>JASEVX010000021.1:99851-232408 GCA_031761405.1 Serripes groenlandicus | reverse complement strand
TGTGCACTGCAATATATCAAACGGGTATTTGTTAAAAAACCATACTAGTGAAAAGGAATGTCAAACCTGATCATTCTTACAATCAAATACTCCTAATCTTGAGGTGTTGGAGTGTCAACTGTTTCGGGGTAAAACACATGAAGGTTTAAAACAATAACATAGCTTTTTCTTTTGCACACAAAAATTGATCAATACATACGTTTATGTATACAATGGTTTTTACATTGGGATTTTTTTCATATATTCTTCTGTATTTTTTTTTTTAGAATTTTGTTTAGCTCAACGTTAAAGTTACATTTATTACTTATTCCTTACAACTGCAAGTGCTAGGAATTTCTGACTGGATCGTAGTTACACATTGTAAGTTGCTGATTAAAGAGGTTAAGCTTTTTTTGTTTTAAAGGACACGGATGTTGTGGGCTTTTAAGATTGGACATATTTGTTTTGTTAGATCGACTTGAAATTGTGCGATACACAATTTGCTTGTGTCTTATACTCTTTTTATCATATGACAATGCTTGTACCTATGTAATATATACCATAACGTAATATTCTTTATTATACAACGTGTGTAATATAACATGACCTGATACTAGGAAATGAAGTCACGGTCAGCGTTTTGACGTCATAACTTTAATGTATCACTTTTCGCTCGCCAAAACCACTACAATTTCATCTAGAAATACTGTAAAACTATACGACATTTTTATAGAAATACGCCTCATGTGTCACTTTATGTGATAGATATAATATATCATGAGTGTAATTTATTATTTAATGGTTAATAAACTAAGCTGAATATTATTTCGCGATATTATTTGTGGCATTGTTATACGGTTTACTGACGAAATTAAATAGCTTTGGTAAACCTCAATTTCTTTGTGGTTTCGATCATGTGATTAAAAGAATCTGACATTCGTTGTCATTGCATAACAATTTTATTAAATCCGGTCCAAGATATGTGTTATTAAGCTCACCACAGGCTCGCTTAATACAAATAACCTCTTGAACGAGTTAAATAATATCTGTATATGCAATGACAACTCATGTCAGATCCTATATGTATTGATATTCAAAGCGGGAACAGTAACACATACAATTAATACTGCGTATTCTCGACTTAGATGTTGAAATATTGTCAGAATGTTTTTGAAGAGGGCAATGGGCGTGTCTATAAGGCTGGTAATTATACGTATGAAATATTTGAGTGTTTAATGCAAGTCAAAATTAGTTCGGATCATCTGTTCTCATTAATCTGGCATTGAAATTGATTAGAATCACTTGCGTTGTTTTCAACAATGTATCGTTTATATCTCTACGGCACTTACCCTTCCATATGATTCATTGCTTTCTTTCCATGTAACGCCTTCTGAAATAGACAAAGATATGTGCGTTCCAGCTAGAGACAAACGTTAAAAACGCATTGTTACACATGTAGAGTAATGGACATGTGAGTGGGAGTTACAGATTATTGTATACAGTAATAGTGCCTCTATCAATGACGGTTTTTGTTAATTGATTACTTTCACGTACACACCAGTGTCACGAGTCTAGCCATTATGATACAGATTCTTTCAGTTTGTGTTATAGTGGGCACATTTTGGGAAGCATTTTGTGCAATTTCACCGTTTTTCACCATTCTTTCATTTACGTCATGTGTTAACACAAACTTTCAATTGTTCTTTCTCATCGTCCTCCGTGATTAAGATGATGGAGAACAAGTGTATATATCCTGTTACATCTAATTCGATGAGGTAGACATATCTGTGTTTAACCATATAACCGAGGGTATATTATTGAATATATTTTTTAAATATTATACTTGAATAATGAGATATATGCCCTTCCTCCCGTCTTGTTTACTAAATCTGAAAGTAGAGTAATTCATATTTATGGATAAAAATAGCAACCTTAATCAATATTAACATTGTTTCCATCGCAGTAGTCAAATCAGAATGTGAGAGAGCAAGCACAACGGAAACTAGTAGGCTTTACAGCTCGTTTTCCTCTTCTCGATAATTCTTAGTATTTTGCTACTGTTTTATTTTCGAAAGTTTTCTTCCATTCATACATTGGACTGTTTGTCCCCTACTATCAAAAAAGATTAGCATGGATAAATGTTTGGACGACCTTTATTTTTGCGGCAGTGTAGAATCAGGAGTTTGCGAAAAGATTCTAAGTACTTTCACTGAAGTCTGCTCAATAACGAAAAGTGATTGGTTCGATAACTATTTTACTGTTTCTTCGGTCCTTTAATCTTGATACTAAGGAAAGGGTCATACAGATCCCTTACAAAAGATACGGAGTAGTTGAGCTTATAGGAAGCTTTCAAGAAAGAAATAGGTTACCATTAGGACTTAAAATAACTGGTTGGAAACCCAATTTTCCACAGTTCTTTCCGTGTGTGTTAAACATACTTTCAGTTTACTTTTCTCCATCGTCTACGTAAAGTCGAGGGTGCGAACAAGGTTTTTATGCATAGAAGCATCTAATTCGACGAGGTAGCCGTATCTTTGAATAACATTATAACGAGGGTATATTATTGAATATCCTTTTAAAAAGTCAGTAGAATAATGAGATATATGCTTCTTCTCCCGTCTTGTTAACTAAATTTGAAACACAGATTAACTCATATTATTGCAAAGAAATAGCACTTAAACATTATTAACATTAGTTGTTTAATATTGTCTTTGCAGCAGTCAAGTCAGAACGTGAGAGAGCAAGTAAAAACGGAAACTGGTAAACTACATCTCTTTTCTCTCTAGATAATTATAAGTTCGTTAACCATTAATGATCCTGCCAGGAATTAATTCCCTCTGTCAAGTTCACCTGAGTATGAAGTCTTAAAGATGACTTGTATAGCGTTTTGACAGTAAACCTTCGTCCCGTCCATCGTTTATTCCCGTCCTGTCGTACTTAATGTGCGTGTGGACACTCTAGAGGCCACATTCTCATTTAAATGCCAAGTTCAAATATACGTCATGTCGATCTCAATCGTAGAGTAAGTATGTCAATGTTTTAGTAAAAATTCTGTGGTCTCCAGTTGATTGGCCTCGATTAAATTAAAGCAATAAATGTCAAGACGTGTCAATATCCAGGTCACAAAGCAAAATGTAAGACACATTATGGCGATAACCCTAGAGACACATAGTTGATCCAGAAGATGCAATTTGTAGTATGTTTATTGCGATGATATTATCGACCGAATTTAATATGGCGTTTTTCAAGATCATAAACTACGTCATTAGTCCATTATTCCATTATTCAAAAGCTAGATCAGAGGTACTAAAGATGAGTCAAATCTTGTTCAAATCTTAAGTTTATTCTATTCTCATGACTTAATTGTGTCGAAAAGCTTGTCTGAATGTTCTATGAGGGGGATAGGTGTGTCTATAAAACGATACGTTACCGTGAGAAATATATAGAGAGGTGAATGCCATATTAGTTTACTCACAGCTTGCAATAACTATAATTGTAACGCTGATGTGCACCCACGCAGAGAGTGTGATGAGAGTACCTTACGGACAATCTGACCTTATCAGAAAGGAAACAGGTCATTTAAAATTCAATGCTTATATTCTTATTAATTTAGCTGTCTATAGCTGCAAAGACTAATCAATCAATCCATATATTTAATGTATCAATTTTATGATATCGAAGCTCATTTCAACATTATATCACCAATGAGGACGATTTCTTAAATAGACCCACACTATAGGGTTTTGTGAAGCAATAAGTGAGATATTGTGAATAGGAAAGATTAGTTCATCCCTTTTATCTGGACCTGATGGTGGGATATTAAGTTGTATTGTTTGACCCTCTGTTTTCCGGGTACAACCACATTTGACAGAGAATGTCATTAAGTGGCTCTTTCCCCAATACAAGACGACATTCATTCATGCAATATTAACCGCGGTTAACGTGTCCCTAAGCTTACACGTCGATATTAGCGACCTCCAACTTCATCATTAGTAGTTTCTGAGGTTAAAACTTAAGGTCAATACTTGACATTTGCCCAGTTATTATATCAAGTAAGTTGTAATAAATCTCAATTCCTACACATTAAAACTAGAGTGATACGATAAGATCGAGATCAAATAATTCGCGCGAAGATGCGCAATTAGACGTGCTTTAAAGTCGAGGGTCGACACAGGATTCCGTAATATGTCCATTTGCCAGTCAGTTTTATGAAGGTAAAAATGCATTTGTCCATTCATATTAAGGATAAACATACATGTATCAACTAGATAAATATCAATGTTTTTTTCTAATTTAATTTTTTCAGCAGACATTAAAGTACCCGAGGGAAGCACAGACAGACGAACTCTGGTAGGTTAACGCTCTTGTATTCACGATAAGGTGTAGAGGCCGCACTTTGGATTTGGATATCCTTGAACAGTATATATTATTGGTAACTGCCTCATGCGAGAATATCTTTGACTGTTTAATGGAGGTCAAATATTCTTAGCAATAATAGTTAAGGCTCATATTTTCAGTTTAAATATTGGGAGGGACGTGTCAAAAATAATAATAAATAGGACTAATAAATGATAGTTTTCTTGAGGACCGGCATATTTGCTTCCAGAATTATGAAATTGTATCAGGAAAGATTGTTTCATATGATGTGTCCTCATTAGAGAAAATAAAAGACCTTATGCAGTAGCAAGACAATGGCACTATTATTAGGGATAATTGGGCCTGTCCATAAGGTGGAAGAGAACTGGAGGAAATATATTGATTGCTTATGTATGGCCAAGGAATTTTGGAAATATGATTATGTACCTGGCGATCATGTTGTCAATGATACTGGGAAGAAATATATATGTTGTTAATCTAATGACAATACATTTTAGATTAGGAATAGTGGCTTGCCTACAAGGTTGGCAAGAGCAAATGGTAGCAATTAATTGAGTGTTTAATGCAATGCCAATACATTATCAGATTAGGAAAATGGGCCTTCCTATAAAGTTTGCAAGAGCACTGGGAGAAATGGCTATCAGTGTTTATGCAAGGCCAAGCTACTATTGATATGATAATGGGCCATTTCTCACTAGGTTTGCAAGCGCACTGGATAACGTCATTGAGTGTTAAATTGCAGGGCCAAGTCACTATTAGATTTGGATAATGAGCATGCATCAGACTTGGAAAAATACATTACGATGTTAATTGCAGGGTCAATGCACTATAATATTATAATAGTGGGTTCCGTCTTTAAGGGTAGCAAGAGCACTGATAGACATATTTTGAGTGTTTTATGCAACCTATAATCGATCGTCTATAAGGTTGGCAAGAGCACTGGTAGACATATAATGAATGTAGTATGCAATCAAAGGCATTATAAATTAGGATAATGGGTCCGTCTATAATGTTAGCAAGAACACTTCGTAGGCATTTATTGAGCGTTACATGCAAGCCCAAAGCACAATAGATTAGGATTATGGGACGTCTATCAAGTTGCAAGAGCAATGGAAAGACATATATTGAATGTAGTATGCAAGCAAAACGGCACTATAACATTACAGTAGTGGGGGGTCAGTCTATAAGTTAGCAAAGTACTGGTAGACATATATTGAGTGTAATATGAAAGCACAAAGAACACGAGATAGATATAGGGCCGCCTATAATGTTACAAGAGCACTCGGAGATGTATATTGAGTGTTTAATGCAATGCCTAGGAACTATTGGAATTGGATTATGGGCCTATCTATGAGGTTGTCTAGCGTATTGGAAGAAATATATTGAGTTGTTAATTGCATTGCAAAGAACTATTGTGAATATGAGTATGTGCTTGCATATGAGGTAGTCAATAGTACTGGAAGAAATATATTAGTTGTTTAATGCATGGACAATTCATGATTGGATAAGGATAATGAGCCTGCCGGTAAGGCTGGAAGAGCACTTGGAGACATTATTGAGTGTTAATTGCAAGGAAAAGTACCGTTGGATAAGGTCCATCTTTTACCTGAACTCTGGTATTGAAATGATCGGAGAGTAATGCTGTTTAAAACAAGTTGTACCGTCATATCATTGCGGCAAGATGACTTAACCGTATTGTTTCCTGGACTTTCAATACTTCACATCGTGGAACATGAAATGACGCTAGTCCACATAATCTTCTTCATGCATCATATAGCCGAGGATATATACATATATAAATCTTCTCTACCCAGACACTGTTTGTCAAATAAGTATAATAGTTTGCACTAGAATTCAGATAAACATGGTTATTTGAATTGGACAACCGTGTTGTAACTGACAAGCAGTTAAAATGTTTTTGTACACTCTAAATAGAAACAACGTTTTTTAATTCACCTTCGGGCAGATGGAATGCATGTTTGAAATGGAAATAATTTAACGGATGCTCTTTTCCTAACATAGTTATCAGTGTTTTATATTATACCATGTTTTTTGTTAGAAACATGCATGTTAGCTATGTGTATGCTAAATTATTTTCAAAAAGAATATAAGAATATAAGACATATGCCTATTTTCTTTCTTTATCATGTTTTTACGTCTAAGTTATTTATATTATTGAATTAAAAATATCCTCATAGAATCAAATTTCAAAGATTCTTACCACAGCCTAAGAGAACATTACAAATGAAAGCTAGTAGGTTACTAGCCTCTGGGTTTTATCAGATCATTCGAAGCAAAATTTACTATTAAAAACATCTGCTAGATGATATTCAATAATAATATTATTCAGCACACCTGATAATGGTAACTTTTGTGATAATGCTTTGTACATCATCCGTCGTCCGTCCGTCCGCCGTCAACAGTTTATTTGTCGCGACGCTAGAGCTGCATTTAAAAAATAGAACAGGTTGAAACTTTGTCAAAATGTTTGGCTTAATTATATCTAGTGTTAGTTCATATTTCGTCAAAGTCCAATGTCACTTGGTCCATTGTTATAGAAACATCGTGTGGACACTCTATAGGCCCCCGCCTTTTTTACTTAAACAACGACGAAACCTTGTCAGAATGTTTGCTCTCCTTATATCAAGGCTATTATAATATCAATCACGTAAGTCAAATAATTGGTCAATTATACTGATATTTTTGTGGACCGTCTACGGAGCGCAGATTTATAACTGGAGCATCTTGAAATTTGTCAAATTGGATCGTCCTTGAACAAGTTAGAAAAATCACGGCTCTAGATTAAATTAAGTATGTGTTCTAAATCAACCTAGCTCCGAAGTTTGATACAATAAAGTCCCTCACAAAATGTAACAACAATTAGTATCTAGCAGTGAACATAACTATGCATTAAAGGCAAGAAAGAGACTATATAGGACAGTTTGCATGATGATGCATAGATTCAATTGTAACCACCCAAAATATAATTCATCCCCGAAATGCTGAAACAGATATGACGAGTGAAAAATAGTATTAAAAGTAAAAATTTCCAGATCTACTATTAATAATGTTTCATGTCTTGACGTTACAGTTATCTGTGTATTGTACAGAAAATGTATTGTATGTTTTCTGTCAAACTTCACATGTTTTGTAAACGTTTATAATTGTGTATAGTCCGGTGGCCTAAATAACACTTGAAATAAACTTGTAAACTGTAAACAAAATTAGCAAAGTACTCATGGTACTTTTATACTGCATTTTGAATTCGGCGGAAATTTTAAACAAACCATTTGCCTAATTAGTAGATGGAATGAACAATAACAGGCGAAAATGAAATAGTAACAAAGTCCAACCGACACTTCGCTACCGCAGAGGATTCGCATTGACATTAAATACGATATAGACAGATACAATGAGATTAATACATAATGGAATCACGTTTGGATACATCCGCCTATTGTATCAAGTAATAACAATAGGCAAAAACATAGTAATTGATAAAAATGTAGCCGTGACGAATCATGAACACGTTTATTATAATAGAGTGTCTCCTAGGTATTATTACAACTGGCCACTATATATAAATTTCAAAAGTAATGAAATCCAGAGCAAAGATCTATGTTATGCAAATTGTCCAAATATATTTACTTAGCAAATATGAAAAGAGATGGTGAAACTTAATTTTATCATGCTTTTCTCTTATGTAAAATTGTATAAATAGGTATTGTAAATTTGGCGACAACATGTATTTGTTATTTGCAATAAAATATATTGAATTGATTTAATTATCTATACCGTTATGCAGCCTAGTATCCAGAAATGCCCTTGCATAAACGGTCTATGGCATTATGAGGAAAAAATTATATAGAAGAAAATGAAAAAAATCTGACAAAAGCAGATTCATTATCTAATGACCCTATATGGATCGCAACCTGTGATATAGTATTTATTAAACACTGTTTATATCAAAATTAGGTGATTCATGTACCGAAACATTTTATTCGTCGTTCAATATGATATATTATGGCAGTTGTTACATGTTATAAGGTATTAAACATCGCATGAAGTATACAATCCACATCAAAATCATAGGTAAGACCGGTCACGCTTCTACATATATATAACATGGAGGAAATACCATTACGTCTAAAAACATATATTAGTCGAAAACTGATTCAATACATGACGACGTTTTATTAACGCTTTGGATTGATAGAAAGGTCCTGCATTGCAAACAGTGCAGTCCCAGATTAAGCCACTATAGTTTCTCATTTTCTTCATTTCAAATGAATCTTGAATGTGAATGGGAAGTCAGCAAATTAATTTTTGCGCAAAAAGGTTAAATAATTATTTAATTTTCTTACGTCAAACAAGAGGGCCATGAGGCACCTGAGAATGTT
Organism: Serripes groenlandicus; assembly: GCA_031761405.1. NCBI lineage: Eukaryota > Metazoa > Mollusca > Bivalvia > Cardiida > Cardiidae > Serripes > Serripes groenlandicus. The sequence continues at coordinate 223,652 of JASEVX010000021.1, read as the reverse complement.
CAGTTCAAGACATAATAAGAGAAGCCATGTTTTAACGGATCATATCATCGAAATAACTTCACACTCCTAATAGGGGGTCACTCAGTGAACAAGAACAATAGATCCCTTTTTTTAAGGACATAACCGATATTCAACCTTTGTCTTGTTATCATCTTCAATTAGTCCGGATGCTTTCTTGAATGTGATGATCCTACACAACTATTTACTTCTTTAATTATCAGGCTGCTAGAGGCAATTCCCCAAACTTCGACAAATCCAAAGCACCCTCGCAAAACCTTGGTTTGGATGAGGATTGCAAAAAGGCTTTAGGAACACGCAATCGCCTCTAAGCAGTTTACCTAAGGCAACCCCATCAAAATCATGTATACATTAAAATAGCTAGAGCAAATGCTCGTAAACAATTAAGCACAGTAAACGTGCGTCTTGGAGACAGTATGTATCTTTTCAAAAAGTCATGGGAAATGATTAGGAAAATAATAAGAAAGAAGCAGTCTCTTAGTGGTGAATCATCTGAGCACCTCAGACGGTATCACCACCAACTCAAAGAAGGATATTGCCAACACGTTGGCAGATTCCTTTGCACAAAAGTCGTCTCCTCTCAAACTATTCTCAAAGTTTAAAATATCCAAAAGCAAACGGATGAAACGGAAAATTACTTAAATCGAAAAATGAGAGCCCTACAAAAAAGCTTTCCACGTTAAGAATTAAAATCGGCTCTCAAGAACAGCCATGATACCGCTGCGGGTTCAGATGATATTCACTATCAACTGATTAAACATTACCTTTCCGGTCCCTTTCTATGTTTACTTGACGTCTATAATCAAATTAGCGAACGGGAATTTCCCGCGATCTTGGAAAGAGGACATCGTAATTCCAATCCCAAGCCTGGTAAAGATTCAACTAATCTTGGAAATTATCGTCCTATAGCCTTAACTAGCTGTATATGTAAAAACCATGGAAAGAATGGTGAACGACAGTCTTGTTTGGTTTTCGTAAACATAGAGCACAGTGGATCATTTGATCCGTTTGAAACTTTTATCCAGAGACAATTTATTAAAAAAGAGCACGTGTCTCCGTGTTACTGTTGACTTAGAAAGTGCATATGACACTACCTGGAAATATGGTATTATGAATGACCTCTATGATTATGGCAAAGAAGTCGCCTTGCTTTTTCATTTCTGCTTTTTTAAATGAACGTCAGTTTAAGTTCGTGTTGGTGATACTTTGTCTGACTCACATGAACAGGAAATGGGGGGTTCCCCAGGGATGGCATCTTTCTTAACACTTTATAGTGAGAAGATTAATAACATTATCAAATATGTTAACCCTGGAGTTGAATGTTTTCTATATGTGATGATTGTGTATTGCTACAGATCAAACATATGCATACAATTGAAAGACCATTGCAACAAGTTTTGAATAATTTGGCAAAAATGGTCAAACGTAAATGCTTGAAATATCTTTAAAAGCAAGACTATTTGTGATGCACTTTTGTCCACTTCGTAAACATCACCTAAATCCAGATTTAACACTAGATGGCACTCGTATTGATGTTGTGCCTGAATTATAAATTCCTTGGTCTATTGTTTGACACCAAAACTGACTTTTGTTCTCATAATAAATATCTTTAGCAATAAATGCCAGAAAGCATTAAATCTTTTTACGCGTTGTAATCCCACATGGATTTGGGCGCTGACCCGTAAGGATCCGCTTGAGACTTTACAGGTCATATAATACGATCTAATTAGGACTACGCATGAATTGTGTATGGCTCGCACGAAAGTCGTACATGGCACACTTGATACCATTCCACCATCAGGGTTTACCGGGCTAGCCTTGGGCGCTTTTCGACCTCGCCCGTCAAAAGTCTCTACGTAGAAGCCAATGAACATCGGTTAAATTTACGCCGAAAAAAACTAGCTATGCAGGTTTTCTAAAAATTAAGTCTAACCCTTCCAATTCCCTCATATAGGGTGTTTTCAACCCTTTATACCAGGAATTATTTTAAAGTAGGAACCGGTAATACCGCTTTTTAGTATCCGTTACGGCCCAGAAGTTCCGCAATGCTTGATATTGATCTTGACGAGCTGTCGCGAAGCAAGATATTTCAGATGCCCCACCCTTGGACTCTAAGTAGTCCATCATTCATTTATGATCTTGCGACCGGTAAAAAGGCCTGCCACAGATCCTATTGTTTTTAATCCAAGTATTTAGAAATTAAGATACATATTATAACTTTGAGCCTATTTATACGGTTGCGTTCTAAGGATGGCAAAAGGGCAGCTGCTTTCGCAGTTCCTGATGGCGATGTATTAACATTTGACTACCAGATCATCTTTCTATTTTTTCCGCCGAGTTAAAGGCAATATATTTAGCTTTGGACTTTATTAAAATCCGAAGGTTATTGCGGTATATATATTACCGACTCATTGTCTGCTATGCAGGCACTTCAGATAAGAAAATTAAAAATCCTCTTGTTGTTAATCATCCTCTCCAAACATATCATATATATGTGCTCACAGCGAATGTATGTATTATTGCTGGATCCCTAGTCCATACCGCATTCGCGGAATGAACAAGCTGACTGGCAGGCAAAATCTGCTATTTAACAAGATTCTTGTCATTTGAAAATACCTCATTTTATTTTAAACCTTTTAATAAACGTTTTACTATACGATGATTGGCAAAGTCATTGGGAATGAGCAAGTGAATAATAACTCCACTCAATCATGCCAGTACTTGGTGAGTGGCTGTGCAAGCTTTACGATCCTTTTCACCGAGAAGAATTGTCTTGCTCGTTTCCAGCATTGGGACACACATGTTTACTCCATGCATACTATACTGAAAGGGAGGAAGCACCTCAATGTGTCCATGTTATATAAACTTCAGTACAACACATTCTTCTGAATGTGCTGATGTCGCTCCAATACGTGATAGAATTAGTCGAACTTAGTCTCGATATCATCCAGGCAAATATTCTGGACAAAGTTTCAACATTTTCAATCCAAAAAAGAGACTTCCTGAGTGTTAACACGGTTTTCTTCAATTGGCATAGAGACCCTAGTTTTTTACCCGAGATAACCCATATACGAACTTGGTCCTAGAAAGCAAGAGGATATACAAACTCCAATTGTTTTATGACGATTGGATGATAATATTATAGTGGCCTCAGAGTGTGATCAAGCAAAACATTGACGACGGACGAACGACGGACGGACGACGGGAAGGACGATCGGTCAAAGGCAATCACAAAAACTCACCTTCGGCACTTTGTGCTCTGTTTGAGCTAAATATGCGTGACATAGTGTCAGACCTTGTACTTTCCTTTATCAGGAAACTGCAGAAAAATCCAAAATCTTCAAATTAATCTTAATTATCATTGTGAAGACTATTTTCTATGCTATTTCTTCATTTACTGTTTGACTTCTGCTACGCAACTTAAGGTGGTTAATAAACATCTTTCGCGAAGAGGTTGTGTCATGAATGAGACAACCATGACCATGGTATTTACCTTTGATCACCATCTCGACAATACAGCTATCATTTCCGTGTTAAAAATCAAACTTTCGGTTTCCTTCCTCCTACGTCTCCTAGATGCTGTTGTGAGAGAGCGAGACCTTGCCTTGGCATAGCAGGAGATCATGGCATAGATAAGAAGCGATATCAAAAGAAATATCACATTATCGATAGATTTAAAAAAACATCACAATAAGTAAATTCTCCATTTAGGCACACTGTTTTAAACAAGTTTCGCTGCTACAGATGCGTCTGCATTTGGTAATGGTTCAGAGAAAGGATAAAGTAGCAATGGGACATGGGTGTTGTTTTGAGAGTTGCATATCTAACTCTTTTCATATTATACAATTGATTAGATTTGTTATTTTTCACTTATTTTTCTGTAAAAATCTTATGAAAATAGACGGATTCAGTTGTTTTGAGACAGTACTGTGACTATTTATAAAGTCATACTAGACGAACCCCATTAAATTTTCAAGTTCAGATTATTGATAATTTAGGGTAAAATAATCCGTAGGTCCTGTCTATTCAATTTTAATTAGATTATAAGTTAGACCACAACAACATAACGTTGTTTTTGCTGGTTAATAAAATGAAGATTTAATTTAAAACCATAATTGAATATATGGACAAAGCAAGGCAAGACAGTGATGCACCAAGTTTCATGTGATGTGGTTTTATTTAAAATAATAATCAGAAAATGTAGATAGCAGAATGATATGGCAGGCATCAAAGGCGTGTGCTTACTAGTCCACGACCCTCTAGGTAAAAAGGTTATTTGCTAACGACGACCATTCTGTATATACAATATTGGGCTTTCAACTCCAATATTATTTAAAAATGGAACATAACAAAGTACTATTCTGAAATGTATCAGTTATCTTTTGTGATCGCTAAATCCTTGTCCAAATGTAACCCGTGATATGCAGTTAGCCCCTTGCTAGCAGAATTTCCAGTGCTTTGATATATCTATATATTGAAAAACGTCTTTATACATAGCTGTATGTATATTACATTGGTGCATAAAAGCCATGATATACATATCGATGGGAATTGACCCACGCAATATCACTGGGAAAACAGTGTTAAGGTTGAATCATACCTTTGAAATAAAGTCGTTGTTGACGACATACTGGACGATTTAGCGACAATGATAGTATGGATTAATAAAGCCATCACTTTCTCATTTCGAGAGAATGCAATAATCTGCGTAATGGTATAATTATATACATCTGTCCTGACAATTAACATAACGCGACATAAATGGGAATTTTCGCTAGAATATTATAACAGTTATAAGGTTATTACTATTTTATTCAAAATTTGCCTGAGAAATATTTTAAGAAATAATATATAATGTAGAACACCTTTTCGTCTACATTTTGCCAAACTTTGTGTTTTTTTGGAGCCGATTTTTAATAAATTACAATGCCGTTAAAACTCTTTCGCTCGTCGTAACGTACACTGGGGAATTAAACACGGGTTAAGCAGAGTTCAGGAAGCTCATAATTAGCCATATGGTCTCACCATGCACTGTTTTCTACACTGTAAATTGTGGCTCAATTCACCCATAACTGATAAGTGATGAATTAATGTCACTAAATTATTTGAAATTTTAGTGATAGGAAAATGCTTGTGTTAAACATTTAGCTCCACAAGCATTTTCTTGGAAAATACAGTATCATACAGCAAAGGGTTAATATCACTTTCTCGTAGTAATGATTTTTTTAATATTCATCCATTCACTTTGTGCTGTAAATAGTTGTAAATGAAATCGTCTGTGTTGATACATTTAAAGAAAATAATATTCTTTGGAGGATCCAGTCTGAGGGATAGGTGCAGAGATACATTGACATTGTTGAGTGTTGATATCATCAATAATTACGCAGGGTTATTGCTTTATGTTTAGATAATAAAAAACTAAAGAATATATATAATTACGGTGGTAAATAATTTAACCCATAAAATCACTGAAAATAATATTTGAATTTTCTCATATGTAAACAACCTACTCATATAATTTCTTGTTCAACTGTGAAATATAATTATTACAAATACTATCAAACTTGGTTTTTTGCCTTAGGCTTTAGCCCCTGGTCATAGTAGATAAATCATTTTTTTGGAGGTTGCAGCCTGTCAATGGCTGTAAACATACAACGCATTTTGGGGTGAGACTGCGCGAAAAAAATAGTTTATCAAGAATTCAACAAAACTGCATTTAGAAGGTTAAGATCACCTCAAAAAAATCATTATAATGTTGTTGGATCATCAGTGAAAAAGTTAAGGCGTGAACAATCCAATATAAGTTTAACAAATGCATAGAAATTAATGCGCCGAAAGGTCAAATATGGAGGGTTATTATCATCTTTGCGAAGTGCAACTGAAAAGTACGACTATGTTCGAGTATTTACTGATAAGTGGTGAATTACTGCTTTCCATTCGGATGAATCCAAGAAAATGCTGATGGAGCAAAGGGTAAAATATTTGTAATATGTGTCAAAACAAGGTTACTTGCACAAAGCATAGTGTCATATAGTTCATAAATCCATATAGTGCGTTTTTCGCATGTCTAATATTGAACACTTTGTTTCAGAAATACATATTTCATGCACCCAAAACAGAAAGTCATTAAAACACGGGTTAAGCATAGTTCAGGAAGCTCATAATTAGCCATATGGTCTCACCATGCACTGTTTTCTACACTGTAAATTGTGTCCCAAGTCACCCATAACTGATCAGTGATGAGTTAATGTCACTAAATTATTTTAATTTTGAGTGATAGGAAAATGCTTGTGTTAAACATTTAGCTCCACAAGCCTTTTCTTGGAAAATACAGTATTATACAACAAAGGGTTAATATCACTTTCTCGTAGTAATGCACTTTTTAATATTCATCCATTCACTTTGTGCTGTAAATAATTGTAAATGAAATCGTCTGTGTTGATACATTTAAAACAAAATAATATTCTTTGGAGGATCTAGTCTAAGGGATAGGTGCAGAGATACATTGACATTGTTGAGTGTTGATATCATCAATAATATGTTTAGATAATAAAAAAACACCTAGGAATTTAAGAAAATTGCTTTCCTTTTCTTGTCTAGTCGCAGTTGCATGATATTTCCACGAATCTAGTATATACGGTACCCATGGTGCATTGCTTGTACATTTGTTATGTATTCATTTTTTCAGATCACCTGGACATGACGGCTCAATGTGATCTATTGGGAACACAATCTGTCATTGTTCAAAATAAGTTTTTGGCTTCAAACAACAATGATGTTCCTTGCATGTTCCCCATGCAGGTTTTCTTAAATGTGTCCATTCTTTACAGATCTGCCATGTCAACAAACAGGAAAAACGTTTGAAAATGTTCTTGCCAGAAACTACTGGTCCAGCTTTGAAACATTTTCACAGTTTGCTTCATCTGTTAGGATTCATTAAAACTTGCCTATCAGGGCTGTTCCAATGTATTGCTATTGTTCCTTGGATGGTCCCCTTTTAAATGTATGCCAAGAGTTAGATTGTATTCAATGCACAACTTTGTTGCTATGGCAAATATTGCAAAAACGAAATACAAAGTGTCTGTTTGAAAACTACTGGTGCATTTTAAATTCGCCAAATGTTTTCTTCTTTGTTCATTTAACAATTTTGCTCAAGCTGGTGCAAATCATCCGAAAACAAAACTGTGGAGTTTGAGCAGGTTTTCTTTCATTGCTATAGTGCTATAAAAAAATCTCCTCGTCTGAAAAACTGTTTTCAATATGATTTGGCACAAATGTTCCTTTGTTTGACCATCAGTAGAATATGTTCTAGCAGTTGTTATTGGCAAGGGGTCCAAGTATGGTTCATGTTGTCCTATTTAAATGATTTCTTTTATGTTTCTTTGCAAGTGTATGTTGTACTTCTCTTGTATCAATTCGTTCCGTATGTGCTGTTAGTTGTAATCAATAATTTCTCTTTTTATGTTCAGTATAGCCATGATTAAACACGTTCTCACAGTCTAGTCCATGGTTTAGAGAATTATTTTCTTTCAAACCTTTTGTTTTCCAACATCATTACCAGTTCAGTATATTGCATTGGTGCAGAATTTAAATCTTCTATTTAATCAGCTTGAAACTTTGCTATACAATTTGTTTCTCATATACTTTCGGCCTTGTTCAAAACAATTCAAATTGTCAAAGCATTATAATGGCTCATGGGGACTAGTTGACGATGTTGCATTTTTCACACAAATTCTCCATAACCCTGTGCTCCATAAATACACATTGACAAAAGCCCTTACCAGCACGCTATTTAAAATGGTCTATTAAGGCTTCAGAATGCTCTTATCCTTCTCAACTCTTTGTAAAAGTGGACCAACAAAATTCATTACTGATACATGATGAATTAATGCTTTCAATGTGTAGGAGTTACACACATGGAGTGCAGCATATTTCTCTTTTTGAAACTTCTTATTTTTCATTAATTCACATTGTTCTGTAACTAGTTGTAAGTAATAGTGTATGTCCTTTAATGTCTTCATTTTCTTTGATGCTGGATCCAATTGTATACACATTTTCTTGTTTACCCAATACTACACTAAATTACACTTATCAGTTCGACCACAAATGTGATCATCCTTAAACAAGAAATGATGTATTCAATATACTATTGGTGTTGTGGTCCTGTAACCTAAATTTCTTTAAGTTAACCTGAGCTAAAGGCTCTATATGATATATTGCACTCACTCACTGTCCGTAGCTCTCCCAAAAACATCACTGGCTGCAAGTTGATAAAACTTGGCATTTATGTTCCTTGAAAAGTCCCACTTTTACAGTTGTATACATAATTCCATTCAGTGCACAACTTGTTGCCATGGCAACACAACGGAAATAATATTAAATTATTCTTGTCAGAAACTACTGGCCCAGCCTAATTTGAAAATAATTTCTCTGAAATGTTCCTTGACTGAAGCTCTATGAACCTTCAACAAGTTTGATCCGATGGGTGCAATTTGTAAAACACACATAAACTACTTGATTGAATGTTGATTCAACATGGACATATTTCTGAATATAATATGGCAAAAACTTCAAAATGTTTCTGCCTAAACGTGCTGTAACATATTTCTTTGATTCTTCATGTCTTCAATTTGTATACTTTTGAGCTTGAAATATATCCCGTTCCAGGGTAAACGTCAACGAAAGCCTCAAAAGTGTGTTAACGTTCACTAAAAGGAATCATGGGCCACTTGTAATCTTCTACCCTCATACGTGATAGAAATTGCTCACAATGAGCAGAGAATATGCACATCTTGTGTATCATCTTTGTAGTTTGTTTTCAAGACGATGAGGAAGATGACAAGACGATCAGCAAGAATATATCACGTTCCAGGATAAACGTCAACGAAAGCCTCTCGGATAGTTTTATGAAGCTAATCAGAGCCTAAATGAGTCTTCTATACTATTACCAACATGCTAGCACTTTTTATATAACAACTTTACGCAAAAGATAATCATGCTTTTGAAATGTAATGCTATTTATTGACATTCCGCATACCTGCTTGACATATATTGTCATTTATAAAGACGTAAACAGTTTTAGATCGGACACGTCTATAAATAGTTATCTGAAATTGATGAAGCAACAATCTATATCATTACAATCCATCATTAGATTATCAAAGAAACGAAGAAAAATTGTTCATCTTTTTGAGACAAAAAGCTACATAGAAAGAACTTAAGGTCAAACGTTAAGGTCACGATTCAATGTCGAATTCATAAATATAACAATCATCAAAAGAAATTTCTACCTAAGCCTAAATGTTTACAAACTTCAAATGAAAATAAGTGATTTTAAATGTGATTTTCCGAAACAAGTTAACCACACATTGTATAGTATACTAAATTATCTCCAATGAGGAATAACTATTTATGTTTAACCCATTACCTATGGGAGTTTCATTTGCAACTTAATTGAACAAATACATATTAAGAATATTGAGCTATATGTCGACCTTCCTATCATGTTTTCTAAGATATAAAGGAATATTTATTCATATTATTGAATAAAAATACAATCTAAGTAAATACTTAAGATTGCTTTTCATTTTTTCATCTCAGCAGTCAAACCAAAACGCGATAGAGCAAGACAAACGAGCAAAGGTAAGTTACGTTTAATTTTATAGGCTTTTTTCTGTATTTAGCCAATAAATGATGTTAAGAAGATAAGTTACTAAAAATTACATTTAACTCACGTTAGTATAAAGTGTTCAAAATGACCTTAAGTGATCACGCTTCGTTCCGCTACCCTCCGCTCGTCAGGTCAGTCGTTTATCATTCCCTCTGTCGTAAAAGAAATTGCTTCTGGACATTCTACAGGCCGCGGTTTTTCTATAATCTCCATCAAACATTTTCAGTGTGTTTGTTTCTATGATAACCAGCCAAAGTTCGAATATAGATCATGTAGGATCAATAGATAGGTCAATATGCCAACATAGAGTAAACCCTTATAGACACTTGAAGCTTGTAGATTGAAACTGTCTTGATAGATCAATTTAAATATAGTATGCTATGCCAACGATTAGGAAATCCATGTCAATACTCTGGAGACTGTATATTTGACAACAGACTGCCAAAATATATCGGAATTGCTCTCGATGATGTAAAGGCCGAATACGAATATGTTTTTTTACGGGTCAAACATTATGTCACTAGGCCAAATTGAAGTACAGCCATGTGGGTATTCTTGAATTGAACAGATTCAAATTATTTCGGAATATTTGACTAATATCCAATGAACTAGGTTCAAACTCTTGAGGCTGCAATTTTGTCTCGCCGCGACGAAGAAGCTTAAGCAAGACTAATGTGTAGTCAAACATTTTCGCTTAGCTTGACGTTTAAGTTTCGTTTTTTGTATACATTTTATCAAGAAAGAAGACTAGTACTAGGCCTTCAATACTTGGGTCATACTTGCATCTATTACCATTCTTTACATTGGGTCCTGAAGATGCCGCATGCTACCTTCTGTTTTTTATAAAAACAGAAATGTTGTTGTTCTATAGTTGATTGTAAAAAATGTACATATAACTATTTGTAATAATGATTTCAAATTGTGCACACCCATTTAAAATATAGAGCACTTCAACATAGTATTTGAACTTTATTTTTAGCAATTGCTTTTAGATCAACGTTTAAGAATCATATCTTTTTTCCTTTTTCTCAATTAGTACAATTGCTAGGGTTTTCAGACTAAAGTTGCTTCTAAAACCTTTCTGCCCATATTTGGCTGAGAATGCTAATGGTGATCCTCTGTTTTTGGGGTAAAAACGTGAACTTTGGTGGTTTAAAATGAACTTTTAGAATTGGAAAAATCATCTTCATTCTTTGTTAAAATTATTTCAATTTGTAAACTGCAATATATCAAACGGGGTTTTGTTAAATAATACAATATATGCCTCTTCTTCCGTTTTGTTAAATAAAATTTGAACGCAGATTAACTCATATTATTGAATGAAATTGCACCTAAATGTTATTACCATTAGTTGTTTAACATTGTCTTTGCAGCAGTCAAATCGGATCGTGAGAGAGCAAGAAAAACAGAAACTGGTAGGCTACATCACTTTTTATGAGGACTCAAAGTTAACCATTAACTAGCCTGCAGGAAATAATTTCCTCTGCAAGAGATTTGGCTCACTTGAGTATGAAGTCTTCAAGATGACTTATTGTTATAGCGCTTTGTACCGTTAATCTTCGTCCGTCTATCGTTTATCCGTCTGTCGTACATACTATGCTCGTGGACACTCTAGATGCCACAATTCTCATTTCATGCCAAGTTCAAATATAGGTCATGTCGGTCTCAAACCTTAGGTAACTATGTCAACTTTTAGTAAAATTCTGTGGTCTCCAGTTGTTAGTCTCGATTGTGTTTAAGGCAATATGTGTTAAGACGGGTCAATATCCAGGTCACAAAGCAACATGTTAGACACGATACCCTACAGACCGAAAATTTGTTCCGGAATGATGCAATTTGTCATTATGTTTATTGCGATGATATATCGACCGAAAATAAATATGGCTTATTTCAGATCATAAACTACGTCATTATTCCAAGTTTTAGTTATGAAGGCATATGTCGTTTTGAACGAGTTAAAACATCGTCAGTATGTTTGTCTTTCTATTAACTTAATTTAAATATAGTTCATGTCGAATCAAAAACTAGGTCAGAAGGCTAAGGTTCAGTAAAATCTTGTTCACACTCTTACGGTTACATTCCTGACTTAAGTTTGTTGAAACCTTGTCTGAATGTTTGAAGAGGGTGATAGGTTTGTCTATAAGGTGGACTGGGGAAAATATATTGAGTGTTTAATGCAAGGTCATTGCAATATTAGGTGAGATGCATCTGTTCTCCTGAATCCTTGCATTGCAACTAACCAGAATTGTAACGCTGATTGCAACAATTATTTGGTTATATATTTACGACAACCTGACCTTATCATAAGGTAACAGCTCAATTTCAATTCAATGCCAGTATTATTACTATTCTTAGCTGTCCATAGCTGACAAAGAATAATCCAATTAATGCTCGGATCTTTAGATGTATCAATTTATGATAATCCAAAGCTCAATTTCAACTTAATATTACATGAGACGATTCTTAAATAGACCCACACAATAGAGTTTTGTGAAGTTAGACATTGTGGGGAAAAAAAGTAGTTCACCTCTTCCTACCTAAACCTGATGGAGGAATATTATATTTTATTGGTTGACCCTCTTCTTCTTGCCTGGTTCAACCACATTTTGACAGAATGTGTCAATAAGTTTACCCTTTCCCCTATACAGACGACATTTCATGCTATATTTACCCTGTTAAACTTTTCCTAAGCTTATACGTCGATATTAGCAACCTTACAACTTCATCATTTGTAGTTTTCGAGGTGACAACTTGACATTTGCCAGTTATGATATCAAGTAAGTTGTAAACAATCTCAATTCGACACGTTAACACTAAAAGTGATCATAAAGATCCGAAAAGATCGACTTGTCGAGGTCAAATATTCAGCGCGAAGAAGTGCAATTATACTCTGCTTTAAAGTCTATGGCGTACATAGGATTTCGTAATATGTCCATTTTCCCGTAATGTTTTATGAAGTCAAAATGCGTAGTAAATCATATTAATGAATGAACATATCAACTAAATAAATATCAATGTTTTTTTTCTAATTTAATTTTTTCAGCAAACAAAACAGTACCCGAGGAAGCAAGACAGTCAATAGTTGGTATGTTATCGCTCTTGTATTCACTATAATGTCTAGAGGACGCATTTTGATTTTAACATCAATGAATAGTATATATTATTGGTAACTGCTCTGCGAGAATTTCTTTGTTTGTGTAATGGAAGGTCAATTACTCTTAGCAATATTAGTTTAGGTACCATCCTTTCTCCTGAACACGCGCATTGAAACTGAGTGGAGTGTAATGCTGTTTTCAACAATTTATCGATTATATATTGGCGGCAAGATTACCTAACCGTAGGTTTCTTGATTTTGTTTTGACTTTCTTGCTTCAAAGAAGATAATAACACTTAACTTTTGATAAGAAATACTTGTTTTCTCTTAAGGCCGCATTTATTTATTCTTTGTTATTTTTTACCCTCGCCGTTCAGAATTAACTATTTGGCGAGCAGCTATTGTCTTTGTCCTAACAATTTGTTTAAAAATATGGACCAAGGACCAAGAGTTATATATATTTGCTATTCATTAAATTATACTATAAATGATTAACTACGTGCTGTTGTTTTTCCTATATATTAAATGACTATACTACCCGGAAGTTTAAAAAAGGATTTCTAAAAACAAAACCACCGGTATCTCACATTTCAAGGTGATAGATCATTTAAACAGATATGTGTCTCGATGATATATAAGTTTAGTTAACTATGGGACAAGACGTGTCAAAACAGGGTAACAAGGACTAATAATTGAAAGTTTATCTAGAGACCACCTATTTGATTCAAGAATAATGAAATTTAACAGAAAGCTTGTTTCGATGATGTGGGAAAACAAAGACCTAATACAGTAGCAAATATGAGTTTTTTGGGAGAGATTGTCTTACACCCGATGTTTTCTTATTTGTATGTGATGCCATATATTTCGATGCGGTTGACATATCTATGTCTTACCAAAGAACAAGGCTATTTGTTAATTGAAACGTATTTTTAATATGTTTGTAAGAATAATCAGCCTTAATTTACACGGTAAGGCAATTAATCACTGTGATATAGTTAAAAACATTTGAAAATGGGATTCAACTCCAATCAATCAATCTAAATAGTTATAAATAATTTTTGATCTGTTGAAGAGTATTGAGTTGAATGTGTTTGGTTGATCCCAGAACATGATATGTGGAATGAATATCAGAGATATATACCAGTTCTTAGTTGAACTTCTCGTTCAGTGTAAATCTGTTTTAAAGGGACTGAATCCCATATGAGAAAAAAGCGAAACCAAAAAGAAAATTGTTAAAAATTGCTATTACCTTGATGTTTTTGCATGTAAGGCATTGAGATTTGCTGACTGATGTACTACAATATATGCACTCTATTAATATTGCGGAGATTTTTCGTTATTTTGCATTGTAAAATCTACTGGGTTAGTTACCCAGTAAATCTAAAAATTCGCTGTATATTTATCACGTGATCACTACAACCGAATTGACAATCTCCTTCCCAGAGTTGTTGTTCCTTACACTGACGCATACATGAATGTAATGAGTCGATAGTGTTAGAGAATGCCGAATTGAATCCACAAATTCAAATGAGCAAGAGGAAATTCCACGGTATTTTTAAACGGGAAAACATGGAGCGAACGTTTTTTTAACTGCTAATTTCCTATGAAATAATGAAAAACATGACTTGTACGACCTTCTACAACATTCCGTTACATATATATCGACGTATTTTGGATTAATTAGAATAAGTATAAAATATAACAATTTGGAACATTATGGTGTTCAGTCCCTTTAAGATTTGAAGATACATATACTAATATACCGCAGGAACGTCTCTGGACCTAATCAAAAGTAGTACTGCGGTGTATCAAATAGTTATTGAGTACGTCTAGCTAGGATTGCACCCTTGAGAGAAGTTCCGATCCCTTGATGGACTCGTTGAAAAAACTCCAGATTACGACACACCTATAAGACTTCCCTTTCTACACAATCCTCTGATTGCTAAAGATTCCCAAAGGGAGACAACGTTTTGTATTGCAATCTCTACGTCTACCAGTGGTGACGAGGAAGCCAATTATAATGCTTCTTTCTTATCAAAATTAGATAGGTTTCAGCCAGATAAAGGATATGGATTTAATACTTCATATCTTTTCAACGTGTAGCAAGAGGGGAGGAATTCCCTCTGATATGACGAGCAAACCATTTAATAGTGTTCTAAAACATATCTCTCTCATGTATGGATCCCTTGTCGGTTGAAACGTATTGTCAACATTTGTATAGGAATAAGAAGCCTCAATTTACATGGTAAGGTTATTAACTACTATGATATAGCTGAAACGGTTGAAAATGGAATTCAATTCCAATCAATCAATCTTAATATAAATATATAATTTTCGATCTGTATATAAAAAAATTACCTTGAAAGTTGGATGTGTTTAGATGATCCCAGAACAGAAGAGTTATCGAGTCTATCTTTCAAGGAATACACCCTTTTGAGAAGGTCCGATCCCGTGATGCCCGGCCGGGTAGCTCAATTGGTAGCGTATCTGACTCGTGATCTTGAGGTCACTGGTTCGATACCCGGTTGCGGCGACATTCTTTCGGGCGATGTTTTCCATTGCCTCTCACCTCTGATCTATGTGAGAAAGTAGTCAGTGGCTTCGAAAGAATGTTGTGTAAGTACTAGTGTGGGAAAGCCAGGAAAACATGGGTTGGTGCACTGACCGCCGTGATATGACCAAAGCTGTTGAAAGCGGCGTTAAACTCCAAACAAACAAACAAACAAACCGATCCCGTGATGGATTCGTTTAAAAAATCTCAAGATAACGAGGCACCTATAAGACATCCATTTCTTTAAAAAAAGTCTGAGAACGGAAGACAACTAACAGTGTTCTCAACATCAACATTGGAGAAGTTTCAGCCAAATAAAGGATCTAAATTTGGGTCTTTCACATCGTTGTAACGTTTAGCAGGAGGAAAAGAATCACTGAGAAAGACTTCCCTCTGATTTACAGCTAAACAAAAAGATGCCTTGAACCATGGAGCCAACGTGGTGAACGGGAACAAGTCGATGCAAGAGTCACTTTTTTACCGATGAAACCATATATTTTCTAACCGACCTAATCATGCATTAACCTCACTATGAAAAGTTTTTCTAAAAACAATAATGACGTCGCCTTTAACTCATCCACACAGCTTGAATATGTTCACGAGTTCGTCGTCTAGAGGCGCAACTTTTAGCAAATGTAATACCTTTACATAACTAAATTTGAGCTTATGCCAGTACATGTCACACTTGAAAGTGTCCTCTCTGGATCTTTCTGAATGAGTGTCCTCTCTGGAGCTTTCTGAATGATGAGTGGGCATTCTGAAACAATTATGACTATACACTCGTATGAAAGGATAAATAGCAGGGAGTTAAACCCCTCTTCACCACAAAACCGTAACTTACTAGTATCAACACTATTCAGGACAACACAGATAGAGAACACACCAAAAATACCAGACAATAATAATTTTAGGAGGTTTATTTTTCAGAAGTGGGTTAGTTCACCGTAAGATCATACCAAATACTTTAATAGTGGTAGTAATTGCTGCCTTCCTTGCCGCTAAGGGTTGTGAGTTAGCATTATGCCTGACTGGATGGTGCCAGGATAAATGGACCAGTAGTACTGGTAACTTACCCAGGAAACGATGTTATATAACTTAAACATTGATTAAAGCTGCATTTAACACCGAACAATCAATCTTCAGAAGTTCATGGATTTTGAAATCCTTTACAAAAAGGAGCAATCATTCAGAATGAGCTATTTCACCTTTTTCCGAAATGTTTTCTATTCTTTACAATAGTGTTATGAATGTGTTGGTCGACTTGTTCATGTTGTCTCATCATTACTGTGTGATAAAGGCCCTTAATTTCCATTGTCGCCATTATTTTCAAAGCTAATTTAGGTGTATCGTTTCTCCGGGGCTATGACAACTCTTGCATTTAAACTAGTCATCGGTAGTTATCAATGGCCGAGCTGGGGGTCGAATTCCCTGAATTCAAAGCCCTCATCGCTACCGGCTGAGCTGTTTCACGCCACTGTATATATATTTATAAGTTTCACTAAACGGAGTTGTTTTTTAAAAGAAAAATGCTCTAATTTTGGTGTGGGAAAGTCAGTTATACGTGGCTATAAGAATTGACCACATTTTCTTAAAACTGATTTATTTTTGTAATGGCGATCAATTTCAAACAAGAAAACTAAATACCTAGATACCGATCAATGTATTTTACTCTTTTAGAGGCATCCGCTATAAATGCATTGACACATAGGTGGAGTAGTTAGCATGAACTTAGGATGTCTGGGTTTAAATTCATACCACGACATGCAGGTAATAATGGCTTCCATCATTAAGGTTATTGTTTACACGGATAACATATTCACTGAAATAGCAGTGGCACGATCCACCCTTTTCCAGATAAAGATGTCTTCAGATAGCATTGCAGTAGGCATCATTTGAGATATTTCCACCTTTTCCACAAATTCCGTGTAATAATAAATCATTTTCCTTACCTCGCCATCTCCCTGGTGTAATAGTAGGACCTCCGTCTTGGGAGCGGGAGATCTCAGAACAAAATATGGAAAACATTTCAAAATTAAATTTAAAAAAAAAATAGAAATCATGATCAGATATATGTTCTTTAGAAATAATGTTTTTTTATAATTCGCATGCTGTAGCATTGGGAGGTATTTTGGATAATATATTTCTATTTTTTTTTAATGATACCATATAATTCGATGAGTAAGAAACCAATACCTAGGCTATTTTTTAGTCAAATCTGAAGTTTAATCAATTAAGAAAAACAAATTGCTCACTCCTTTTATATCTTGCCATTTAATTAGATTATATTTAACTATATGTCTTCGACATAATAACTAGGCTCTTTTACAGTTGAAACTTTTGGAAAAAACAGAATAAATAGCTGTATGTCCCTCATCACATCATGTATTCTAAATCTTAACACAGTGTAACTCATATTAAATATTGGAATTAGCTACTTAATAAATATTCATTGTTTTTTTATCTTATTTTTCCAGAACACAAGAGAAAAAGACCAGGACAAGCACAAGAAAGTAAGTCAAAGCTCATTGTATTGGCTCTGTTTATAGTAATATCATTTTGAGAACTGACCTCATTAAATCATCTAAAAAAAGATAATTAACTGATCCAATTTATTTATCTAACCTGAGTCTAGAGGTTGCAGTACTGAGGTTTGCATGTTAAAACATATCAATCTGTCTGCCTATAAGGTTGGCAAGAGCACTGGGATAATTAAATTGAGTGTTTAATGGAAATTATAACATTTTCCACAATTTGCGTGTTAAAATAAATCATTTTCCTTTCCTCACTATCTCCCTGCCTAGTAAAATATACAATCTTTTCCAGATAAAGATGTCTTTAGAAAGCTTTGCAGAAGGAATCATTTGAGATAACTTAGAGATATTGTTATCTTTATTCAATTTTCGTATTAAAAAAAAATCATTTTCCTTACATCGCCATCTCCCTGGGGTAGTGGTAGGAGCTTCCGTCTTGGGAGCGGGAGATGTCGGCAAAAATAAGGAAAGCATTTCATAAATGAAATTTAAAACAAAATAGAAATAGAAATATAATCAGATATTTGGTCTTTAGAAATAATGCTTTTTATAATTCGCGTGCTGTAGATTCGGGAGATATTGTGCTTAATATATTTCTCACTCTTTTTTAAAAATTATAACATGTAATTTGGTGAGTAAGAAACCTATACCTAGGCTATTTTTTAATCAAATCCTCAGTTTACTCAATTAAGTAAAACAAATTGCTCACTCTTTGTATATCTTGCCATTTAAATTAATTAAGTATACATATATATCTTTGTCCCAATACATAGGCTTATTCACGGTTGAAACTTTTGAAAAATAGAATAATGAACTGTATGTCCCTCATCCTATCATATATTCTAAAACTGAACACAATGTAACTCATATTAAAGAATTGGAAATAACTACTAATTGTTCTTTTCTCTTATTTTTCCAGAACACAAGAGAACAAGAACAGCACGAGCACAAGCTGGTAAGTTATAACTCATTGCATTGGCTCTGTTTATAGTAATATCATTCTGAGAACTGAACTCATTAAATTATTTGAAAAAGATAATTAACTGATCCAATGGATTTAGCTTACCTGAGTCTAGAGGTCGCACTATGGAGGTTTGCATGTTAAAAACATATCAATATGTCTGCGTATAAGGTCGGCAAGAGCACTGGAAGATTTATATTGAGTGTTTAATGCAAATTTCTACATTTTCTACAATTTCCGTGCTAAAATAAATAATTTTCCTTTCCTCACCATCTCCCTGCCTGATGAAATATCCAACCTTTTCCCGATAAAGATGTCTTTAGATAGCTTTTGAGTAGGCTCATTTGGGATACATTAGAGATATTTCCACATTTTTCACAATTTCCGTTAAATTAATCATTGTCCTTACCTTATCATCTCCCTGGTGTAATAGTAGGAGCCTCCGTCTTCAAATAGAAGTGCGTGTATCATCTATAGAAACATATAATATATCGGGTTGTATGCCTGTGAAACCAGTGCATTATTATTTCAAAGAATCTGCTCCCAATGGTATGGTCACTTCAAGACCTGACCAAAGGCCTAGTGATGTAACTGTCATAGATACATGTGATAGTATCACGTGTGATTTAGACGCTGGTGTAACTGTCGATGATGGGTTAAACATAATGGGACATGTTAGTCATGGCGATGATATATATATATATATATAGCAACCAGTGTCACAATGGATGACCCCGGGTTATATTAGCTACTGGACGTGAACTCTTACGACGTCTCAACTAGTACAACACAGTTTGATTATATCAAAGTAAGTTCGAGTCCAGATTCGACCTCGCGAAGGCAATTATACTATGGGGAAGAGAGACATTTCCGGGACCTTTGTGCATGACGCAACCGTATGAAATACAAGCCGTACATACAGTAATACTGAAAATACATCTGTTAAATGTGACATCATTAATGCACAATGTATTGAATGCAGAAAAAAAGGAAAGAAATGTTTTAAGATATATTAGCTGTGGCAGGCCCTCCTGCTAGTCGACATAGTAATACGATCCTAGTACATGTCATACCCCGCTCCTCTGACGAGTCAAACGAGGATGGGTTCATCTTCGTGAAGCGTAAACGTACTAAACACTATTTTGTCGGAGGGTATATGAAAAATATGACCTCAGACGAACTAGCCAGTTGTGTGACTAGCAGGGACCCTATGGTGACAATGATTCGTAGATGTCCATGCCGAAACTCAAATAAGGTTGTATTTAGAATGAACGTAGGAAATGATGATTTGGGTATTTTGGTGGAGAGTAGAGGTTTTTGACCAGAGTATGTTTCCTGTATGCCATGGATTCAAGGAAAAACGCGGTCCATTAGCTTATGAGCTTGATCGTAATTATGCTGAAAACCAACGCTCATCAGAGTATTACCGATATAAAGAGCCAAACTCTGGCTATGTAGACGATGACTTATATGGACCTGTTCATAGATCGGTTCCGATATTTAATATATATTCTCACATAGATGTTGACTAACCAAAATATGGAACACACTCTGTTGCAAATATAAGGTAAATGCCAGGGAATGATACATGCTTAATGTCGAGCTATGCTTTCCTATCAGATTGCCTCAGCAGGCATTGTATTGATTTTTGTGGTATATCCGAACACTGGCTATATAGCCGGGATCTCAATGTCATTAATTCGATTAACAGTTAGTATTATTCACATGCCGTGTCTAATTCAGATTTGAATCTTCCACGTAACAGGCGTGTAGGTAAAGGGGGTGTCGGTATACTTTGGCATAAGGAATTTGACAGTTTCGTTAACCCGATGTCAATAGAAAGTAACCGTATAGTAGGAGTAAAGCTTCAAGTGTCAAGTGACAACTTTATTTACCTTTTCCAGTTGTATTTACCATGCTCAATAAATTCATACAGAGAATATACTGATACCCTGTACGACTTATGACAATCCTACTCAGAATTTGGTACAGTAATTGTTATGGGAGACTTTAACACTAATTTGGTGAATGAGAGTATAAGCCGCACTAGTAGCAGAGAGGGCATATTTCGCTGATTTATTCTAGAAAATAACAGTTTTTCTGTAAGTGTCTTACCTAAACGGTCAGATACTTTAATATCAAGCACAATACTAAGTATATGTAATACTGGCCAGTTTATTGGCCATACTCCATTATCCCTGTTTAAGTCTATGTCTGTATAGTGTGAGCTCTGGGATACAGTATCTGCTACAAACAGTGCACCGCTTCAAAGAGGACAAATGTTTGAAAGTCATTCAGAATTTACCATTGACTGCCAACAACTCAATCGTGCTAAATGCTATTGGAGTGCGGTCAGTACGTTGTGAAATAAGTTATAGGGATTTCTTGGTCAGTTGGTTCGACTCCCGTCTAAATATCTGTCCAAGAAAATATGTGTGCATATAATTGTCCGGTATGACTCCGGGATAACACATAAGAAATATGGGTTTATTCCTGATACTTGCAGGATTTTACAGGAATACTGTATGATTCTCTCGGAACATTTCTCACAACAGCTATTTTCACACCAAAAAGAACTTGGGAG
Organism: Serripes groenlandicus; assembly: GCA_031761405.1. Lineage (NCBI taxonomy): Eukaryota > Metazoa > Mollusca > Bivalvia > Cardiida > Cardiidae > Serripes > Serripes groenlandicus. The sequence goes on along the minus strand of JASEVX010000021.1, from coordinate 202,243 downwards.
TCATTTGTACGATAACAAATTGAGAAAAGGAGCTTGCACTACGAAACGCAAATGTACCACAAAAGCTTACACCTACATAATTTAATAGACTGTTTTACGCAGACCGCCCCTGAATGTTTTAGGAAATGTCAATGGGAAACGATTGAGCCGAAACACATGTTATGTAGCAGTGTACATTCTATGTCAATTATTCTCTGGAAAAAATCCGCTTAAATCTAGCGATAGTGAACAGCTTGTAGATCACATAGTACTGCATAGAATATGTTTCTGCTTAACAAATGATAACATTATAAACATACTGTTGACAAATATTATAGAGTCATCTGGTATGAATGGATTCCTACATCTTATGAAATAAGATGCATTTACCTTGATCCTACAGCATTGTGTACCTTGACACCTGATCGGAGTGTGATCTCAATTATTCGGAGTATGTTGTCAATACATAACTTTGTAAATTAACCCGTCCCAATGTGCAACATTACTCTTGCACCAATGTAGACAGTTTTCAACTGTATGTAGTTGGTGAACATGGGAAAGGGTGCACTTCAACGTGACTGAAAGGAAAACAACTAATTTGTTATTAAATCCTATATATGTTGAATGCTACATTGATGACTTTATGTACAATTGTAATTCAGTCGTTCACTTACTCATTCGCTCAATGAACGTTTGACCGCGTTCGTATATTCCGAGACTTGTTATTATTACAGTGAATGGTTGATTCATTGGTTAGTGGATTGAGTGTTTGATTATTCGACTGACTTGACATTCAGACATTCATCCAACAATTCATTCGTGCATTCATTCATTCAGTTATCATTCATTTAATTCACTCACTCACTCACTCAAGTTTTATTCACTTACTCCCTGGAGATTTATTCACTCTCTCACCCGATAACTTTATTAATTAATTTATTAATTTATTTATTCATATATCCATTCAATCATACATTCGTTTGCTCATTCATTGTTTTACTCATTTACTCACTCCTTCCGTATCAATCCTGTTTTGTATTAAAAACACCAACTCAATCATGTTCTATGTGTGACCTTACTTACTTCGTAAGGTCTAACAATGGGTAATACACTGGATTTATCATATGCATGCATTGTTTTTCGTTTCGACAAGAATTCGACATGTTTCAACTTGTGCACCCACATATTAGTTATTCATCAGTGTTTATAACGTATTTTGATATGTTCGATATCTTTTCTTGATGTGTTCATTTTGTTTCTTGTATAATACTTCGTGTTAGGTAATCTGTTAGTTTTCTGTGTTTCGTAATGTTCTTCATTATTGGAGGAATATAAAATATATATACCATAGTGGCAAAAGGAGAAAGTTCTCACAGAGACCAATTCCTCCATTAACCACAATGTTTATGTTCTCTACAATGTGTAAATATATACTCGTCCATCATGCACCACTTACAATAAGATCATACCAAATACTTTTAAAATGGTAGTAATGGCTGCCCTCTTTGGCGCTAAGAGTTATAAGATAGCATCACGCCTGATTGGCTGGTGTTTAAGTAAATGGACCAGTAGTACTGGTACCTTACAAAGGAAATGCTGTCATATAACTGAAACATTGTTGAACTCGGCATTAAACATCGAAAAGCAATCTTCATATTGATTGAATGAATGGGGTTAAACGCCGTGTTCGACAATTGTTCAGTCATATCACGGCGGCCAGTTCACCTACTCATATGTTTCCTGGTTGTCTTACACCAGTACCCCACACAACTTACTCTCCAAGCAACTGGCTGCTTTTCTAAATAGACTGTTAGCCTAACATCAATCTTCAGAAGTTATTGGAATCTTTTGAAATCCTTTTTGAAAAGGGAGCATTCATTCAGAATGAGCCATTTCTCCTTTAACACAAATGTTTTCTATTCTTTACAATATTTAAACTTTTGCTGTCAAGAAACTGATGAGTTGGTCACATATCTAATCGACTGTTGAAAACAACATCAAACCCAAGTCAGTGGATATATCAAATGGCAATAGAAAACTTACTTGCAAAATATATCCATCCTCCTTCAGTGCAGCCGAACAGGAATCTCAGGCCACATTCTGAATGTGTTGGTCGACATCTTCAGTTTGTCTCATCATTACTGTGTAAAAAAGGCCCTTTATTTCGATTATCGCCATTATTTACAATATTAATTTAGGAGTATCGTGTCTCAAGGGCTATAAAAACTCTTGCATTTAAACTAGGCATCGGTAGTTATTAATGGTCGAGCTAGGCTCGAATTCCCTTGATTCATTGCCCTCATCGCTACCGGCTGAGCCGTTTCGCACAACTGTATATCTATTTATAAATTCCTCTAAACGGAGTTGCTCTTTAAAAGAAAAAAACTATAACTTTGGTGCGGGAAAGTCAGAATATACATGGCTATAAAAATTTGCCACAGTTTTAAAACTGATATCATTTTGCAATGGCGATCAACTTCAAACAACCAATCAAAATGCCTAGATACCGATCAATGTCTTTTACTCTTTTAGACGCATCCGCTATAAATGCATTGACACATAGGTGGAGTATTTACCTTGAACTTAGGATGTCCGGGGTTGAACCCATACCATGATATGCAGGTAATAGTGGCTTCGATTCTTGTGGTTTTTGTCTACACGGATAACATTTCCATTGAAATATCAGTGGCACGATCAACCCTTTTCCAAAAAAAAGATGTCATTAGATTGCTTTGCAGTTGTCATTATTTGGGATATTTCCAATTTGTTTACATTTTCCGTGTACAATTAAATCATTTTCCTTACCTCACTATCTCCCTGCTGTAGTTGTAGAAGCCTCCACATTGGGAGCAGGAGATCTCGGCAAAAATAAGAAATACAATTCAAAATGAAATTTAAAATATAAATAGAAATCATGATCAGATATATGTTCTTTAGAAATAATGTTTTTTATAATTCGCCTGTTGTAGATTTTGGAGATATGCGTCTTAATAGATATCTTACTCTTTGTTTAATCATACCATGTAATTCGATGAGTAAGAAACTAATACCTAGACTTTGTTCAATCAAATCTTCAATTGCTCACTCTTTTTATATCTTGCCATTTAATTAGATGAAGTATAAATATATATCTTTGACTCAATACGTAGTCTATATTACGGTTGAATCTTTTTGGGAAAAAAGAATAATGAGCTGTGTATGTCCCTCTTCTAATCACGTATTATAAACCTGAGTTATTCATATTAATTAAATAGAAATAGCAACTAAATAAACATTCATGGATCTTTTCTAATATGTGTACAGAACACGAAATAAAAAGACAAGCACAACCACAAGCTGGTAACAGTCTCACGAAATATAAAAACGAAACTGTTCAGCCCAATTGGTTTTCTTATATCAAAGGTACTGTTAGACCACAGGATGAAATGACCATTATAAATAAATTATAACCCATTCCACGAACATTCTACTATACCAGATTGTATCGGCTAAAACAAACTAATGGGCCCTGCAGAAGGTTCTTAACACTTGCCTATTCAATCCATATAGATTATCTAAATCAATATTGTATTGATAATAATATATTGATTATTTGTGAATTCTGTGACCCAGAGTCTGACCTCTTGTTCCAAAGGCCTGATGTTCAAATACAGTGAGGAGTTAGGTTATGATAGTAGTCATCCATAAACAAAGCAATTGCGAAAACTTACAATAGACTCTGGCTATGAAAAGGTAAAGTTTTATAGTATTTTATATATTCAAAATACAAAAGCATACGACTATAGACAGACGACATTCTAGGAAAAAAAGATTGGTTAATTTACCATGAAAAGTAATGTCTCTTTTTTTCTATAATGTTTTCAACCCTTTACAAAAATCCTTTATTCCAAGTATTACAGTTTGGTCATGTATATATATTTCTTGGTTGGATGAGTTACCGGTATAGAACTATTCTTTTAATTTTCTATCGAGTTCGATATAAAACTAAAAATAAAAAGTCAATTGATAAATATTTATTTCTTCATTGTTTTAAACATTATGATCGCATAAACATTATACAAGTAACTCCTTTTCCAAGAGCAAACAATATTTGAGGCTTCTGCAGCAAAACATTTGAAAAGTATTCTGAGAAATGAAAAATTCATTCTTCACTCACAATTCTACTCATATTTGAAATCATAAACCCGTGATAAGATTCTCATTTCATGTTCGCAAATGTGTTTGAAGTCACGACTATCCCACATGTAGCCAAATCTATAATAGACCACTGTATGCATTGCAGCAGATGCCTTTTGAAAACACTTCTCATATCAAGCAATTTCTACTTCTGCCACAACATTTTTAACATTATTCAATAAATGAACTTTCAATTAAAAAGATGTTTCATATGTTTGCATAGAGGTTTTGAGAGTGGTCTGCTGCAGAATTGTTATATGCGGGAAAGAGTTAAATCATTGTGACAACAAAGGAAATTGTTCATGATGACCAATTCCCAAGGGTTACCAGATAAAATTCAGTCTGATACAGATTAATTGGATGTAGGACAGAGTTAACATATTCCCACATGAAGTGCACTTTAAAGCATCTACAGCAGACAACTTTTAACAATATTGTTAAGCAAAGAACAAAATGCCCTTATGATTCATTTCTCTTTTCATCACAGTGATTTCAACTTAACTCAAAATTATAGTTTCATAACATTTCAGTTTTGCTAGAGGTTTTCGAAATAGTCTGCTTCAGATTTGTTGAATGCTGGAAAGAGTTAAACAAAATTATTGAGAGCTATAACAAAACTAGTTTCACTTTTAACATCATACCATATGAATATATAAGATGATAAGTATTATTTTATTTCATGTGTAAATTATTATTCTTGCCATCACCATTTAACTTCATTTAGTGAAAGACAAAGATGTACTTTCGATGACACAATTTATGAACCACATTTTGAAAATTTAATGAGAAAACCCCCCAGATTGTGGTCAATATCCTCAATATCGCGCAATCTTATACGAAAAAGAATATATATTGGACAGTTTGGCATAGATTATTTGCACTTCTTAAAAGTCTACTCTAAATGTGATAGATTTGTACTATTGTAAAGGTTTTGGTATTTTAATGTTTCTTCTTTAGGGTTGATGAACTTTCCGCGTGCACCACGCTGTGGTGTATCTTCCACATTTCTTATTTTTTTGCTTTTTATAGGCAGGTCTACAATAGGCAAATCTAAAATTGCTTCAAAAGAGGCATTGGGACCAACATCATAAAACACTTCACCATCAGAAATTTTCCATATACAAGTACTCTCTAAAAATCTTGGCAAATCTGCGTCATGCTTACCAGCAGTTTTTAAGTAACATATCTGTTATTGGACATGTTCTGCAAGTCTTTCTATTGCTGATTCTGGTGGTAACCACTTTCGGGGGTTATTTATTCTATAACCTGACTTTTTACTTTCATCATTTCTTTTACCAATTGAAAGAGCTCTTAGTTGCACAAAGCTTAGTTTGGATTTTATGTAGTGTTTAGGGCAATACATCATTATGTACAGTTCAAGAAAGTACGTATCATTTAGCTCTATTCTCTTTTGAAAATAAACAAGTTATTCCGCATTGTTTCGGTGTCAATAATTGCTGTCAGAATTGTATACTGTGAAACTTGGAAGCACTTTGGAAGGAAGTCATTTTCACCAATGCAAAGAACTGAAGCAACTTTACAACCTATCATTTCATCCCTGTAATGTGTTTGCAAAAGTTCTAGTATTGCAGTACTGTTATATATGTCATAGTTTGCCCTTGACCTTTGCAATATGACATACACTTGACATGCAAACATCCCATTGACCTTTAACCAAAATCGGTTCACAACATAGAGATGAATGTAAACTGCATCAATATCACATGATGTCACTAAACAGGCCAGCGCTTTATCGTCATGTATGGTGTCTTTGTAATGTACAAGCCAATCAAAAACAGTCATGTATGCCTCTCCTTTACTCTGTTTTACATTGATATGTTCAACAGATTTATTTATCACCGACAAAGGCATTGCAAACTTGTTGCATGAACATACTTCTTGAAATTGACACTCACAGGTGAATATCAGTTCACTGACAACTATCATTTCATAATTCGCAACCAAATATATTATTCTAATGTTTTCTGCAAAGTATGTGTTTATTGCTGCTCTGTCAAAGTCACTTTTCGTAAAGACATCTTTATTGAATGAATCATGATTAAAAAGGGACGACTTTGACTTAACACCTTTGCTTTTGGTTACATTTCTTTGAGCTCTTGTTGATTGTTTAAAGACATCTGATGTGAAAGAATATTTGTCTTCACATATAATGATAGTTGATAAGCAGCTTGCATGTTTAGTGAATTAATTGATAACACTTTCTGTCATTTTAAGGTACTCTTTTCCTGACATGCCTTGCCTTAAACTTCATCCCTGCAAATTCAACAGTGCAATGTAACACAAATGTGGCTGTAAATAGTTTTGTAGTTCATGTTCAGTGGTATTGTTTTGTCCAAATGTTGATGTCACTAATCCTTTTAAAGCTCTTTGCATACCAAGAGATTTCATTACTTTTTGTTTCGACGAATCTGGTTTCACCCTTGCTTGACATGCAATATTTGCAGATGACAGGCAGTCAATAATTTTCATTTCTTTTCCAACATTCATCCTACGTGTTTCTTCCTCAAGGTCCTTTTCACTGTGCAATGTTTGGAATTTATTTTTCATAGCCCTTTTTATGGTCTCGCTTTTTCTTTCTTTGACTTTAGTAATGAGATCATGACTGGCTTTTAGTTGCTATACATTTGGTATGTCTGCATGCGTTACTGGAACTATTGGATGATTTGCCATATAACTGAACATAAGATATTTACCTACATCAATGATTGAGCCATCTAAAATATGTTTTGGCAAGACAATGGGTACTTTTGAGTAAACGTTAAAATGTGCATCATTGTATTCAGTTGACAATGCTTTGCGCCGCAAATTTACTTCTGTGGTTCGGATGATATGATTTATAACAACTTCACTGAATGCCCAACCTAGCCTATCATGTATGGGTTTGATGCAGTCTTGACATAAGTTCTTCAGTTAGCGAGGCAATAAGGGAAAGAATGCTTGAAACTGCCGATGTGTTCGAACAGACCGAAACACTTTTAATGCATCAATGTGGCTCATTTTCTCGTTTTGTGTCACATACAAAATGACGTCTGCTGTCTTTGAATGGTGTAGTAAATAATGTGTACTTCATATGTTGATGGAAATGACCAGGAGGATAATGATGCTACACTAGTTGGGTGCAGTATGAAACATATGAAGAAACATTGTTTACATACGAGAACAAATTATACTTTTTTACGGCTGATAACAATAATCCGTACCCCATACGCCCACCAAGCCGTTCAGAAAGCCCAATAGCAACAATATTGTCACAGTGTTTCATTATATCAACATGAAAACTAAATGTAGCATTTTGACTTCCTCTATATTCAAGGAAGCTAAGGAAACCGTCATTCCAATGTTGTGAAAGCTTGTCAGCCCCACATGTTTCCATATCATGGATGACAGACTCAAATTCAACGGCATCTAAACTTCGAGAAAATGCTACAAGAAATGCTAAGCAAAGAGAAATGGCCATTCGCCTGACATACTTTGTGGCAACATCTTTATGTTGAATAGAAACTGATTTAGCCACATCATCTTGATTTCAATCACACATGAATTGCAATAGTTGTACTATACCTGCATCTTTGTATGCAGTAAGTAAAAAAGTAACTTTGGACTTTTTCAAATGCAGCGGAGGAAATTCAGGAATAATTACTTTATAGAATGTATTTGAAGCCATGAGGCGAAGCAGACATTTTCCTAACTTTTTGTCAGGACCACAGAGTATCCTATTTACATGTTTATTGGTGTCTGCCAAGTATCCCATCTTTTATAAAACATCATTTAGAATTTCTCGAATTTTCTTAATGTCATCATCTCAACTATATGCCGGAGGAGGGTGTCTGGTTAGTAAAGGGAGTACCTCAAACTTTCTAAATCCAAAGACAGACAACATGCTCTGAGTGTAACTAGGGCTTTGCTCTTGATTTCCTTCGATTATAATTGACATATCCTCCAATGTTGAAGACTCGTCTTCTCCATCGCTGAAGGAATTGTCATTTGCCAAACTATAATGTTGTGGAATATCATATTCGTAGTTGACAGCATTTATGATTTTCTAGCGATTCTCATCTTTGTCATGAAAAAGCTGTAAAGTAAGTAACACATGTAGGAGTACACTAATGTGTTAGTTATAATATTCGATTTTGTGGGAATAACAATATCTTTATAAAGTAGTCGCATAAGGAACAATTACATCCGACCTGTAAAAGCATTACATATGATATTCTAAAGTAGGTCAGTAAACTTCAAGCATTGAGTTGCAACTTTACTGTATTAAAGTATATGAAAACACCGAATTATATCCTGATTTGAAGTTTATCTATACCTGCAGGTTCAATCATCTAAATGACATTCCTGCAATCTCTGAACTGTTTTAGCAATATCTATTTTTTAATCATTTTCCTCATATGATATTCCTAGATTAATCGGTTTTGGATATATTAGAAGATATTAGCAGTATTCTAAAATTAAAAAAACATTAAGGATACAGAGGAAATAGCTTACTTTGAGTGATTTTTCCTTTATCAATCATGATTAAACATTTACTTACTCCTTCGCTTTCGTCTTGATTAAAATAATTATTTAATTCAAAATCCTTTAAAGATACTGATAAATCTAAGTCCTGAGCTACGTTCAGAGGACCGGAATTCTTATATAATTATATCAAAACAATTTTAAAGTAAATTAAGACATATTGGAAAAGTGAATAAATGTACACCTCATAATCCTTAAAACACTCACTATGTACATCTAATTCCAATATCTCCAATGCTTTAACGTAAGAGATATTTGAAATTCTGTACACATTTAGGACACATATTGTAAAAGAAGTATGACACACCAATAATGCAAAGCTTTTGTTCTGTCTTATCTGTCTTTAGGTAATTGTAAATCAAATATATATAGAACAAGAAGTAAAACAATATTAAATCTACTCATCTGTCAGTTTGACCATAAACTGTTGTTTCCCCATGTCATTAACATTTGACATTTTTCAAAGACATTTCTTTCTCCATTTAGTGGTTCTAGTAAGAAATGTTCTTGTTCGTTTGGTGTTGGATTTTTTTCTTTCTTACATTCACATGTCTGTGAGCCATGACATTCTCCTGAATGCCAATTCTTAGTTATTTCATTATCCAATGGTTGGCCTTGTAAATTGATCGGTAAAGTGCATTTTTGTTTAGAATGCTTCTCTCCAGGATTTGGATCACTGACATACGTAAATCTCACAAGATTATCCAGCATCAGAATCAAATGACACTTTCTTAAAATGACCCTTGTTTTGTTTACCCCTATCGTATTTGTGTACTGCAATTCGTGCTGTTTTAGATATGTTGCATAATAACATACATCTTGGTTTCCCTCTTTCTGGAATTTACTTTTGGCTAGAGAGGCATCCTGTTACACCATTTGAAGATGTTATATCAAAAACAGAAGCAACTGCTTTAAACTCAATTAAAAGTTCATTCGTATTATTTCGTTGAAATACACACAGAAATATTTTTATTGAAAATGTTTAAAAGAGTGTCATACAAAACATAGACTTGTTTAAGCTTTTGTTTGTAGCATTTTGTTGACTCAAATGATTTCTTAACACTGGCTCTATTAATAAACATTTCGAGCAACATTTGTGTCTCACATGGCACTGACATATACCATTCATGTAGAACATCAAATGTATGCAAAGTCAATGTCTGTAACATACGCACCTTCATGCATTTGTCACATATAGGTTCATTATCCAAATATGTAGGATATACTTCTGTAAAATGAAGTACCACATGTAGCTTGTTTCCATCTAAAAGCCATTCTCAACATCGTCACGTATCTTGAAGTTATTTTGTCATCCTCAAAGTAGGTTAGAATTAACTCCGTGGTCAAGAAATAAATCCTCCCTATTCTAACACCATGCGCCTTGAATACCTTGTGAAGCAATCCTATACACAAGTAATCTACATCGGCGTGGTTAATATGGTCATTTCTTGTGCCAACTGCTACCCATAAACTATTGTCTCTAACTGACGCTGAAATGTAAAAACATGCAACTAGTATATTTGAAATTTCTGGATTTGTACGCACATGTATGAATATATGTATTTCCTCTTCGATAATTGACGGTGTATGTCTCTTAAAACAGGCAATATCTAGTTGTTTTTCTTTTTCTGAACCAGTCTATCTAAGTAAGGTATCCTTTTGAATGCTAACATGAAGCATCAAGAATGATCTGGGAGCATTCGTTAAAGCAAAACAAAGATTAGTTTTTTTTTATATTTTAAATTAAGAACAATTTGATACAGCAAATCATTGGTCGTATCTTGAATAGACTTTCAAAAGTGGGTTTCAAACCAACAAGTCTTCTTTCAGGTTTGTTCGGAAGAGTGATGTTTGTGTTCTGTTACTTATGTTTCAATGTCACTCTCAGAAATGTGTATCTGCTCGACAAGAGCATGAGCGTTGTGTAACTTAGATTTGTTAATAAGTATATATAAATCTAAAGCGGATTTTCTGGTATATTCAAAATTTCCTAAACGTTAATTTTGTACATCTTTGGTTATTGTATGATAGCATCCGAATTATCACAATTTGCAAAGCAATATTGTTATAAAGACCTTACACGTACAGTTTCCTTTTCCTTCAAGATAAATATACTGCGACGTAAAGAACGCCTTAAATTGAATCTTCTCAAATGTGTATCTGTTTTCTTTTAATACTTGAAGAAATCCTCAAACAATATGAATTGCTCTGTGCAATTTGTAGCCAAATTGTCTTCACTAAACAATCAAAACTTCTTTAAACAATTCATAAACTGCAGCTGACAATATTGCCTGGCAATGATATATAAAAACAACAATATTTTAAACAGTTTTTAGAAAGTGAAAATTGTTCATAGCAAAAGTATTATGCATGATGTATCTTTGAATCTACCATGTTACTGGAATGTATTATGTATATTATTTTAAACACTGTAATTATGATGTGTTTTTTAATACGTTTCAAATTAAGTAATAAAGTAATGTTACTGATTCACATACAGCAAGTTCTTTTCCTAAATACAGACCAGAATGACATGTAGGACAAAAAGTGAGTTATTACTCATATTGAGAGAATTGTATCAAATATTAATCCTTTCAAATATATATATGCTTTCTGATGTTCCTTAATTAGACGACTTTTGAAAACTGGGCAAAGGACATTGAATAATTTCTCCCTTTGCCACGACGTATCATGGCTTTATTTAATGTTTAAATTGCATTAATACAAGTTCATCATATGTTTTCGAAGTCTTCTGCTGCAGATGTGTTGTATGTTGGAAAGGTTAACGCTCAGCAGTCCATTTGCTGTGTTAACCAATTCCCATGTGAAATTGCATGTTGATGTACCCTTAGCAGATAACTTTTGAAAACATTTTGGTAAAAACATAATGAGCAATTTCGCATTCGTAACAATCGTTTCAATTCAATTCAACGATAACTGGTAAATAATTTTTTATTTTCCCTTAAGTGTTCTATAATTCGTCTGCTATAGATTATTTCTGTTCGATAAAGGTTTTACATACAAAGGGTAAACAATTGGAATAAATTGTAGCAAAAAAAGTAAAGGGATTGAAAGTATAAAGCTAGACTGAAAACATTCAAGGGGGAAAGGGAGGAGAGAATCAAAGGAAGAAATAACAAAATAAGAAATGAAAAAGGAAAAAAATAAGACCGACATGAATAAAAAATAAAAATTAAGATAAAAAAAAAACCAACCTCCAATCAGAGATGGACATATATAAATAACAAAACGTGAAAATTGAGAAAAACTCATTTACGTTTTAATTTTGCTTTGAATTAATCAATGGCCAAACATCTTATTACCGATTTGAAATACATAATCCTAAAACCTATGAGTAACAGGAGATGTTATCTAAAGTTTTATCAGTGAATTAAATAAGCAATGGTCATGCTAATGATGGGTCAAATGGTCTTAGCTATCTCTTTTGACTGTTAGCCTTTCACTTTATTGGGATGTCATGCTGTGCTTAGAAACTGGCATTTTCTGAGAAAGTTTGTATAAGAGAACATAGTGGTAAGTCAAAGCTCCTTGTATTGGCTCTGGATATAGTAATATCATTCGAGAACTGAACTAATACAATTATTTGAAAAGGATAATTAACTTATTCGATTGATTTAGCTTACCTGAGTTTAGCTGTCGCGATATTGAGGTATATATGTTAAAACCTTATGAATCTGTCTGCCTATAATTTAGAAAGAGCACTGGAAGAAATCTATTGATTTTCCACATTTTCCACAATTTCCGTGTTAAAATAAGAGATTTTCCTTACCTCACCATCTCCCTGGTGTAATGGTAAGATTCTCCGTCTTCGGAGTGGGAGATCTCGTCAAAATAAGTAAAACATTTCAAAATGAAATTTAAAAAATAAATAGAAATCATGGTCAGATATTTGTCCTTCAAAATGAACGTCTTTTAAAATTGGCCTGCTGTAGATTTGGAAAATATTGTGCATAATCGATTGCTTACTTTTTTAGATATCATACCATGTACTTCGATGAGTAAGAAACCAGTACCTAGGCTATTTTTCAGTCAAATCTAAAGTTTACTCAATTATTAAGTAAAACAAATTTTTCACTCTTTTTATATCTTGCCATTTAATTAGATCAGATATAAATATGTATCTTTGGCCCAATACCTAGGTTATTTAACGATTGAATCTTTAAAAAATAAAAAAAGAATAACGAGCTGAATGTTCTTCCTTCCATCATGTACTCTAAAACTAAAGGCAGGGTTACTCATGTTAATAATATGGAAATAAAAAAATATTCATGGTTCTTTTCTGTATTTCTCCAGTACACTAGATAAAAATGCAATCACAAGCACAAGCTGGTAAGCTTAAGCTTCATGTATTGGCTCTGTTTATAGTAATATTATTCTGAAAACTGAACTCGTTAAATTATCTGAAAAGGATAATGAACTGATCCAATTGATTTAGCTTACCTGAGTCTAGACGTCGCACTATTGAGGTATGTATGTTAAAACATATCAATGTGTCTGCCTATAATGTTGGCAAGAACCCTGGGTGAAATATATTGAGTGTTAAATGCAAAGCTTCGGCATTTTTTAATTAGGATATTTGGTCTATCTTTAAGGTTGGCAAGGGCACTGGCATAACTTTATTGAGTATTAAATGCAAGGCCAATGCATTTTAAAATTAGGATGATGCCTAAAAGGTTGGCAAGACAACTGGCAGAAATATATTGAATGTTATAAGGCCAAAGTACTATAATATTAGGATTATGGATCTGTTTATAAAGTTGACATGAGCACTTGGAGAAAACTATCTAATATTTAATGCAAGGCCAATTCAGTTTTGGATTAGCATAATAGGCCGCCTAAAAGGTTGGCAAAACCACCTGGAGAAATAAATTAAATACTTAATGAAAGGCCAATACATTATTGGATTAGGATAATGGGTATACCAAAAAGATGTGCAACAGCACCGAAAAAAACATAAATTGACTTTTTAATACAGGGCGGAGACACTATTGGATTATGATAACGGGTCTGTTTATAAGTTTGGCAAGAGTACTGGAAGACATATATTGAGTGTTTAATGCAAGGCCAATATATTAATGGATTAAGATGATGGGCCTATCAATAAGGTTTAAAAGAGCACTTGTAGAAATATATTGAGTGTTAAATGCAAGGCAAATGCACTATTATTGAAAGATAATGAGCCTGTCTAAAAGGTTTGGCAGGAGCACTGGGAGAAATATATTGAGTGTTTAATGAAAGGCAAATGCAATTTTGGGCCTCTGCCTACAAGGTGGCAAGAGCACTGAGATAAAAGAATTTAGTATTTAATGCAAGGTCAAGCCATTATTGGATTAGAATAATGGGCCTGCCAATACGGTTTGCAAGAGCACTTAAAGCAATATATTGAATGTTAAATGCCAGGCCAATGCACTAGTATAACAGGATAATAGACCTGTCTATAAGGTTGGCAATAGTACTTGAATAAATATATTGAGTATTTAATACAAGGCCAATACATTTTTGGATACGGATACTGAGTCTGCCAATAAGGTTTGCAAGAGCACTTGGAGAAATATATTGAGTGTTAAATGCAAGGTCAATGCACTATTATATAAGAATAATGTCTTAAATGTTGACAAGAGCACTGACAGAAATAAACTGAATGTTTAATACAAGGCCAAAGCATTATTGGATTATGATAATAGGCCTTCATATAAGGTTGGCAAAGTACTGGGGGACATTTAATGGATCACTGGAATAATTAATGCAAGGCCAAGGCATTATTGGAAAGAATAAATTGCCTTCTAATAAGGGTTGCAAGACCACTTGGAAATATATATATTGAGTGTTTAATGCAAGGCCATTGCATTTTTAGATCTTTAGGTCTTACCTAGAATGTTTGCAAGAGCACTGCGAAAAATTAATTGAGTGTTTAATGCAAGGTCAAGGAATTATTGGCTTAGCATAATGGGCCTTCCTAAAACGTTTGCAAGAGTACTGAGAGAAATATTGTGAGAGGTATATGCAAGGAAAAAGCACTATTATATTAGGATATCGGGACTGCTACAGATAAGGTTACAAGAGGACTTGGAGAAATATGTCTAGTGCTTCATGCAAGGTAAATGTACAATTGAATTATGAGAATGGGTCTGCCTAAAAGGTTGGCAATAGTACTGCGAGAAATATGGTGAGTGTTATATGCAAGGCCAAAGCACTATGAGATAAGGATAATGTGCATATCTACATGGTTGGCAAGAGTACTAGAAGAAATGAATCGAGAGTTCAATGCATGGCCAATGGACTATTATATTAGTATAATGTGAATTCCCAAAAGGTTTGCAAGATCACTGGGATAACGTCATTGAGTGTTAAATGCAGAGCCAGGTCACTATTAGCACTATTAGATTTGGATAATGGTCACTCTTTTAAGGTTTGCATCAGAACTTGGACAAATACAGTAACTGTTTAATGCAGAATTAATGCACAATACGCTAAGAATAACGGGTTCGTTTTTTAGGTTGACAAGAACACTGATAGACAAATATTGAGTGTTATATACAAGCTCAAAGAACTATAAGATTAGGATATTCGGTCCGTCTATAAGGTTGACAAGACCACTTGTATACATATATTGAGTGTTATATGCAAGCCAAAAGCACTATAAAACTAGGATAATATGTCTGTCTATAAGGTTAGCAGGAGCACTGGTAGACATATATTGAGTGTTATATGCAAGCCCAAAGCACAAGTAGATTAGTATATAAAATCTGCCTATAATGTTACAAGAGCACTCAGAGAAAGATAATGATTGTTTAATGCAATGCCAAGGAACTATTGTAATATGATTATGTGCCTACCTATGAGGTTGTCAAGAGTACTGGAAGAACAATATTAAATGTTTAATGCAAGGACAATGCATTTTTGTATTAGGATAATGAGTCTGCCGGTTAGGCTGGCAAAAGCACTTGGAGACATATATTGAGCGCTTAATGCAAGGCAAATGTACCATTTGATAAGGTCAATCATCTGACATAAGGGATTCATTATATAATGACCCTAAATGGTTCGCAACCTGCGATATATAATTGATAAAACGCTGTTTATATCAAGATTATGTGAATTCATGTTACCGGAAACATTTAATTTCGTCTGGCAATACCATATATAAGGCAGTTGTTACATGCAATAAGGTATTAAATGTCGCATGAAGTTATACGATCTACATCAAAATCATAGGTTATACCTGTCAGGCTTCTACATATGTCAAAAATGGAGGAATTACATTGGTAATGTTTTTCTGGAGAAATTGAGTCTTCTGCTAAAGAAATGGAGTCTTCTTCTGGAGAAATTGAGTCCTCTTCTAGATAAATTGAGTCCTCTTCTAAAGGGAATGAATCTTCTTCTAAAGAAATTGATTCTTCTTCAAAAGGAAGGGAATCTTCTACAATCATAAAAAAGAAAAATTCAAAACATACAAGTAAATCCCCTGATACGAATAAACCTTCAATCATTACACTTAAAACAAACCAACAAAACAAACCAGAGTCAAAATCACACTCAATGCCCGATTCTGAAGGCTTTTTAGAAACAAAAACCTTGAAGAATTTAGGTCCAATTAGATAGACCTAGTGACTCTAAACCTAAAATTACAAACCATTTTCAGAAATTAGATGACATGGAGACACGGAATACTGAGTCTCCTAGTTCATGGTCGGATACGAGGGATGACTGGAATCATAACATTGATTCCTGGCATACTTCGATACCTGAAATCAAGATTTGTGAACCTGTATTCCAAGGCAATTCGAAATGAATTCCATAATCCAGTGGAACTGTCGTGGATTTAAAGCCAATTTTGAGGAATTGTCTCTTCTAGTTAATGAAAAGAAACCAGTAGCCATATGCTTACAAGAAACATTTTTAATAGATAATGATAGTCTTTCTCTTAAATATCATTCATGTTATCATAAAATGTCCGATGCAAGTGCTCGAGCTTGTGGTGGGGTAGCAATATGTGTTAACAACTCTGTTCCCCATAGCTTAGTCTCACTTACTACAACTCTGCAGGCAACTGCGATCAATTACCCTATGTTCTCTGGTTCTTCCGCCAAGTCAGCCTCTTGAAACAGACAAGCTCGTTGAACTTGTCAATCAGCTTCCAACACCTTGTATGATAGTTGGTGACTTCAATTTACACAATACGTTGTGGGATGTAGAGACACCAATAAGAAAAGCCAACTATTAGAAGATTTTATTTTTAACATGACCTCTGTATTTTGAATAATAAATCTCACACCTATCTGCATCCTACTACTGGTTCTTACTCATCTCTTGATCTTTCTACTTGTAGTCCTGATATATTTTAAGTGGAAGGTGAAAGACGACCTTCATGGAAGTGATCATTTACCTATAATTATCACTGAAACTGGGCCATCTGTCCAGGGGCGTCCGAGACGATGGAAGCTCCACAAACAAAACTGGAATTTATTCCAGATGCGTTGTGAACATTCCATTAATCCGAATGCTTTCTTGGAATGTGATGACCCTACACAACGTTTTACTTCTGTAATGTATCAGGCTGCTAAAGAGGCAATTCCCCAAACTTCGACAAATCCAAAGCACCCTCGCAAACCTTGGTTTGATGAGGATTGCAAAAAGGCTACAGGAACTCGCAACTCGGCTGTCAGGCAGTTTAACCTGAGGCCAACCCATCACAATCATGTATACTTTAAAATAGCTAGAGCAAAAGCTCGCAAAACAATTAAGCAAGGTAAACGCACGTCTTGGAGACAGTATGTTTCTAGATTAAATTCTAGATCATCTGTCAAAAAGACATGGGACATGTTAAGGAAAATAAAAGGAAAGAGCAGTTCGCTTAGTGTGAATCATCTGAACACCTCAGACGGTATCACTACCTCAAAGAAGGATATTGCCAGCAGATTCCTTTGCACAAAAGTCCTCCTCTTCAAACTATTCTCCAAAGTTTCAAAAGTTTCAAAAGCAGAAGGAGAAAAGGAAAATTAACTTTAAATCGAAAAATGAAGAGGCTTAAAATAAAGCTTTTACATTAAAAGACTTAAAATCGGCTCTCAAGAAGTGCCATGATACCGCTGCGGGTTCGGATGATATACACTATCAACTGATTAAACATTTACCTTTTCGGTCCCTTTCTTGTTTACTTGATGTCTATAACCAGGTTTGGCAAACGGGGAATCTCCCGAGATCTTGGAAATAGGCCATCGTTATTCCAATTCCCAAGTCTGGTAAAGATACAACTTATCCTGGGAGTTATCGTCCTATAGCCTTAACTAGCTGTATATGTAAATACATGAAAAGAATGGCGAACAATAGACATGTTTGGTTTCTCGAAAAGAACAAACTTATTACTACTTTCCAGTCTGGTTTTCGTAAACATAGAAGCACAGTGGATCATTTGATCCGTTTGGAAATATGGTATTATGAATGACCTCTATGATTTTGGCATAAGAGGTCGCCTTGCTTATTTCATTTCTGCTTTTTTAAATGAACGTCAGTTCAAAGTTCGTGTTGGTGATACTTTGTCGGATCCACATGAACAGGAAATGGGGGTTCCCCATGGATGCATTCTTTCTGTTACACTTTTTAGTGTGAAGATTAATAACATTATCAAATCTGTTAACCCTGGAGTTTAATGTTTTCTAGATGTTGATGATTTCTGTATTTGCTACAGATCAAAACATATGCATGCAATTGAAAGACAATTGCAACAAGTTTTGAATAATTTGCAAAAATGTTCAAACGAAAATGGCTTAAAATTCTATAAAAATTCTATAAAAGCAAGACCAAATGTATGTCAACTTCGTAAGAACGAGCTAAATCCAGATTTAACACTAGATGGCACTCGTATTGAAGTTGTGCCTGAATTTAAATTCCTTGGTCTATTGTTTGACCCAAAACTGACTTTTGTTCTTCATATTAAATATCTAAGAAATAAATGCCACAAAACATTAAATCGTTTACGCGTTGTATCCCACCTGGATTGGGGTGCTGACCGTAAAGTCCTCTTAAGACTTTACAGGTCATTAATATGATCTAAATTAGACTAAGCATGTATTGATTATGGCTCAGCACGAAGGTCGTACATTGCAACACTCGATACCATTCACCAGCAGGTTTACGGCTAGCCTTAGGCGCTTTTCGAACCTCGCCCGTCAAAAGTCTCTACGTAGAAGCCAATGAACCATCGTTAAATGTACGCTGAAAAAACTAGCTATGCAGTATTTCTTAAAACTTAAGTCTAATCCTTCAAATCCCACTCATAGAGTTGTTTTCAAACCTTTATACAAGGTATTATCTTTAAAGAAGGAACGGTTAATACCGCCTTTTGGTATCCGTTATGGCCCAGAAGTCGCAAAGCTTGATATTGATCTTGACGACATCGCGGAGCAAGAGACTTCAGATGCTCCACCTTGGACTCTAAGTAGTCCATCATTCATTTATGATCTTGCGACCGATAAAAAGGCCTGCACAGATCCTATTGTTTTTAAATCCAAGTATATGGAAATTAAAAAGACATATTACAACGTTGAGCGTATTTATACGGGTGGTTCTAAGGATGGCAAAAGGGCAGCTGCTTTCACAGTTCCTGATTGCGATGTAATAACATTTCGACTACCAGATAATTCTTCTAGTTTTTTTCCGCCGAGTTAAAGGCAAAACTTTAGCCTTGAACTTTTTTTTTAAATCAGAAGGTTATTGGCGGTATATTATATTTACCGACTCATTGCAGACAATTCAGAATGAAAAAATGAAAAATCCTATTGTTGTTAATCTCCTGTCTAAACTATCATTTATATGTGCTACATCGAATGTAGTTTCTTGCTTGATCCCCAGTCATACGGGCATTCGCGGTAATGAACAAGCTTACTTGGCAGCAAATCTGCTCTTTCACAAGATATCTTGCCTTTTGAATCTCCCCGTCCATCCTAAACCCTCCGCTCAACCCACAATCCCTATCTTATACTGCGGGTCTACATAACTGGTTGATTTTATTTTTGTTGCAACTCTAGGGCGAAAAACAAATACACTTTACTGTGTTGAAAATGTCATTTATTATTCACTGCGTAAGCTATTTAAAAATAACCAAAATAGTGACTAGGAATAATAATAAATGACGTGTATCAAACATAAATGCATAAAACATCATAATAATGGAAGTTAAGAGATAAAAATTGTTGCTGAACAGAACATATAGAAGGGTGGGGGATGGGGTTGATGGTGGAAACTTGTCCCAGCAAAGAAACCCGTGTTGATCTTGTTTTAACAAGATGGCGACTGATGACGCGCTCGCTTTCCTAGTGGTTGTTACATCATATTACGTAATCCTTACAAGGAGGGGAGTGCGTCCCATCACGTGACTTGCAGGTGGCCAGAACAACAATCTCCTTCCCCCACTCAGTGGGGAGTAACCGATCCAGATAAAAAGGGGTCCTTCCAGGTTCGACTCAAATAGTTTTAACTGCGTTAAATTTCATTTAAAATACCTTATTCCGATTTTAAACCTTTAATAAACGTTTTACTATACAATGATTGGCAAAGTGATTGGAATTAGCCAGTGAATAATAAACTCAACTCAATCAAGCCAGTACTTGGTGAGTGGCTGCCAGCTTTACGATCCTTTCGCCGAGAAGAAATTGTTCTTGCTCGTTTACGCATTGGATACACATGGTTAACCCATGCATACTTACTGAAAGGTGAGGAAGCAGCTCAATGTATTCCATGTTTTACACAATTATCAGTACAACACATTTTTCGCGAATGTGCTGATTTTGCCCCAATACATGATATCTTTTTCAAGGCTCAAAGTATGCGTCAGCTCTTTGAGTCTGTCAAACCCGAACATTTATTTGATTTCCTAAGGGAAATTAATATTTTTAATAAGATTTTGATTATTTCTTAAATCATTCTTTTGCACATTCATTACTTTTACTGATCTTGTTCCACATTTTCTCAGATATTGTTTGTCTTTATGTTAAGTATTACAAAGTAATGTTTGGCTTGTTTGCCTATTTATTTTTTACATTGGCTGACATGTTGTTTTATATTAAAATGTTAGGTATCGCATGCATCATGTTAGATAGTTTTGTCTAATAAACTGGTTATTTTATGTTTCAATTTTAATTATTTTATCATTTACAGTAAGTAAATTATTGAGCGCCCAAAATGACCTTAGTTGTCGACGGGCCTTAAAACACAATTCATTCATTCATTACATATGTAATGTAAACATGTATATATCTACTTCTTTAACATTTATTGAACGAAACTGATTTAAAACCTGACTTACGCTTTCGATTCGAATCGAATAATATTTAATTTTCTTATGCCTTCTATAAGTAGAAAAAGCGTAAACTAATGTTAAGTCTTGACACTTTCTTGAGGAAACTTCAGAAAACCCCAATATTTTCAAAATAATATTGATTATCATTGTGAAGACTATGTCCAGACTATGCCCCCATATATGCGTATGCCAACCAAGGTGTTAATATTCACCTTTGGGTTGAGGTTGTCTCATGAACTTAAATGAGATGACTATGATCAAGGCATTAACCTTTGACCCCACCATCTTCGTCAACGCTATTATTTCCGTGTTAAAATCAGACTTTCAGTTGTTTTTCATCCACCGTCTCCTATATGTTGTTGTTAGAGCGGCCGCCTTCACAGCGGAATATCATGGTGTAGATAAGGAAACAGGAAACAATATCAAAATGAAATCACATTATTGAATAGATTTGAAAACCATCACTATAAGTAAATTCTCCTTTAATCACAATCTGTTAAAACAATACGCCTGCTGCAGATGAGCATGCATGTGGGAAATGGTTCAGAGAAAAGATAAAGTAACAATTAACGATTAAACATATCATTTAAATAAAACTATAAATGGTTGTTTTTCTAATATTTTCTTCTCAAAAAGCATAGTATTTATCGGAGAGCAACACAAACGGAAACTGGTAGGTTTCAAATCCTGGTATTGGCCATTTTCCCTATTGAATAATTATGAGTGCATTAACCATTGAATAATCTGAAGGCAGTTATTCACTAAACACCTCAGTATGAATGGCTCAATATGACTTATGAGGGTGATTCATGCGTTGTCCTTCATCTTTCGTTCTTCCGTCGGCCATCCGTATGACGTTATTGTTTTGCTTGTGGCAACTGTAGAGATTACGATTGTCATTTTATATTCACAATACTGTTATTTTTGCTTGTTTCAAAGCTATCATAGTCAAGTTCGCATATATGTCATGTCGGGTAAAATACTAGATAAGGAAGATGACATAGGATCCAAAAATGAATTATTAATATTCCGTTGCCAATCATGCTAGAGTGTGCAGTTTTGTCTCGCTGCGAAGAAGAAGCTGAAGCGAGCCTAGTGTGGTGATTTCATGTGACGGCGTCAAACATTTGCGTTTAGCTCAACGTTTAAATTCGTTTGTTTTACATCTTACAAAAAACGATTAGAACTAGAGCTTTAAAACTTGGATCATACCTGCATCTAGTACCCTTCTTTGCATTGGGTGCTGGAGATACTGCATGCGACCTTCTGTTGTTGGTAAACACATGAGCGTGTTGTTCTATAGTTGATTGTAAAAAACTGGACATATCATTTTTTGTTAGAATGTCAAATTGTGCACACATATTTAAAATATAGATTACTTCAACATATCGAACGAGATTTAAGGCCATACATTTGGAAACAATGAATTTTGGTATTTTTGAACTTCATATTTAGCAATTAAGTTTAACTCAAAGTTTAAGATTCATCTTTTTTTTTAACTTTTTCTCAATAAGTTCTCATGCTAGTGTTTTCATATCTCAATTCGACAAGTTAAAATTAGAGAGATAATATCTATCCAAAGAAATTACATGTCCAGGTCAAATATTCAGCGCGACGAAGCGCAATTAGACGCTGCCTTAAGGTCCAAAGCGGAAAAAGGATTTCGTAATATGTCCATTTTCCCGTCATGTTTTATGAAGTCAAAAGGCATAGTTATTTATATCAACAAATGAAAATATCAAAAAATAAATATCATATTTAGCAATTGAGTTTAACGCAAAGTTTATGATTCATCTTTTTTTTTTAACTTTTTCTCAATAAGTTCTCATGCTAGTGTTTACATACAAAAGGTTTATGTAAAACCGTTCTGCCTATTCTAGGCTGAGAATGCTGAGTGTGACCTTCTGTTTTGGGGTAAAAACGTGCATTTTATTGGTTTAAAGCGATTTGAATAATGAAAGAAATCGTCTACAATCTTTATTAGAATGATTTCAATTTGTGAAATGCAATATATCAAACAGGTATCTGCTAAAAGAAACAATACTAGTGAAAGGACTGTCAATGCTCCTATTTGTATATGTATCAACTTATAAATATCTAAAGCTCAATTTCAACATAATATCACATGAGATGATTTTTAGATGTACCCACATAATACATAATAGGTTTTTTTGTGAAGCAATAAGTGATATATTACTTATCTAGACATTATGGGTAAGGTGAAGTTGGTGTCTAGTGTCTAGTATCTAGTATCGTTTATCATAAACGATACTGGCAACCAGAATCTAGTATCGTTTATCATAAACGATACTGGCAACCAGACACTAGTGTCGTTTAAGGAACTAGATATCTAACTTTAATTTTTTCAACACAGTTTACAGAATCAATTATCAGACTCCAGTGTCGTTTAACACTAAACGACGCTGGCAACCAGACACTAGTATCGTTTAAGGAACTGGATATGTAATTTTCACTTTTCAGACTCCAGTGTCGTTTAACACTAAACGACACTGGCAACCAGACACTAGTATCGTTTGAGGAACTAGATGTATAATTAATAAATTTTCAGACTCCAGTGTCGTTTAACACTAAACGACACTGGCAACCAGACACTAGTATCGTTTAAGAAACTAGATAACAATTTAATCAATTGTCAGACTCCAGTGTCGTTTAACACTAAACGAAACTGGCAACCAGACACTAGTATCGTTTAAGGATCTAGATATATAATTAATCAATTTTCAGGATCCAGTGTCGTTTAACACTAAACGACACTGGCAACCAGACACTAGTATCGTTTATCATAAACGATACTGGCAACCAGACACTAGTGTCGTTTAAGGAACTAGGTATCTGACTTTATTTTTTTCAACACAGTTTACAGAATCAATTATCAGACTCCAGTGTCGTTTAACACTAAACGACGCTGGCAACCAGACACTAGTATCGTTTAAGGATCTAGATATATAATTAATAAATTTTCAGCCTCCAGTGTCGTTTAACACTAAACGACACTGGCAACCAGACACTTATGTCGTTTAAGGATCTAGATAAATAATTAATCAATTTTCAGTCTCCAGTGTCGTTTAACACTAAACGACACTGGCAACCAGACACTAGTATCGTTTAAGGAATTATATATAATTAATCAATGTTCAGACTCCAGTGTCGTTAAACACTAAACGACACTGGCAACCAGACACTAGTATCGTTTAAGGAACCGGAACAAATAATTTTCAGAATCCAGTGTCGTTTAACACTAAACAACACTGGCAACCAGACACTAGTATCGTTTAAGAAACTAGATAAAAATGTAATCAATTGTCAGACTCCAGTGTCGTTTAACACTAAACGACACTGGCAACCAGACACTAGTATCGTTTAAGGAACTGGATATATCATTTTCATTTTTCAGACTCCAGTGTCGTTTAACACTAAACGACACTGGCAACCAGACACTAGTATCGTTTAAGGATCTAGATATATAATTAATCAATTTTCAGTATCCAGTGTCGTTTAACACTAAACGACACTGGCAACCAGACACTAGTATCGTTTAAGGAACTTGAAAAAATAATTTCAACTTTCAGATTCCAGTGTCGTCACTACACGACACTGGCAACCAGACACTAGTATCGTTTAAGGAACTAGATATATAATTAATAAGTTTTCAGACTCCAGTTCGTTTCTATTAAGGATCTATATATATAATTAATCAATTGTCAGACTCCAGTGTCGTTTAACACTAAACGACACTGGCAACCAGACACTAGTATCGTTTAAGGAACTATATATAATTAATCAATTTTCAGACTCCATTGTCGTTTAACACTAAACGACACTGGCAACCAGACACTAGTATCGTTTAAGGAACCGGAACAAATAATTTTCAACTTTCAGATGCCAGTGTCGTTTAACACTAAACGACACGGGAAACCAGACACTTGTGTCGTTTAAGGCGGATTTCTACCTGAGTCTGCCGAGTGTATTACGCGGAGCATTCCGCTGCTAGCCGGGGAAATGTGCGCCGGGGCTGCATACGCCATACGGTAGGTCCCGCCGTCTACTCGCGCTTACGACGAAGTGCTGAGACTTGTGTTACGCGAGAACTCGGCTGCTAGTAGGTGAAATGAGAGCCGGGGCCGCATACGCTATACGGCAGGTCCCGCAGTCTACCCGCGCTGCCGGCAAAGTGTTGGCCTTGTTTCGCGCTAGCACTCCGCTACTGGTAGGGGAAATGTGAGCCGGGGCCGTATGTGCTATATGGCTGGTCAACAGTCTACATGCGCTTACGGCGAAGTCCTGACCCTTGTTTTACGCTAGCACTTCGCTGCTAGTAGGGGGGAATTTAAGCCGGTGCCGCATTTGCTATACGGCAGGTCCCGCAGTCTACCCGCGCTTACGGCGAAGTGCTGAGGCTTGATTTAGGCGAGCACTCGGCTGCTAGTAGGGGAAATGAACATTCAAAAGTTGAATGTCGTGCTGGCACGACATTGGACATTCAAGAAATGAATGTCGTGGTGGCACGATATTGAACATTGGACATTGGACATTCAGAAATGAATGTCGTGCTTGCACGACATTGGACATTGGACTTTCAAAAATTGAATGTCGTGGCAGTAAATATTTAAAAAATGAATGTCGTGCTGGTACGACATTGGACATTGGACATTTAGAAATTGGACATTCAAAACTGAATATCGTGCTGGCACGACATTGTTCATTCAAATATGACAGGAGTGAAACAACGGCGTTAAGCCGGATTTCTACCCGAGTCAGCTGCGTGTATTACGGGGAGTACTCGGGCCTACAGGCCCTTGCCACGGGAGTGGAACAAAACATAAATTCACAATGGACTGGAACACTTTTTTTTCTCATGGGTGTGGAAAAGCGGCCTTAAGGCGAATTTCTACCCGAGTCTGCCACGTGTATTGCGGGTAGCACTTGGGCCTACAGGCCCTTGTCACGGGAATGGAACAAAACAAAAAATCACAATCGAGTGGAACACTTTTCTCTTTCTCACGGAAGTGGAACAACGGCGTTAAGGCAGATTTCTACCCGAGTCTGCTGCGTGTTTTACGGGGAGCACTCCGCTGCTAGTCGGGGAAATATGAGCATACGCTATAAGGTAGGTACCGCAATCTACCCGCTCTTAAGGCGAAGTGCTGAGCCTTGTTTTACGTCAGCACTCCGCTGCTAGTAGGGGAAATGTGAGCCGGGCCGCATATGCTAAACGGCAGGTCCCGCAGTCTACCCGCGTTGACGGCGAAATGCTGAGCCTCGTTTTATGCTAGAATTCCGCTGCTAGAAGGGGAAATGTGAGCCATGGCCGCATATGCTATAAGGCAGGTCGCGCAGTCTACCCGCGCTGACGGTGAGTGGTATAGCTCGGACAATATTTAGGTTTCAATGTCCAATGTCTAACACTAAACGACACTGGCAACTAGACAATAATGTCGTTTAAGGAACTACATATCTAACTTTAATTTCTTCAACATAGTTTCCAGAATCAACTTTCAGACTCCAGTGTCGTTTAACGCTAAACGACACTGGCAACCAGACACTAGTATCGTCTAAGGAACTTGATATATAATTAATCATCTTTCAGACTCCAGTGTCGTTTAACACTAAACCACACTGGCAACCAGACACTAGTATCGTTTAAGGAACTGGATATATAATTTTCATTTTTCAGACTACAGTGTCGTTTAACACTAAACGACACTGTCAACCAGACACTAGTATCGTTTAAGGAACTGGATATATAATTAATCAACTTTTAGACTGCAGTGTCGTTTAGCACTAAACGACACTGGCAACCAGACACTAATGGTTAACTGTAATGGTGTTAAAATGTCATAACTATCTGTGCATGTATCTACGTATAAGTTTTGTTCTTTTCACTTGAAAATATTCCATCCGATCGTTTCTTTCATTTCATATACACTAACATTATATTATATGTGTCATATTTAATTTGCATAAAGTTTACAATTTAGTGTGCCTCGTCTTTTATAGGCTAATAGGCTAATTGGGTGGCGCGGATGTTTTGGTCGGGGGCACTGACTTGCATGGCGAATCCCTGATAAGGGGCACACATCCATGTTCTTCCTTGTCGCACTAACTTATCCGCGGTATCTAAGTATACCATTTGTGTACCCCTGACACGAGGAGCTGGAATTCCGCTCCATGTATCGTGTTCCCTTGTTGGACTCCGTGGCGGGTGGGGGCCGCGGTTGACGAAATAATAAAACTTAAACATAGATCCTCAAAACAAAAAACGCACACGTACTCAAATGGACTCGGACTCCGATATCGACAAACCAAATGGCAACACTTCAAACCCTTCATTTCCCCGCTTCTTATTGATTGATCAAATTTACCCGAACAACCTATATCTTCCCTTTCACCTTTCGTTATACAGAAATGCCTTCTTTCTCTTGCTGGTTCACCTAAGTCTGTTGGGAAATTGAAATCAGGTGCTCTCCTCATTGAGGTTGAGAAGAAAGCACATGCAGACAACCCCCTAAAATTAAAAACATTTTTCAATATCTCTGACAAATGCTTCGCCCATAATACTCTAAATACATCCAAAGGAATTATAAGATGCCCAGATCTTGCAGGAGTTTCTGAGGAGGAAATTGCTTCTGAACTGGCTGACCAACTGGTCGTCCATGTCAGAAGGATGACTTCC
This sequence comes from Serripes groenlandicus, assembly GCA_031761405.1. Lineage (NCBI taxonomy): Eukaryota > Metazoa > Mollusca > Bivalvia > Cardiida > Cardiidae > Serripes > Serripes groenlandicus. The sequence continues at coordinate 174,533 of JASEVX010000021.1, read as the reverse complement.
TACAGGGACAATATCAAGAGACCAACACACACATTAGTATTAACATTTAACACAGCTATTTTGCAAAGATCTCTCAAAGTTGGATACTTGAATGTCCCTGTTGACATGTACATCCCTAACCCAGTACAATGTTACACCTGTTATAAGTATGGCCACCATGAATCTAAATGTCGAAAACCTACAGTAGAAAAGCTTTGCCGTCGTTGCACTGCATTATGTTCAGAACATGATGTAGATGTGAATGACTGTAAAAATACACTTAAATGTTCAAACTGTGGTGGTGAGCATTAATCTACCTCCCGCTCCGGCCTTGTGTGGAAACGGGAGAAGAAGATTGTTACAGTCAAATGCAAAGAAGGTCTTTCTTTTCCTGAGGCGAAGAAAATTGTTGAAACCCGATTTAATTTGACCGTTTCATATGTCACCAAAAACCTTTTTTCTTAGCCCGTGGAAAGAAAAGATGCCTTAACACAGACTGATGTAGCTGTTCTAACCGAAACCATTAAAGTTATTGAAGCTAATACAGTTGTTGAACCTCTTAACGTTATTGAACCAATGCAAATTGATCCCATAGAAAACAAAATGTCTAGCCACAAAACATCAACCTCTAGCTCAAAACAAACTCAAAAGAGTCCGAGATCCAATAAAAACAAAAGTCCAAATACAATGGTTGCGTCGGATTGTATTCCCAAAGGATCCGATGACCCAATTAAAAACCATAATCGCTACCAGTGTCTTGGTGAAGACACTGAAGCAGAAGATACTATTACAGATAATAATAAGCTAGGTAAAATTATAAGATTACCTTTACAAAATGATTAAATCCATACTTCCTATTCTGTGTCTTACTCATGTATTCAATGATAATGAGTAACACTATTTTACAATTGAATTGTCGAGGTTTAAATTCTAATTTTGAAGAATTATCCTTACTTATCAATGAATATAAACCAGTAGCACTTTGCTTACAGGAAACTTTCCTGAAAGATTCTGAAAAATTTACACTAAAGTATCACTCTTGTTATCACACAGCCTCTCGGGCTGGTGACCGTGTGTGTGGTGGGGTTGCTGTAGTTGTTAACAACTCAGTCCCTCATAAGCTAATAAATTTTGAAACAACATTGCAGGCAACTGCTGTTAGAATTTCTATTAACAAAGCAGTGACTTTGTGTTCATTGTATCTCCCACCAAGTATGCCACTAGCAGTAGATACACTAAACAGTTTTATCTCTCAACTCCCCAAACCCTTCATTTTAATGGGGGATTTCAATTGCCACAATACATTGTGGGGATGTAACGACACCAATATAAAGGGTCGAAAGTTAGAAGAATTTATTTTTAAACAAGATCTTTAACTTTTAAATGAAAAATCATATACATACTTGCACCCTGCTACTGGTTCTTACTCGTCTCTTGATCTTGCTGTTTGTAGCCCTTAAATATTTGTTGATTTCTCATGGAAGGTCTCAGACGATCTTCATGGAAGTGATCATTTCCCTTTAATTATTACTGAAACTGGACGCTCTGTCCAGGAGCGTCCGCGTCGATGGAGGCTTCACAAAGCGAACTGGAATTTATTCCAGATGAGATGTGACGAATCCATTACTCCGAATGATTTTTTTGGATTGTAATAATCCTACACAACTGTTTACTTCATTAATTTATCAGGCAGCTGGAGAAGCAATACCACGAACTTCGACAACTCCAAAGCGCCCTCACAAACCTTGGTTTGATGAGGATTGCAAAAAGGCTATAGGTACACGCAAATCGGCTCTCAGACAATTTGACCTGAGGCCAACCCATGAAAACCATGAAAATTTAAAATAGCTCGAGCAAAAGCTCGCAAAACTATTAAACAAAGTAAACGTGCGTCTTGGCGACGGTATGTATCTAAGATAAATTCTAGATCATCCGTCAAAAAGACATGGGATATGATAAGAAAAACTAATGGCAAGAGTAGCTTGATTGGTGTAAATCACATGGACACTCCAGACGGTGTCGCTTCTTCAAAGAAGGATATTGCTGATACTTTGGCAAATTCCTTTGCGCAAAAGTCGTCCTCTTCAAACTATTCTCCAAAGTTTCAAAAATGTCAACAACAGAAGGAGAAACAAAAACTAAATTTTAAATCAAAGAATAAAGAGGCCTACAATAAACATTTTACGTTAAAAGAATTAAAAACAGCTCTGAAAAAGTGCCATGATACCGCTCCGGATTTAGATGATATACACTATCAATTACTTAAACATTTACCTTTTCGGTCCCTTTCTTGTTTACTTGACGTTTATAATCAGGTTTGGCGAACGGGAAGTCTCCCGGGTTCTTGGAAAGTTTCCATCGTTATTCCAATTCCCAAACCTGGTAAAGATACAACTAATCCTGGTAGTTATCGCACCATAGCCTTAACCAGCTGCATATGTAAAACCATGGAAAGAATGGTCAACGACAGACTTGTTTGGTTTCTTGAAAAGAACAAACTTATCACACCTGTCCAGTCTTGTTTTCGTAAACATAGAAGCACAATGGATCATCTGATCGGTTTTGAAACTTTTATCCGTGAAGCTTTTATAAAAAAGGAGCATGTAGTCTCCGTCTTCTTTGACTTAGAAAGTGCATATGACACGACTTGGAAGTATGGAATTATGAATGGCCTCTATGCTTTCGGCATAAGAGGTCGCCTTGCTTATTTTATTTCTGCATTTTTAACTGACCGTCAGTTCAAAGTTCGTGTTAGTGATACTTTTTCTGAACCACACGAACAGGAAACGGGTGTTCCCCAGGGATGTATTCTTTCTGTTACACTTTTTAGTGTTAAAATAACATTATTAAATCTGTTAACCCTGGAGTTGAATGCTTTTATATGTTGATGATTTCTGTATTTGTTACAGATCCAAAAAATATGCATACTATTGAAAGACAATTGCAACAACTTTTGAATAATTTACAAAAATGGTCAAACGAAAATGGCTTTAAATTTTCTAAAAGCAAAACCAAATGTATGCACTTTTGTCAACTTCGTAAACACCACCTAAATCCAGATTTAACACTAGATGGCACTCGTATTGAAGTTGTGTCTGAATTTAAATTCCTTGGTCTATTGTTAGACCCAAAACTGACATTTATACGTCATATTAAATATCTTAGAAATAAATGCCAGAAAGTATTCAATCTTTTACGCGTTGTATCCCATATGGATTGGGGAGCTGACCGAAAAGTCCTGTTGAGACTTTACAGGTCATTAATGCGATCTAAATTAGACTATGCATGTATTGTCTATGGCTCGGCACGAAAATCATACATTGCAACACTTGATTCCATTCACCATCAGGGTTTACGGCTAGCCCTGGGCGCTTTTCGAACTTCGCCCGTCAAAAGTCTCTATGTAGAAGCCAATGAACCACCCTTATATTTACGCCGACGAAAGCTAGCCATGCTGTATTTTTTAAAACTTAAGTCTAACCCTTCAAATCCCACTCATAGAGTTGTTTTTAAACCTTTATACAAGGAATTATTTTTAAAGAAGGAACGGGTAAAACGCCTTTTGGTATCCGTTACGGTCCTGAAGTCGCTAAGCTTGATGTTGATCTTAAGGTCATCGCGAGGCAGGAGATTTCAAATTCTCCACCTTGGACTCTAAATAGTCCATCCTTCATTTATGATCTTGCGACCGATAAAAAGGCCTGCACAGATCCTGTTATTTTAAATTCAAGTATATTGAAATTAAAAATACATATTATAACTTTGAGCCTATTTATACAGATGGTTCTAAGGATGGAGAAAAGGCTGCTGCCGCTGCAGTTCATGATGGTAATGTGATAACATTTCGGTTGCCAAATAATGCTTCTATATTTTCAGCCGAGTAAAAGGCAATTCATTTGGCTTTGGACCATATTGAATTCGACGGTTATTGGCGATATATTATTTTTACTGACTCATTGTCTGCTATAGAGAACCCTATTATTGTTAACCTCCTTTCTAAGCTATCGCGTATTTGTGCAACAGTACATGTAGTATTTTGCTGGATCCCCAGTCATATGAGCATTCACGGTAACGAACATGCTGACTTGGCAGCCAAGTCTGCTCTTTTACAAGATATTTTACCTTTTAAAATACCTTATTCCGATTTTAAACCTTAAATACATGTTTTACTTTACGATGAGTGACAAAGTGATTGGAATGAGCAAGTAAATAATAAACTGCACTCAATCAAGTCAGTACTTGGTGAGTGGCTGCCAGCTTTTAGGTCCTGTCGCCGAGAAGAAATTGTCTTTGCTCGTTTACGCATTGGGCACACATGGTTAACTCATGCATACTTACTGAAAGGTGAGGAAGCATCTCAATGTATTCCATGTTTTACACAACTTTCACTACAGCACATTCTTCTGAAATGTGCTGATTTCGCTCCAATACGTGATATATTTTTCAAGGCTCAAAGTATGCGTCATCTCTTTGAGTTTGTCAAACCGGAACTTTTATTTGATTTTCTTAGGGAAATAAATATTTTTAATAAGATATGATTATTTCTTAAATCGTGCTTTTGCACATTCATTACTCTTACTGATACTGTTCCAAATTTCCTCAGATATTATTTATCTTTATGTTAAGTTTTACATAGTAATGTTGGGCTTGTTTGCCTATATCTTATTTTATATTGGCTTACTTGTTATTTTATATCTATTTTGGGTATCGCATACATCATGTTTGATTATTTCACTTTACATGAAGTAAATTATTAAGCGCCCAAAATGACCTTAGTTGTCGACGGGCCTTAAAACACCATTAATTAATTCAACATTTGCCAGTTATAATGTCAAGTAAGTTGTGTTAAATTTCAATTCGACAAGTTAATATTAGAGAGATAATATCTATCCAAAATATTTACATGTCCAGGTCAAATATTCAGCGCGAAGAAGCGCAATTAGACGCTGCCTTTAGGTCAAAAGCGGAAACAGGATTCCGTAATATGTCCATTTTCCCGTCATGTTTTATGAAGTCAAAAGGCATAGTTATTTATATCAACGAATGAAAATATCAAAAAATAATGTTTTTTTCTAATATTATTTTGTTCAGACAAATTAACAGAACCCGAGGAAGTAAGACAGTCGAAAGCTGGTAAGTTAATGCTCTTGTATTCACTTTAACGTCTAGAGACCGCATTGAATTTTGAACATGCTTAAACAGGATAATGGGCGTGTCTATTATAGTGGTCACTGCTATGAGATAATTTCTTTGAGTATTTAATGGAAGGTCAATTACTGTTAGCAATATTAGTTTAGGAAAATCTCTTCCCAGAACACTTGTATTGAAATTTAGTAGAGTGTAAGGCTGTTTTCAACAATTGATCGGTTATATCGTTGCGACAAGATGACGTAACCGTATGCTTTTTTATTTTCTTTGACTTTCTTTCTTCAAAAATGTTAATTATACCAACTGTTGATAAGAAAAACGTGTGTACTCTAAATGCCTCATTTTAACGTGATAGAGTATTTTACAGATATGTGTCTCGATAATATATAACTTCAGTGAATACTTGGGGAAGCACGTGTCAATAAAATATATAGAGAGACCGCTTTGTTGACTTTAGAAGTATTACCCCAGGTAATTAACCGCTGTAATATAGCTAAAAACAGTTGAACATGGGGTTCAACTTTAATCAATTAAACGAAATAGATATAAATAATTTTCGATCACAGAACATAATATGTGGGATGAATATCAGAGATCTAAACCAGTTCTAAGTTGTCATGAATTACTCCATCTACATAAACAAATGTGCTAAGATTTGAAGAGACATAAACTAATATACCACAGGAATGTATCTGGAACTCATCGAAAGTAGTGATGCGGTGTATCAAAGAGTTATCGAGTCCATATAGCAAGGAATGCACCCTTGTGAGTAGCTCCGATCCCGTGATGGACTAGTTGGAAAACCTCCAGATTCCAGATTACAAGGCACCTATTACACCTCCTTTCTATAAAATCTTCCGATGACTGAAGATTTCGAAAGAGAGACAACTTTTGGTATTGAAATAGCTACGTCTACCTCTGTGACAATTATAATGTATCTCTTTTATCAACATTAAAAAGGTTTCAGCCAATTAAATGATCTGGATTTAGTTATTTCTCATGTTGTATACGTGAACCAGGAAGGAAGGTATAACTCAGATAAACGTCCCCCTGATATGACAAGAAAACGGTTTATAAGTGTTCTTAAACATATAACTGGTATGTATAGATCCATTGTTTCTGCTAAACCAATAGACAATTGTAACCATGTAGCCATCGTGAAGAACAGGAACTAGTCTATGCAAGAGTCGCCTTTCACCAATGTTTTTTTTCTAATTGACTTAATCATGCATAAAAGGTGCATAACTCCAGAAGGAGATCACAACTTGAAATGTTGAGACATCAGCAAATATAACTAATACTTAAAACGAAGTAAGTAATTAATGGTACAACACAATTTTGCGAGTAAATGATGAAAAACAGTCAGTTGAAAGTGAAGAAAATGTACATAATTTGACTTACTTGGTATGTCTACCCTATAACAATGAAGAATAAACGAGCAATGTTTAGATGCTAATGGTATTAGAAAGTTAAATTTGCACTCTTTCTTTTATCTTATATTTATAATTCTTATATTTCAAGGCAACTTTTGAACGTTTTGCGACTTTGACTATAATATTTTTTTCTGGATTTTAGCAACTTTAACCTCTCTGTGAAAATTTCAGTATTTAAATAATGTAGTCGTCTTCATTCTCATTCACAAACCTTGAAGATGTCCACGATTTTGTCGCCTGAAGGTGAAAGCAAACTTTTAGCAAATGTTTTACCTTGAAATAAAGAAATTAATCTTATTCAGATAACTATTTAATGAGCCTCTGCCAGCCCATGTAGTTCTTGAAAGTGCTCTCTCTGGAGCTTTCCGAGTTATCAGTGGGCATCCTGAAACATATTTAACCCTCATGACAACCCTCATATGAAGGGATGAATATCAAGGAGTTAAACCCCTCTTCACCATAACACCTGAGCTTACTTATATCAACACTTTTTAAGAGCTATAGAACAAAACATAGACCAACCAAAAGTAATATTACCTCCTTTTCATTACAAAAACAATTACAAAACTGAGTTAAATTGCGTGATAATTGAAAACTCTTTCCCTTCTATTTGTATCAAATTACTTTAGATACCATGGTGGTAAAAGGAGAAAGTGATCACAAAGAGCAATTCCTCCATTAACCACAATGTTTTAACTCTTTACAATGTTTAAAGATATACTCGCTCATCATGCATCACTCGCTATGTTAACTGTAGAGGTCTACTTCTTCAAAAGTGGCTTCGTTTCCCGTTAGATCATACCAAATACTTTGTAGTAATGGCTGCCCTCCTTTGGCCCTGAGGGTCGCGGATTAGCATAACATTCAAATTAGCATTACGCCTGACTGGCTGTTGTCATGATTAATGGACCAGTTTTACTGGTAACTTACGCATGAAACGCAGTGATAATATAAAATGGCAAAGCCTCACCACGAGCACAGCGTCTGTAATGGGTCTAACCTGTAGGTATGTGACTACTATGATAAAGGAATCTGTTTCAAGCTCTCGGAACTGAGACCGCTGTTGTACACTATTCCTACTTTATTTTTTGGTGCAAAGTGAAATCTTCAACAATTTTAACATTCAATTCATCACATGAACATAATCAATACAGAAAGGTAAAAAAAGTAAATAGTGAAAACAAGTTTTTCCTTCAATTAGGCTTAGTGACATAGTTTCTGGGTCAAAAGCAAATGTTCAAAACATTCATTCTGCCAAGGTTTCAACATGCTAACATTAAAAGAACAGCTGTCAGACTGTTAACAAGCTTTTCCTTCAATTTGGTTTAGTGACCTTATGTTTGACCCGACTTGACCAATATTTGAACTTGGCCAAGATATCAATAATCATCAGGCGAACATTCTGACAAAGTTTCAAGATGTTGAATCAAACCTTGAGGTCAAGCATGTTTACAAGATTTTTCTCAAATGTTTTTCTTTGGACCTCATTGTTGTTTTTATCCAACATGGCCTATATTTTAGTCTAGATTTCACCAAAACAACAATTCTGGCAAAATTTCAACATGTTAAAATTAAAAATGCAGCATTCAAAATGTCTGAGTGTTAACAAAATGCTTCTAGTTTCTGACCCACCATTACCCTTATTCTTACTAGGTCTAGATATTGTCAAGACACACATTTTGACAAAGCTTCAAGATGCTGAAGACAAAGTGTGGTTTCTAGATTAAGAAGATTTTCCTTCAATTTGGTGGAGTGACCTAGTTTATGACCCAAAATGACCCAGTTTATGACTGAATATATTTAAACTTAGCCTAGATATCATCAAAACAGTTATTTTGAAAACATTTCAACATGCTTAAGTTTAAAATAAGACATCATGAGTGTTTTCAATATGTTCCTTCAAATTGACATTGAAACCTAGTTTTCACCTCACAGGACACTGTCTATAACTTGGCCAAGATGTGATAGAGATGATTCTCTGATAAAACTTTCATTCATATTGGATGTTGTAAAATGTTGCCTGTATATTGTTCACAAGGCAATTGTTGATGGTGTGTGACTGAAGGACATCAGACAAAACGTGATCATAAAAAACAAACTGTGCAATAAAAAAACAGGACTTTCTTTATATATACTATATTTAATTAGATAAAACAAGCTCGATATGATTTTGATAAACGTATCCATTAATAAAGATTACCTTGTATGAATCGATTAGTATTATATGTAATCAGCTGAAGTTCCACTTCTGTCATCGTCATAACAGCTGTAATTCCATCAGTAAATGGGGTTCTCTCAATATATTCCCTTGTTTGATGTTGATGCAGGAAGTTATATTATCCCACAGTCAAAGATGTATGCAATTATCATTGTTTTGACAGGCACCAATAACCAACGGGTATATCACTAACTGCCTATATGAACTTCCTCTCCCATTATCGCCATAACAGCTGTGATTCCATGATTGTACAGGTTGATCTCAATCCATTTACTGTTTTGATGTGTATGCAGGAAAGAATATTACCCCACAGTCAAAGACGCATGAAATATTCATTGTATAGACAGGTACCAATGTCCAAGGGGTACTTCACTAACTGCTTATATGAATTTCCTCCCCAGTAATCACCATAAGAACTGTTACAGTTAAGAACATCGTGTAATTGACAATCCGAGCGGAACGTGATTTGATCGTGAGCGTGATTGGAACGAAGTTGGAACGCTTTATGAGCGGAACGGAATTTTGCGCTCTGAACGAAACAATCATAATGATTGCAAAAATCCAATCATTCGCTCATTGAACGGTTGCAACAACTATCCGATAATTATGTTACGAAACTATTTTATTAAAAATCATATTTGTATGCTAAACTTTTGTTTTATAAGACACTCAAGTATTCGATTGAATAAGAATGTAACAAATATTATTTATATGATCATTTTCGTAATACGATTTGCTACTAACGATTGTGCTGAAAAAACTCTAGATCGTTTGTTGATATTTAGGGTTAAGTAAAAAAATATATAAACGAAACGAAATTAATTGAAGCCAATCAAATCGTTAAACGGATTTTGATCGAAAAAAAGCGTTCCGAGTGAGCGTAACAAAGCGCTCAATCTGAACGGAACGAAAACAAGCAAACACAATGTTATGAATGAGTGAACGCTTTGAGAGCGGATTGGAACGTGAGCGGAGCGGAACGGAGCGGAGCGTGAACGGTAAATTTGTCAATTTCAAGATGTTCTTAACTGTATCCCATGATTGTACGGGATGTCCTAAATCCATTCTGTTTAAAAAAAAAAATTGATACAGAATATGATTGACTGCTGTTTTAATACATGACATAAGACAATAAGTGCAAATAAAAGTGTCTTTATATAAAATAAAATGATAAATTAAAGAATGGGATTACAAACACTAGTTATACCTTTTTCTACTTTTTCCTTTTAAATAACCTAATATTTAAACAAGAGCGCCATGAGAGCCATGAGGGCCTATGCCCTACTGGGATAGTTCTTTTGTCATTTTCAATCCAGAGCATGTATGTATGGTGAAGATCGGATAGTAAATGGAGACTCTGTTGTCCTCACAAGCTGTATTATAGCAATTTTGACAATTTCAAGGTCCATAATCCAGTCATGCAAGGGCACATCTTGCTGGTTTCGAAAGAAACCGAGCTTACATTAATATTTTATTACTATCTAAGTTTGGTGAAGATCAGATAGTAAATGGAGCCTCTATTATGTTCACGAACTCTTATAGCAATTTTGGCAAATTCAAGGGGCATAACCTAGCCTTGCATGTGCGGATCTGGCTGGTTTTCGAAAGGAACCGATCTCTCATCAATATTTAACTACTTTCTAAGTTTGGTGAAGATCCAATAGTAAATGGAGCCTCTATTGTGTTCACAAGCTCTATTATAGCAATTTTGATAATTTCAATGGCCATAATTCGGTCTTGCATGGGCGGATCTGCGGTTTACAAAAGGAACCGAGCTCTCATAGATATCTAACTACTGTATAAGTTTGATTGAGATACAATCAAAGCTGAATACTGTATCGCGTTCACAAGCAATTGTTTACAGACGCACACACGGACGACGAACAGCACACCACGGCATAAGCTCTTCTGGCCTTTGGCCAGTAGAGCTAAAAATAGAAGGGATCATGAATAAGTGAACTGTTGACGTGATATAACTGAAATAATATTGAAAGTGGCGTAAAACCCCAATACAAAGAATAGACCAGAATTGAAACAAGATACATGTATATTAGCTATGTCAAAATGCCAAGCTTTCGGTTCTGCACCCAGTATTTTTTTAGACCAATTGGTAACTCTGTGCAGTCTTATCTGGATTATTCCTTTAAACCAATGACTTTAAACTCATCTTTTTTACATAAATTGTGAAACAAGCTTTATTCTTATTTTAATCACGCTCAATGTCCTGGACATACAACCAGTTCTTCCTCAATTTGCGCGGAACATCCCAATCTTCACTGAATTCTGATTCAGATATTTGGTCTTTCGTTTTAGAATTTAGTAGATTTTGAGTAACTATGTTTTCAAAAAGCTGTCTGCTGCATAGGCGTCAGAAAGCGTCTATATGAGGGAAAGGGTTAATTGACATATGATTATTATAATTACTGATGATACAAAAGAATTATATCTATATAAAAAAAAATATTTATGTTAAATTAAATACACCAGAAGGTATGAAACTTACATTTGTGTTTATCTTATGAAGATGACATTTGATCTTACAGCATATGATGTTTGAAAACATTGTGATAAAAGGTCAAATTGTTGATAATATGCAACTATACTACTGTAAATGCTTTCGAATTAAAATTAATTGTACATTTTCCAATTCTTAAGATTTAACTGTTTTGCCTGATGTTTTTATACTTACTTGAATGATGTTTAGCTGCAGAGTGGATTCTTTTAAAGCATCGCATTAGTCCTGACGGCTTCCAGAATTCTCGACCCCAATTTCCTAAGAATAGCCAACCCCAATTTAGACCCCAGTTTATATAGGTGTTAATTGATGATGGTTCTTTAGTTGTATAATCACTACATTTAGATAATGATTAATGTAATAATGATGTATGTTTTAACATCGTTATAAATTATCCTATATCATGGTTTTCAAAGAATTCTTAAGATGTGAAGTATTGTTTGATAGAGGACATTTCATCCTTTTCTCACAATTTTCCTAATTCATTTATATAATTATACCTTAGCCAGAAGCCAACCTGTCATATACATATTCTCCTTTCTCACCAAATGTTTTCAAAGTCGTTTGCAGCAGATTAACGTTTTAGAACACATCCAGATAAAATTAAATAATCAATCAACAGGTAATCAAGTATCAATAATCAGTCAAGCATCATACCGCTTTTGTTTATGACACTTGTGTGTTAAACCATCCATTCACACCTATATAAACCGATAATGGGGTCGCCTAAAACTGGGGTCGAGAATTCTTTGGGTCGAGATTTCTGGCTACCGTCCTGACATGTAATGTGCCTTGTTAAGATACATTTTTGATTATCACATCCTTTATCACTTGTAAAAACATTTTTTGTTTAGAACACACAGCAAAAGGCATGCCCATATAAATCCGTCTCGGCCATGGATATGTCTCCAGTCAAGTCATTTAGAAAACTTGTTCAAACTTCCTTTTTAGGCTACCCGATATGTCTCTTGAATACACTGGGGACGTTTCTTATTGTGTTCTTTTAGTCTAAAAAGCTGTTAGTTTTAACTGATTAGCCATCAGGCTTAAATTTTCCGTCCACATTACAAATGTGTTCAGCACTAACAAAATGAAGTGGATGCCATGCAGTAGAAATGTAACATATTACGTCATTAAATGTGTAAACAATCTGCTCTCCAGAACTTCGAAGAACACTTCTAAAAATAGATTTACTTTCTTATGTGCTATTTCAGTGATATTTATGCATAGGGTCATATTTATTTCTTACATCATACAGTTAGCGTGGGAATTCCGGATCACTAACGAATCAAATAGTGATAGCTTGAATAAAGGAATTGAGAATTTAAAATAAACTTTTGCAGTTTAATGGCAAAATATCCGACCTTTCATCTTATATTTGTTGTCTGTCACATGCATTGCCAATTGGAACATTTCTGGACTAATTGTATTTCCCTGGGTAATTCAGGTAGTTCCGAATCAAGTGAGAGTGTTTTGGATCACATAATTTGTTATTTATTAAAAATAGATTTCTGAAAAGTTGCAGTTGTAAGATTTGTTTTTAGCCTCTAGCAGATCAGACAGTTATCCCATCGCCAGGAACATCCGTCTTAATGCAAAACATTCAGATTTACAATACAGCTAGATTTTGTATCTTTACCTACAGGAACGTCAAAATTAAATTGTCTGTGTTAATAATGTATGTTACGTAAACGGGAGAGATAATAACTCTTACCTTAAGCAAAGTAACTCGTAGCCGATGGGTTCTGGTTTTCAGCCTTTACTGTTAACACAAAAAGTGCTCTCGTTATCTCATGAACCAGCTTGATTTGGACGGATGTGACGTCGGCCGGATATGAATAAATCTCGGTCATGGTTCCCTGCTTTCTATGTAATTTTATTTGGCTTTCATGAGCTGGGCCGTAGTAAGTTTGCACCCAATTTCCCCTTATTAAGGTTAAACCTCATAACGAGCTGTGCTCGTTATAACTAAAACATTGTTGAAAACGGCATTAAACCCCGATCAATCAATTTTTCAAAAGTTTTTGGAATTTTTTGAAATTCCTTTTTGAAAAAGGAGCACACATTCAGTATGAAAGTTAAAATTATGCATGCCAATATATCTGAAAGAATTTTTAAAATAACATAAAATCCAAGTCAGTGAAGATATAGTGAAGATATCAAATGGCTAAAGAAAACTTACTTGCAAAAATCTCCTTCCTCCCTATATGCTACCGAAAAGGAATCTCAGGCCACATTCTGAATGTGTTGTTCGTGTTCTTCACATTGCTATGTGGTGAATGCCCTTTACGTCCATTGTTGCCATCAGCCATTCATCTGCATGTGTGTTAATGATACCTGTTAAACAACGCAGTATTATTTATGTTTAGAAGACTTCAGCTGTTATGAATAATCAAACACAATTGATGACATTAAAATTCTGCATATCTATAACAATAGATGAATCTAAAATATTATAATATAAATATAATAACAAATGTCATCTATGCCGACTTTTGAAAAACTTGGTGACAAAAGTAGAAATGTAGCAATTTGTCCTTTTGCAAGAATGTTTTCCACTATATCCAACAACATTATCTTCATTTGTGAAGTTTTTACATATAAATTTCCTCAATGTTTACAGTCGTCTGATTCAGATTTGTTGCATCTTGCAAACCCAGCAAATACGTCCAAAACGCATGAACATGTGTTTCTGTAGTGTTAAAAATATGCAAACACATTTGGGAAATTATTAGAGTTTACTTTATATGCGAACACTAACCCGGTACTACTTTCGTGCTGATGTCATATACTGGCATTCCTCTCGTAGTTTTCACAGGCGGTCTATGGCTCTTTCTAATTGTCACTGAATTGATTAATCCACATCCACAGGCAATATATCAAATGCTGGTATTACCTACACGCTGTTCTCTTTCAATTGTGTATAAGAGCAAATGCTTAAAACACTATTTGCAGACTTTAAGTTTGTCAGCAAGATGTCTCAAACCAAACATCTTCGCCCATAACCATATCCACGTTTCATGCGTTTAACTGTGTTTATGTCCATCTCGTTTTCGTCTTCTTCATAATATATCTATAGGTGTTACCTATTTACGAAAAAACACAAGATAACATGAGAATACAATTCTTATTTTGTAAATAAAGCAACTTAATTATTGAGTGTACAGTAATAACAAAACTATGGAAACAATATGCAAATACATATAAGTCTGACAGACGCATCCGTTTTTATCCAATCCCTGGCTCTTTTGTTTTGCAGTTAAAGTGTTTTTGTAATGAATTACAAGTAACGGACATCATCCTGCAAAGAATAACCGAAATCAAACAATTTCATGATTGACATAATTTTATCAATTCATTAGTATTGTGAGCTCGGATGTTGCATCTAACGTCGTTAAAACGCGCATCATTGTTTAATGCATTGATTAGTCAAATAACAACAAATAATGTTATGTGATTCAGGATTAAGTCGTTATATGTAGGTTGTACGCTACGTAAAAACACGTATTGTTATAAAAAAAAAACAGCTTTGAAATAAAAATTTCAAAGTTGAATATAAGTGTATATTTCATCTTAAAAAATAAAAGAAACCTATGTACAAATGTTTATAGTCTTAGTTGTTAAGGTTAAGACGGAAAATTGCATAATATATAAATGTATATCAAGAACCTATTTTGTATTACCAATTTTTAGGACCCATTTTGTTTTAACAGATATCGGAAAGTAACAAATCTGTTTATTTCAGCTATAATTAACAAGGAATCAATACACAAATGTTAAATATTACACATATCAGAAGGTTGAAAACAAAATTAAACTAATATTTTCTGCTTAAAATTACAAGAAACCTGTAATGAAATGTACAATTATAAAAAGTCTTATTTCAGAAGATAACTGAGAAAATGTTGCATAACATGTTGGAAATATATAAATCTGTTTATATTTATATCATAAACCATTATTAAATAATACTTATGTCACAAGGGTAAAAATGAAATCGCCGTGAAACATACATTACTATGAATCAAATATGAACATGACGAGATCGTTTTATTATACCTTTTCTTGAGACTCAACCCGTTTTGTAATAAATATCTCATAAACGAAAACAAATTTCATTTCATTTATAAGACTCGATCTTTGTAAATATATATTTCAGAAAGTTGGATTATTAAAGAACCCGCTCTGTAACACTTTTTTTTGAGACTCAACTTGTTTTGTAATAAAAGAAAAACAATCCAAACAAATATGTTTCTTTCTTCTATTTGTATAAGGAAGGAATGTACAAATGATAAAATAATACTTATTTCAGAAAGTTGTGAAGAAAATGTCTTCTTCTACAAACATGAAGATCAAAAACGTATCGAAGCTGGATAAAACTTTACTTACATTTACAACTTATTTAGAAATGTTAATTAGGTTTTTCTTAAGGTTAAGAATGAAAAAAGCGTACTACAGGCATGAATACCAGAGACATGTTGTTGTATTATTTGTTGAGGCACAACTCATTTTGCAATAAAGATTTTGGAAGTAAAAAACAACTTGATGGAGAAATAAACCTCACATGAAACAGACATGGATATAAATTTCAAACGATTTGAATTGAACACTCTGTATCTCCCGCTATTTCTTCTTCTGTTCTCTCTCTCTCTCTCTCCCCCCTCTCTCTCTCTCTCTCTCTCTATCCCCCCTCTCTCTCTCTCTCTCTCTCTCTCTCTCTCTCTCTCTCTCTCTCTATCTCTCTCTCTCTCTCTCTCTATCTCTCTCTCTTTTCTTTCTCTCTCTCTCTCGCTCTCTTTCTCTGTCTGTCTCTCTCTTTTCTTTTCTCTCTCTCTCTATCTCTGTCTCTATTTCTCTGTCTTCGTCTATATGTTTATGTCTCTCTATTCGTTTTATCTATCTCTCCGTCTTTCTGTCTCTGTATCGGTCTCTGTCTCTCACTTGGTATATCTCTCTCACTTCATATGCTTCTCTCTGTATATATCTCTCACTTTATATGCTTCTGTCTGTATAAATATCTCTCTCTCTTCATCTCCCTCTCGTCCTGTCTCTCTCTCTTCGCCTCTCTCTCTTAATCCCCCTCTCTCATATCTCTTTTTCTATACCTTTTTGTTTCACTGTATCCCTATATCTGTCCCTTCTGTATATAGTGTGTCTCTTTATGTCACTTTTCCTTTTTTTTTTCTCTCTCTCTCTCTCTCTCTCTCTCTTTCTCTTTCTCTATATATCTCTTTATCTGTCTGTCTGTCTGTCTGTCTGTCTGTCTGTCTGTCTGTCTCTGTCTCTCTGTCTGTCTGTCTGTCTGTCTGTATGTCTGTCTGTATGTCTGTCTGTCTGTCTGTCTGTCTGTCTGTCTTTCTCTCTCTCTCTCTCTCTCTCTCTGTTTATCTGTCTGTCTGGCTCTGTTTTAAAAAAGCTGTCTGCTGCAGACTCCTGCTTATGAAGACCTGAGTAACACTGGTGTTGATTTTTCAGAAGTAATGGATGAACCTGAAAGTGCAATACCGCATGAAGTGCCAAGACGACCTAGAACCCCCAGTTATCAGCAAAACCGGTCTCAAACCTTTACTAGTCTGAATGTTAACTTAAATAAACAAGAAGGGGGGTTTGGTTTTCTAATTAGTAAAGGCTCCGGGATAGGATCACAGGTATATATTAGTTCCGCTTATTGAATATAAACCTTAGTATATAATGTAGATTTAATATTTCCCACATTCTGTTGCAATTTGACACATCTGCAGCAGATGACTTTTGAGAACATTATGGCACAAATTGAAAATAATCCTAATGAGTTATTCTTACTTTATCCTTTAATCTTCAACACTATTAAAACACTATTGTTTTCTGTATATGGATTTTTCTTAGTTTTGACTCCTTGTACTTCAGATTTGTTTCATGGTGAAAAGTGCAGAAGATTAAGATATTAACTTCATCTCAAGCCAGAATTAATTGATTATATCTTATGGATCATTTGCTTCAAATATTTATTTTTTTAAAAATTCAAATGTCTACTTTAACTTCTAGTTGAACAATTTTATAATAATGTTATTTTTGCGTAATGTTGACATGCTCTTATATCAGGACAGAACAGAACAGAAACTTATTCATACGTCTTGAACACATATGGTTTATCGTCAAAACATGAACAATATACATGTGCATACATGTGCATACGGAACACAAATAGAAATACAGTTTAACATTTTTTGAAAGAATATTACACTTTCCAAGAAGGCGGTAATAATGTTTGAAATCAGCGGAATATATAAGTATACAGATATCCTTATTTAACTCTTTCCCACATATGGACTCGTTCAACGCCTCTGCAGCAGACAATTTTTGGAAACATTATTACAAAAGAAGAAGTTGCTCAAAATTAGCAATTTCTCCTTTAGACACAATGTTTTCAACTAATTTCAGTAATTATACCATTATTTAAAGAGATTTGTCATATTGTATTTACTAACTGTCTTCATGTCGTCTGCTGCGGATGTGTTGTAAGTGAGAAAGAGTTAAACTCCAAACCCGACGACTTTTGAAATCAATGTGACAAAAGTAGAAATTGCTCTAAATAATAGTTTGTGTAGACATTTTTAAAGTCGTCTGCTGCAGAATTGTCGTATTTTGGAAAGGGGTAAGACGTTTCAGGCAAATACCTTTATTATCCTCCTTCTGATCTAGGTCTCTGTATTTGTTTGACAGGTTGTAATCGTACATATTATTCCTGGTGCTCCAGCAGACGTTAATGGTCAGTTACGAACTGGTGATGAGATAATGTTCATTGATGGTAAACTTGTGACTAAGTTATCGTATGACAGGGTCCATAAATTAATTGAAAGTGCAAAGATCAGGGGTCATGTATCACTTATGGTATACAGGTGGCGGTCCCAAGCTACAGGTTTGTCGTTTTTAATAAAAAGAATTCCAACATGTAAGAAAAAACAACTGAATAGAGTTGAAATCATTGTGGAAAAAGAAAAATCGATCACTGTGAGTAATTACTCCGTTTTATACAATATTTTTAAAAAGTCATAGTTGGAAAAGGTTATCTAGGGCTGTCAATCAAGGCTTTGATTTTAAAACTAAGTTCAACAAATGTTCTTTTCGACAATTGACTAAATCTAATTGTAAGAAAGGTCTTACTAGGGATATCTGCAGTTTATGTACTGGACTAGGTAGTGTGCCTTGCACAAAGCCAAGATGTAGTGCCCCTTTGGAGGGAACCTTTTCTTGAAAATTAACTATTTCGCTGATATGGTATTTCAAGGGTGGTCTACTTTTTAAACATATCGGACTACATCTTAACATATGTGAATGTATGATTATAATTAGGATTAGAAAACTTAAGCAATTTACCCCTTTTCTCAATGTTTTAAAAGTAGATTGTTGCAAAGCTGTCCAATGTTGCCATTTACATGGGAAAGGTAGAGTGCCTTTTATACCCCCGACAAATAAAGTGTGAAGGGGTATCAGAGTCACCCTGTGGTAGGTTGGTTGGTCGGTTGGTCTGTTGTAATTTTCCTTGTCCGGAACATAACTTTAAAACTACTAAACGGAATATAATAAGACTTCATACGATGATAAAAGACACTGAAATAAAGTGCAGTGTACAAGAACCATTACTCTACTTTACCTAATTACAGAGTTATTGCCTGTCCGGAGAATAACTTAATAACTACAAGATGGAATATAATGAAACTTCATACAATGGTAGAGCACAAAGTGAGGAAGTAAAGTGCACATAATCCATAACTCTTATTTAGCTAATTACAGAGTTATTGCCATTTGTTACTTTTTCTTTCTTTCGTTGAACTTTGTCCGGAGAATAAGTTTTAAACCACAAGATGGAATTTAATACCTCGTTCGTTATATGTTATTCAAATGTACTGACATAATTTCAAAGTGCTCAATTTGAAAATGGCCACATGGTTTTACTACAATTTGGCCTAGTGACCTCATATTTGACCCATAAAATAACATATTCGTTTTCGGCTTTTGCATCATCGAGACCAATACTGATAAATTTCAGCAGTCTATTGTCAAATATACGGTCTCCAGCGTATCAACATGGTTATCATTAATGTTGACATAGTTACTAGGTCACTAGGTCAAATATTAGAAAAGTTATGCTTAGAATCTAGATTCTGCAGTTTTTTCTAGCCGCAAAGAAGAAGCAAGACTAGTGCGGTACTTGTATGCGACGTCGTCAAACATTTTCGTTTAGCTCAACGATGAAGTTTCATTTGTTTTACATTTTCTCAATACCGATTTGTACTTCAAACAATTGGATCCTATCTGCATCTAGTACCCTTCTTTGCATTTGTGCTGGAGATGCTGCATGTGATCGTCTTTTGTGGATAAAAATATGAATGTTCTTATTCTATAGTGGATTGTATATGCTGGACATGTCATGTTTAGTTTATGTACTGGACTAGGTAGTGTGCCTTGCACAAAGCCAAGATGTAGTGCCCCTTTAGAGGGAACCTTTTCTTGAAAATTAACTATTTCGCTGATATGGTATTTCAAGGGTGGTCTACTTTTTAAACATATTGGACTACATCTTAACATATGTGAATGTATGATTATAATTAGGATTAGAAAACTTAAGCAATTTACCCCTTTTCTCAATGTTTTAAAAGTAGATTGTTGCAAAGCTGTCCAATGTTGCCATTTACATGGGAAAGTAGAGTGCCTTTTATACCCCCGACAAATAAAGTGTGAAGGGGTAGCAGAGTCACCCTGTGGTAGGTTGGTTGGTCGGTTGGTCTGTTGTAATTTTCCTTGTCCGGAACATAACTTTAAAACTACTAAACGGAATATAATAAGACTTCATACGATGATAAAAGACACTGAAATAAAGTGCAGTGTACAAGAACCATTACTCTACTTTACCTAATTACAGAGTTATTGCCTGTCCGGAGAATAACTTAATAACTACAAGATGGAATATAATGAAACTTCATACAATGGTAGAGCACAAAGTGAGGAAGTAAAGTGCACATAATCCATAACTCTTATTTAGCTAATTACAGAGTTATTGCCATTTGTTACTTTTTCTTTCTTTCGTTGAACTTTGTCCGGAGAATAAGTTTTAAACCACAAGATGGAATTTAATACCTCGTTCGTTATATGTTATTCAAATGTAATAAACCGATTTGTACTTCAAACAATTGGATCCTACCTGCATCTAGTACCCTTCTTTGCATTTGTGCTGGAGATGCTGCATGTGATCGTCTTTTGTGGATAAAAACATGAATGTTCTTATTCTATAGTGGATTGTAAATGCTGGACATGTCATGTTTTGTTAGAATGATTTCAAATTGTGCACTCACATTTTTAATATAGATTACTTCAACATATGAAATGGGTTTTAACGTCATACGTTTGGGAAGAATGAGTTTTGGTATTTTTGATCTTCATATTTAGCAGTTGAGTTTAGCTCAACGTTTAAGTGCTAAGACTTTTAGACTGGATCACAGTTAAACATTGTAAGTTGCTGATTGATGAGTGAAGCCTTTCTTTGTTTAAAAACACGAATGTTGCTGGATTTTGATAATTGGACATTCTGTTTTGTTAGATCGACTTGAAATTATGCATACACAATTTTCCTGTGTCTTTTACTTTTTTATTGATAGTTATTGCGTAATTCTGGAATTTAGAATGTTGAAACATTGTCAGAATGTTTGGAGAGGGTGACGGGCGTGTCTATAAGGCTGATAAGTACATCGGGTTAAATATATTGAGTGTTTAATGCAAGTCAAAACAAGTTTGGGTGCATCTGTACTCCTTAGATCTGGCATTGAAACTGATAAGATCAGTTACGTTGTTTTCAACAATATATCGGTTATATCTTAACGGCAAACTGTCCTTCCAATATTAATCACGGGTTTCTTGTTTCAATAACAACACCATTTTCTTCCCTGGTAACTGCTTACTGAAAATAGATAAAGATATGTGAGGTTCACTGCTAGATGCGCATTGTCACACATGAAGAGTATTGGCCATGTGAGTAGGAAGTCTGGGTTGATCACAGCTCTTAGTATACAGGTAATAATGGCTTCTATCAATGAGGTTTTTAGTATATGGATATTTTTCAATGACACACAAGTGTCACGATCTAGTCATCTGTTCCCTGATACAGATTCCTTCATTTCCGTGTGTGTTAACATAAACTTTCGGTTTTCCTCCTTCCATCGTATCTATGAAGTATATATTGCAAACGAGGTGTTTATACTGTTACATCTTATTTGATGAGGTAGAAATATCTGTGTTTAACATATTGAATATTTTTTTTTAAATAATATACTAGAATAATGAGATATATGCCTCTTCTCTCGTCTTGTTTACAAAAATCTGAACGCAGAGTAATTCCTTTTAATGAATACAAATATCACCTAAATCAATATTAACATTAGTTTCCCTCGCAGCAGTCAAATCAGAACGTGAGAGAGCAGTAACATCGGAAAATAGTAGTCTACAGCTATTTTACTCTTCTAGATCATTCTTAGTATTTTAACCGTTAAATAATCAGCAGAAAATAATTCCCTCAACACGAGATTGGCTCACCGGAGTCTGAAATGTTCAAAGTGATCATTATCTCGTTTTGTGCCGTAAACCTACACAATGTGCGTGTGGACACTCTAGATACCAACGTTGTAATCTTATGGCAATCAAACTTTTTCCGAAACATTTGTTTTGATGATTGTAATGCCAAGTAAAAATATAGGTCATGTCAGTATCAAACATTGGTAAGTATGTCAAATTTTAGTAAAGTCATGTGGTGTCCAGTAGTAAGTCTCGATTTTATCTAGGATAAAATGTGTCATGACGGGTCAATATATGTCACAAAGCAACATTTAAGACAAATCATGGTGATACTCTAGATACCGCATATTTGATCCAGAATGATGATAGTTATGTCAGTATGTTCTAGGGATGTCAACGGTTACTGATATTAGTAACCGTATAAATTGTAAACGGTTACTCTGTTAACCGTATATATTCATAACCAATCAATATTCACTTGCTTCCGGCTTTTGTTATTGTTGTTTTGTTTTTTTCTCGCATTTCCCGATCATGTTTAAATCAGACTAGAACGTCGTTATCGGAACGTTTTCATTGATGTCAACCAACTTGTTTAACTTTCTTTTTTAATTTACAGTTAAGAAAATATTGACTGTGTAGAATTGATTAAGTATCATGAATATATCCTCAATACAGCGTTTGAAATATTTCCAGACAAAGGATGAAGCAGACGGCATTATTGCAATATTCAGTTGATATTTTTTTTAACGAAGTGACCGTTATTCGATTTATGATTTGTTGCATTAAAGAGCATAGCTGCATATCTTTAAATACCAGTTCAGGGGGAAATCAGAATAATCTTTAAATCATTCAATCGTGTTGGTAAATAATTTACAAAATCAACAAATATTATTTATCACATTCATTCCTATTATTTGTAATTTCAAAACAAATGGCTCGGAGTTGACACATTTAAAACTCCGGTTCTATAATACACTGCTTTGGCCTTAAGTTGGGTTAAACGGGAGGTCAGGAACCCGCCCTGATCAATCGGCTGGTCATGTTTAGCCCTCATACCCTTTATTTAGCTACGTTTTCTTTTTAGTTATATTAACTTTTTACGAAAGATGTTATTTCATAAATATTTGTACCCGTTTACATTTGAGACAAGGTGTGTCAGAAGGCAGTGGCTTCAAGATCAATCGGTTAAAATAGATGTTTGATTGACCGTTCATTTTCTTATGGTAGTCCATGCTTGGTTGGATACCTTATTAAATATCAGTTGCTCAATTGAGTCTGTTCTAGACGATTATGCCGGTGATGCAACTTTGGCGTAGATCGAGATTGATACTCCCGGAATACGTCCCCTTGTTGGGCTCCGTGGCGGGTGAAGGAGCATGGCGTACCTTATCTGATGTTTCAGATGATTCCGGTGACAAAAGTCACCGTTTTAGTTCAACTTTTCCAAGTTTTTTAGATATTGAATCTACAGATGAAAACAAAACTACTACAACGCTTGTGATTGAGAAACAATTATCATGCATTACTGGAAATCGAAAATCAGTTAAAAGTTTAAAAAACGGTACCTTGTTTTTTTACTAGTTGAAATTTCCTCCAAAAAAAAATCTGGAAATCTCTTCAACCAAACAAAGTATTTTTCGAAGATGTGAAACCTATTAAAATGTACAGAGATGGGTCTAAAATATGGACCAACACTTACATGTTTACTTTTAATACGCCAAATTTACCAAAAGAAACCAAAATTGGTTACCAAAAGGTCAAGGTTAATTGTTACCTACCCAATCCCTTGAGCTGTTATCGGTGTCAAAAGTTCGGTCACCACGAGAGTAAATGTAATGTTTCCCATGTCTGTAGTAATTGTAATTTTGTTGGAAATGATCACCAGTTGTCTACCTGTACTAATACTGTTAAATGTGCGAACTGTGGCCTAAATCATGCTGCAACTTCGAATGAATGTTCTTATTGGCTTTCATAAAAAAAAATTACTTAATGTAAAGTATAAACAAAATGTAAGTTTTGTGGAGGCTAAGAGGAGTGTTGCTCAACAACAAAACATTACAGCTAGATTTAATGGTGACAACAGTTTCGCATATAAAACTATACCAACTGCTATCAGGCCTGTAGTAAATACACCGCCACCCTCACAAGAATGTACTACATGCCATTGCCTTTTGAAGGTTTTATCTCAAAAGTTTCCCGACATCAGTTTACAGTTAAAAGCAATTATGTCAAATGAACAGCCCTCTACTTCTATCCATTCTGCATTACCATCAATAAACAAAGACACCTCTGGCAATACTGCATCTTCTTCGAAAAAAAATGAATTTTCTTCTAAACAAATTGAATCTTCATCTAAAGAAATTAAATCTTCTTCTTTAGAAATTGAGTCTTCTCCTAAAGAAATTGAGTCCTCTTCTAAGGAAATTGAATCATCTTCTAAAGAAATCGATTATTCTTCAAAAGGAATGGAATCTTCTACAGTTATAAAAACACATTCAAAACATACAAGTAAATCACGAATAAACCTTCAATCATTACACTTAAAACAAACAAACAAAACAAACCTAAATCAAAATAACACGCAAAGTCTGATTTTGAAGGCTTTGAGAAACAAAAACCTAGAACAATTAAGGTCCAATTAGATAGACCTAGTGACACTTAACCTAAGATTACAAACCGTTTTCAGAAATTGAATAACATGGAGACACAGGATACTGAGTCTCCTAGTTCATGGTCGGCTACGAAGGATGACAGGAATCTTAACATTGAATCCTGGCGTACTTCGCTAGCTGAAACCAAAATTGGTGAACCTGTATTCCAAGGTGATTTGAAATGAATTCCATAATCCAGTGGAACTTTCGTGGATTTAAAGCCAATTTTGAGGAATTGTCTCTTCTAGTTAATGAAAAGAAGCCATTAGCTATATGCTTACAAGAAACATTTTTAAAAGATAATGATAGTCTTTCTCTTAAATATCATTCACGTTATCATACAACTTCCGACACAAGTGCTCGAGCTTGTGGTGGCGTATTATTTTTTGTTAACAACTCTGTTCGCATAGCTTAGTCTCACTTACTACAACTCTGCAGGCCCCTGCGGTAAGAATTTCATTGAGCAAAACAATTACCTTATGTTCTTTGTATCTTCCGCCAAGTCAGCCTCTTGATACAGACAAGCGCGTTCCCCTTTACAATCAGCTTTCAACACCTTTTATGATAGTTGGTGACTTCAATTGACACAATACGTTCTGGGGATGTAGAGACACCAATAAAAAAAGGCCAATTATTAGAATATTTTATTTTTAAACATGACCTTTGTATTTCGAATAAAATATATCACACCTATCTGCATCCTGCTACTGGTTCTTACTCATATCTTGCTTGATCTTTCTATTTGTAGTCCTAATATATTTGTTGACTTTAAGTGGAAGGTGGAAGACGACCTTCTTGGAAGTGATCATCTATCCAGGGGCGTCCGAAGCTCCACAAAGCAAACTGGAATTTATTCCAGATGCGAGGTGAACATTTCATTAATCCGCATGCTTTCTTGGAATGTGATGAGTAAACACAAGTATTTACTTCGTTAATGTATCAGACTGCTAAAGAAGCAATTCCCTAAACTTTGACAAATCCAAAGCACCCTCGCAAACTTTGGTGTGACGAGGATTGCAAAAAGGCTATATGAAAAAGGAAATCGGCTCTAAGCGATTTAACCCGAGGCCTACCCATCAAAATCATGTATACTTTAAAAAAGCTAGAGCAAAATCTCGCAAAACAATTAAGCACGGTAAACGTGCGTCTTGGAGACAGTATGTATCTATATTTAATTATAAGACTTTACTGGTCATTAATACGATATAAATTAAACTACGCATGTATTGTTTATGGCTCAGCTCGAAAGTCATACATTGCAACACTTAATACCATTCACCACCAGGGTTTACGGCTAGCCCTAGGCACTTTTCGAACATCACCCGTCAAAAGTCTCTATGCAGAAGCCAATGAACTATCGTTATATTTACGCCGACAAAAACTAGCCATGCAGTATTTTTTAAAACTTAAGTCTAATCCCTCAAATCCTACTCATAGATTTGTTTTTATACCTTTATACAAGGAATTATTTTTAAAGAAGGAACGGCTAATACAGCCTGCTGGTATCCGTTACGGTCCAGAAGTCGCTAAGCTTGATGTTGATCTCGACAACATCGCGAAGCAGGAGATTTCAGATACTCCACCTTGGACTCTAAATAAACGATCATTTATTTATGATCTTGCGACCTATAGAAAGGCCTGCACTGATCCTATTATTTTGAAATCCAAGTCTATGTATATTAAACATACATATTTTAACTTTACGTATGTACACAGATGGTTCTTAGGATGGCAAAAGGGCAGCTGCTGCCGCAGTTCCTAATGGCGATGTGATAACATTTCGGCTACCAGATAATTCCTCTGTTTTCTCATCCGAATTAAAGGCAATACATTTAGCTTTGGACTTCATTAAATCCGAAGGTTATTGGCAATATATTTTTTTACCGCTCATTGTCTGCTATGCAGGCACTTCAGAATGAGAAAATTAAACATCGTTTTATTGTTAATCTCCTGTCTTAACTAGCATATATTTGTGCTACATTTTAAACCTTTAATCAATGTTTTGATTGGTGAGTATTGGCAAAGTGACTGGAATGACCGTTTTTTTTTAATAAACTCCACTCAGTAAAGCCTGTGCTTGGTGAGTGGCTGCCAGCTTTGAGATCCTTTCGTCGTGAAGAAATTGTTCTTGCCCGTTTACGCATTGGACACACATGGTTAACGTTAACGTACTTACTGATAGGAGAGGAAGCTCCTCAATGTATTCCATATTTTACTTAACTCGTTGCTCTTACTGGTCCTGTTCCACATTTGCTCAGATATAATTTATCTTTATGTTAAGTATTACATAGTAATGTTGGGCTTGTTTGCCTTTATCTTTTTTTATATTGGCTTACATGTTATTTCGTATTTATTTTAAGTATCGCATACATCATGTTTCCTTGTTTTGTCTAATAGACTGTTGTTTATGTTTCAGTTTTAATGATTTCACCATTTACAGTAAGTAAATTAGTAAGCGCCCAAAATGATCTTAGTTGTCTACGGGCCTTAAAACACCATTAATTCATTCATTCATCAAAACTAATACAGAATATAATTAATAAGTCATTATCTTATAGTGTCTGCCTTGTATAAGCTATACAGAAGTACGCTAAAAAAAAGTAACTCAATTTAAATACCTTGTTGTAAATTTCTACAAGAACGCCCGATAGATAAGTTAAAACTATTTGACGTACTAGTTTTATCCGTACAAAATTACTCTTCAGAAGTCTAGACAGCATTAATAATAAACGTTTTAGAATTGCATTAAGTAGATTTAAATGTTCAACCCATAAATTAGAAATTGAACTCGGGCGTTACAATAATATCGATAAGGAAAAGAAAATATGTAAATTTTGTAATTTAAAATGTATAGAAAACAAGTTCCACCTCTTTTTAGTCTGTCCATTACATAGAGATATAAGAAAACAATATTTAGCACCTCGTTATCGTTGTTTGTCAACAATAAATCAACTTGAAACATTATTATCGTCAGTGAACACAAAAGTAACCTTAAATCTATCAAATTATATTTACTTTGCATCGCAGTTAAGAGATCAATTAAACCATTACTTATATTGTATATCTAGCATTATATATTATTATATATATCATAGCTTCTCTCACAATTGCTAATAAAAATTTTACTTCTCATGTTTATACCATATATATGTCAGATCTAATTTGAATATATTTGTATTAAGTTTTATACAAGGACAGAAGCATAGGATCCTTAACAAGGCCAGATCGATAGAAGGACTTTCTTGTAATGTGTACACGAAACTATTCAACGCAAGTGTTGTGCCTATAATGGATTTTGGTGCCGCAGTGTGGGGTTATAACCTATATTCAAAGTGTGATACAATACAAAATAGAGCAATTCGAGCCTTTTTAGGAGTCCATAAACATGCCTCGAATGTCGCCATAAACGGCGATGTAGGATGGCAAACGACACAGTCGAGGAGACATTCCGCAATGATACGACTATGGCATAGACTTGTTACGATGCCTGGTGACAGGCTAACAAAGAAGGTGTTTCTCTGGGACTATTATCAACCACGCAGCTGGTGTTCAGATATTAAAAACATCTTTGAAAAACTAAACCTCCAGGACCTGTACCAAAGTCAATCTATGAACGGTAAATCGTTTGATACGATTTTACGGCATACATTTGAAACTTACGAACAAATGAACTATTTACAATGGACAGAAAAACTTCAAGCGCAACCGAAATTAAGGACATATAGAGACCTAAAAAATGAATATATATGTGAAAACTACGTTAAAATGTTCCTACCGAAACACCTTCGCTCTTTCATAGCACAAGTTAGGACTGGAACTTTACCTCTTCGTATTGAAACAGGACGCTTTAGGAATTTAAAAATTGAAGAAAGATTCTGTGAGATATGTAATTTACCAAAAGTGGTGGAAACAGGGTATCATTTCCTGTTTCAATGTATAAAATACTCTCACTTGAGGTTTTTATTTTATAATTATGCAACTAGAATTTTGCCAGACTTTTTAGATGTGTCATTTGCCCAACGACTGAAATACATGTTGACAGATAAAAGACTTATTAAGAAATCTGCTATATATATACAAAACTGTTATTTAAAAAGATCTGAAATAGTTTACTCCATTTAATCATGTTTAATAACTATTCATAATATCATATTATCATTTATTATCATTTATTATCATTTAATTATCATTATTATCATTTATTATCATTTATTAACACTTCTTATTAGTACTTATATTGATTGATGTCTAGTGACTCATAAGCCATTTGTATGGCTGGGTAATACGCCCAATATGTACAATTATTACTAACAAATGTGAATGTTATACTGTTGTATTATTATATTGTATGTATAACTTGTATTACGTGTCACTTAAATAAAATATAAAACTACTACTACTATGTAATGTTTATTGCCAAATAAATATTAAAATGAATTGAATTGTTCATGATATAATTTGTTTTTTAAAACAAACAAACTTTCCTTTAATTAATCGTTAGTTTAGGCACACATTTTTGATTAACACTACACAAACAAACGGTCATCAATTAAATTAAGTGCGTCCGTTTTTCACATGTATGTGAACACTCCCGATCGAAGTGTGAATAATTCACCGCTGGTCAGTTTTCCGAGTACTCGGTTACTAGAATTACTAACCGATTAATCGAAAAACCTACGGTTAACCGAGTAACCGATTAATCGCTAACAACCCTAGTATGTCTGTTGCGATAATATATCGACCGAAATAAATATCACTTAATATCAGATTGTAAACTAGGTCATTATTCCAAGTTTGAGTAAATTATGTAAGCATATGTCGTTTTAAAAGAGATGAAACATCCTGAGAAGATTTGTCGTTCTAAAATACATGTAGTGCTTGTCGAATCAAAAACTGTTCACATTGTTACGGTTAAACTCCTGACGGAAGTGTGTTGAAACCTTGTCTGAATGTTTGAAGAGTATGATAGCTGTGTCTAGAAGGCTGGTAGGTAAACTGAGACAAATACATTGAGTGTGTAATGCAAGGTCGATGCAATATTTGTTAAGATGCATATGGTTTTCCTGAATTCTGGCAATGCAACTAACTAGAGTTGTAACGCTGATTGCAAACATTATTCGGTTATATCTTTACGACAAGCTGATCTTATCATTACTTCCTTGTTTCAATATCAAGACGACATTCCTTTCAGGTAACGGACTACCTTCCCCTATATACTATGTTGTTCATTGGTAGAGGGCGAATGACGTTGGTTACATAGGCTTGTATCAGTCATCGATAATAGTCGATAGCCGAGCCCGGGTCCGAACTAACAAACCGTTGAAGGATGGCCATCGTTGTTACTGCCTGAGCAATATTAATCGACTATATATTTAGAATCTTCTTTTTACAGTTCTGTTTGTTTAAAAGGTATCTAAGTTTGGTGAGAGAACGCCATGATATACATCTTAAAATGAATCGATCGCCGTGCAAACTCAATCAAACTAAATAGGTACAGATAATTTGTTCAACTTCCAGAGGCATACATTATCACTGCATTGGTGCATATAAAGAGTATTTGCCTTGTAAGTATAAGATCTGGTTTAATCACGGATCATGATATTTAGGTTAGAGTGGCTTCCATCCGTGAGGTTCTTAGTTGTAAGGACAAGTCTAACTGACATACTCGTGTCACGGTCTATGCATTCCCTGATACATATTTCTTCAGATGGCGTTTGAAACTTTTCGAGTTATTTCCTAGTTTTCCACAATTCATTTATTTCCGTATTAAAATATGCTTTCAATTTTCCTTCGTCCACAGTCTCCGTGAAGTAGTAGTAAGAGCGATCGACTTTGGAGCGGAAGTCTAGGTTACAATACACCAACTAAATTCCTTCTTTGTTTCCATGTAAATCGACCAGTTCACTCCGCAATTGATACGCATTTTAAGCATTTATAATGTATAACACCTATACCATTGAAAAGAATTACATCTAAGCTTTAAAACAATCGAAATAAATTGGGGGTCATGCATTATGCAAGAAAGAATTCACCAGGCGAAAAAAATTACCGTCATTTTGAACCGAATTGGGCCCGAAATAAATCGGTGTTTAGCATTCTCTCCTTTTACCATCAAACAAGGTCAAAATAATCAAATAAATCATTTCTAATATATTTTATACATATTTACAAAGATTTTAAACTCAATGTCATATATTCAATGCCTTCTGGTGATGGTATACACTAATTTATATGCAAACAAAGGTGTTTTTAGGAACTGTAGTGGTGTAGATCAGCACGACAGCGGATGTATTTAGCGTAATTTGACCTCTAGGAAAATAAATGATAACTTACTCGAAATTGAAAGATATCGTCGAATAGAATTGAAAATCGTCATTAGAAACTACTTCTCCTTTAATCTAGAAAAAATACTTGCTGCAGATGTGTTTGTATGTAGGGTACGAATATGTGATATGATAAAGTATACAATTAAAAAGGATGTTAGATTTGGGAGATATTTTCGAAACGTAATGACTAACTCTTTTATAGTATACCATTACATTCGATAAAGTAGTATTGTTTAACCCAATACCTAGAATATCTGTCTTTAAAGTTTGAACACACAGCCACTTATATTAATGTGTATAACTAGCACCTATTTAAATAATAACGGTAGTTTTCAACCAGAACGCGCGAAAGCAATACAAACGGAAACTGATAGGTAACAGCTCATTTTTGTTAATTGATTATTCCAAGTACTTAAACCATTAAAGGGATACGCTCCAAAAAAAATGTTAATAATTATTACTGAAATTTAGTAAAAAGGACCTTTAAACCTTGATAAAAAAATAATAACAAGAAAATATGGGATCAACACATTTATGTTAGTTATACAGGAAAATATGAACAGATAAAGTTTTTATTTAGAAAGTAAATGTCTACTGGCAGACATATTCTGCAATTTGCCATGGTCTTACCAGTATGACTTACAGCAAATCATAGTTCGGTCTGAAAACCTGAATTTTGAAACAAAAACTTGAAGAAATTACAAAAAATAAGCAAATGTAAAAATATAACAAGAATGTCCACTGACATGTAACATTTCTGATTTGCATAACACAAACTACCAATATAAACTTGTTCTTACTTGATATTAAGCAAACCATTAACCATTTACATTAGCTATCAGCAAATGTCAAGACATCTTGGCGTTTTTGCTTACATTAAAAATAAACACACATTTTTAGATGTATGTTTACAAGCCTTTTTTTTTTACTAACAATGTACAAAACATCACGATAAAATTCAATGGCAATACACTTATTAGTCGTAGCTGTCTATAGCTGGGAAAAAATTATCCAATCAAGGCTCATATTTGTATATGTATCAATTTATGATAATCCAAAGCTCAATTTCAACATAATATCATATGAGACGATTCGTAAATGGACCCATAGAATAGGGATTTGTGAAGCAATAAGTGAGATATTGTGGGGAAAAAGAGAAGTTCACCCCTTATTATCTGGACATTAGGGTGAAATATTATTGTTCATTGTGTTTTATTCCCTTGTACAACCACAAGTTAACAGGCTGTGTCAATGAGATGA
Source organism: Serripes groenlandicus (assembly GCA_031761405.1). Lineage (NCBI taxonomy): Eukaryota > Metazoa > Mollusca > Bivalvia > Cardiida > Cardiidae > Serripes > Serripes groenlandicus. Next base: position 142,458 of record JASEVX010000021.1, on the reverse strand, counting down.
CCTGTTCACTAATACACGCGACATATGATACAGTATTTCCCCTTTTAAACGTTTCTTAAGCTTACACGTCGATATAAGCAACCTTACAACTTCAACATTTGCAGTTTTCGAGGTGAACACTTCAGTTCGACCATTTAACATTTGCCAGTTATAATGTCAAGTTAGTTGTAGTTAATCTCAATTTAACAAGTTAAAATTAGAGCGATAATATCTGTACGAAAATGTCGACATGTCGAGGTAAAATATTCAGCGCGAATAAGCGCACTTAGATCAAGAGCGGACACAGAATACCGTACCGTATTATGCTTGAACAGGATTATGGGCGTGTCTAATATATTGGTAACTGCTCTGCAAGAATTTCTTTGCGTGTTTATAGGAAGGTCAATTATTCTTAGCAATATCAGTTTAGGTACATTTTTTCTCCTGAACTCTTGCATTGAAGTTTAGTGGAGTGTAACGATTTTTTTAACAAGTTATCGGCAAGATGACACAACCGTAGGTTTCTTGATTTTCCTTGGCTTTCTAGCTTCAAACAAAAAAATTATACCAACTTTTGATAAGAAAAACTTGTGTACTCTAAAAAGTATTTTAAGGTGATAGAACAATTTACAGATATTTGTCTCGATGATATCTAAGTTCTGTTAAAGGCATATGCTACTAAATAGATACACCGTTGATGATCTCCTGTACTTTTGATTATGTATTCCTCTACCAAATGCGAACACTAATATGAAAAAGTATATATAGGTCACCTAGATAGATTTTTGTATAGAGTACTTTCGAAAAACGACGATTTAGTCAACTTTAGTCAACTTTTCGAGCATTTATTGGAAGTCTAAACAATAACAAATTGGCTTGTATGCATACTTTCAAGTCTTTTCTGGAGCTAATTCCTGTGCAATATGGTGCTCTATGTATGTGAAGCTGGAAAGGCATCAATAATTGTACTGAATACTATATCAATATAAATTTATGAGGCCACAAGGTTAGACCGGCCACACTTTTGTGGGCGCCTTTTGGAGCAATTGTTTCCACTTTTAGGGTAATCATTTCTGTTTACTGTTTCTAATTCAAACTAAATGAATTACAGTCGAACCTCGTTAATCCGGACACTTTGGTTCCCAGAGAAAAACGTCCGGATTGCGAATCTTCCGGATTAACGATTTCTTATTTTGCCTACGCGCAAATTTTCGTCTTAGCATAACAATAGGAGTCAAAGAATGGGACTCAATATTTCCCCAGATATTGCGCGGATACATGATTATAATTGAGGGAAATTCATTCAAAATAGCTTTGCAAACTGTCAGCGATATTGTATTTACCATTTACCTCTAGATACTGTTTGTCGTAAGCAAAGCTTTATCATGAGATTTACAACACATAGATAACCAGTACGTAAACATGTACGTTTTTGAAAAAATGAACGTCAACATATAAAAATATTGAACAACTTATTATTTTTGTCCGATCTACACTTGTCTTTGGGTCAAAATATCGAAATTTTAGTCTCAAAATCAGTTTAGATCTGTTTGACAATTTGGCTGCTATTTTATGGCTGCTAATAAAAAGTAAACAATGACACACGCTTGCAGATTATTGAACAGCCTTAGGCTATTACATTGTATACAGCTTTAACACCTTTTAGGACAAACGGACACTACAGAAAACAATGACACAGACTAATTGAGTAAAAACATATATACTGTCTATGTTTTCTGTATGCTGTACAGTCATGTACATTACTGTTTGGACTTCCGGACTAACGAAACGGATTATATGTGTAAATGGTCAGTCTGTTCCCGATTTTTTTTGTCCGGTTCCGGAACGCGAATTTCCGTATTAACGGAGAATAATTAAGCATAAAAAATCCGTTCCCTGAATTTTTTGTCCGGATCGCGAATTTTCCGGATTAACGGCGTCCGGTTTAACGAGGTTCGACTGTATAAACATTTGTCCATATCTTACTGAAGTAAAAAGAGACAAAAAAGGATAGGTTTCCATAGGTTTAAACAAATATGCGTTATTGTATTGCAAAATATAGTGCATTCATACACAATCAATACATAACAGTAAACTCCCATTCAAATATACAAGTACACTAGATATGTACTTTGGAACAATATAAAGAAATATATATGTGAAAGACTAACAAATAAATAAAACTTGCATAATGATTGACCTGTTAGATCACATCATATCGATTTGGCGTCTGATGATCCCGTCTCTTCTCCCCGGCTTTTATAAAGCGACCACGCTATTTGGATTGCATGTTCGCAAACAGTGCTATCGTAGTTTTACTAACATGCTTGATATAAAATCAAAACAATTATACCATGCGTTAAACCGGAAGTGAAGGGGGAAAACACTGTTACTGACTCGGGGGACAACTCTGATAAGTCAAAGTTGAGCAGCTGTGATACGCAGTGGCAAATCCAGCGTATGCCTTTAAACATTGGGGCAGTACGTGTCAATACAAGATATCTAGAGACAGCATATTTGCTCCGGCATCTTGAAATTTATCAGATAGCTTGTTTTGATGATGCGTCTGTAAGTGGGAATATACTACTTATACAGTAGCAAGTGTGAAAGAGTTTGTTTGCTGTAAGATATTATCCAACAAACATTTTTTCATTCTTTTTATTTGATGCCATTTATTTCGATTGGGTATTAATATCTAGGGGTAACCAAAGTCCTAGGCTATTTTTCGGTTGAAATGTAATTAAACACTTTTTTTTTTAAATTGAAAAGCCTTAATTTGCGTGATAAGGTAATTAACCGCCGTAATATAGCTAAACAAAAGTTTAACATTGGGTTTACAGAACATAATATGTGGGATGAATATCAGAGATCTAAACTAAGTTGTCGTGAATTTCTCGATGTACATAAAAATGCGCTAAGATTGGAAGAGACGTAATCTAATATACCAGAAGAATGTCTCTGGAACTCATCGAAAGTAGTTCTGCAGTGTATCAAAGAGTTATTCCGTCCATCTGGCAAGGAATAAACCCTATGAGAAGCTCCGATCCCGTGATAGACTCGATACAAAAAGTGCAGATTACGAGGCACCTATAAGAAAGCCCTTTCCACAAAATCTTCTGATTACTATTGCGTCCAAAAGAGAGATTATTTGTAATAAAAATAATAGAAAACTAACAAGGAGAAATAATTTAGATGATATATCTTCATGTTATCTTTTCCAACTTGCAGATGACTTTTCATATATCTTGGCAAAAGTATGATCACTCTGTAAATGCAAGTATTATTAATTTATTATTGAATAAATTAAAACATTGCTTGAAACGGAGTGTTCATTAAGAGCAGTTCCTACCTTTGTCACAGAATTTTCAGAGGTTGTCTGCAAGTTGAAAAGGGTTAAAGCACACAATTATATAAGTAGACTGCACTTGGTCTTGAGCAGCAGTATCTATAGTTGCAAGAAAAATATTAATGTAATATTATAAGCGTTTTTTGTGACTTGTTTATACAGAATAAAAGTAACTCACAAACAATGATATTTGTCTTTTGCAGATGATCTGTATCCACACAATTTATCCTTTCTCACATACAGCTAATTAAAGTATAAATGGTTTTGAAACCTGTTGGTTTGCCCCAATATGCACCTGCAGACGGCAATGTGTATGTTTTCCTAATTCAAAAGAAATAATGATAAAAACATAACCAGGATAAATAATTCAGATGATCCTTCATGTTAATCCTTTACCATCTGCAGATGACTTTTTAAATATCTCGGTAAAAGTATGAAATCTCTGTTAACGCAAGGATAACTATAGAATAAATTAAGACATTGTGTGAAAGGGAGGGAGTTCATGAAGAGCAGTTCCTTCCTTTGTCACAGTATTTCTAGAAGTCTTCTACAAGTTGAATAGGGTTAAACATACACTTATATTAGAAGACTGCTCTTGGTCTTGAACAGCAGTATCTATAGTTGCAAGAACAACTTATGTACTCATTATAATTGACTTTTGTGACTTGTATTTACAAAATAAATGTTTCTAACAAAAAAAACTGTATAACGTTTGTCTATTGAAAATGACCTTTATCCACAAAAACAATGATAATTTTTAACATAAATCAATGATATGAGAAATAAATCCCAATATTTCAGCCGAGTCCCGGTAGCTCAGTTGGTAGCAAAGCGGCTGTCAATCCAGGGGTTGTTAGTTCGAACCCCAGCTTGGCCGACATTCTTTTCATGGTATGAGTAGGTGAACTAGATGCCGTGATATGACTGAATAATTGTTGAACACGGCATTAAACCCCAATCACTCGCTTGATTTAGCATGAATGTAAGGCTCATGTATTGCCAAGTTCCAACATGCTAATTTTCCTGCAATTGACCTAGTGAAATAGTTTTTGAGCTCACACTACCTTTTTATTATGTCTACAAATGGATGGTGATGTATGTGATATAATCTTGTTTTATATCAAGGAACGGAAATTATATATTTAAAACACTCTCTAGTATTACATCTTCCTTTCCACTAGATGTCCTACTGCAATACCATAAATGGTTTATCAGATGAAGTACCCACGGTCTCAGTTCCTAATTGTTTGGTTTCAGCAGCAACCTGTAAGAGAGAGAGAGAGAGAAATAGAAATGTTTAATTAGTCTTTCTTTACGACATATTATAATACAATGTAGACATTTTGTTTTCTGTTATATGTGAGTCAATCCACGTAACGTTTTCACTTACAGACATATTTGCAGGATGCATGAATTTCTTCAACTACTGTTGTATTCATTACTCTTTCTCTCTCTAAGATAAACCATTTTTCATCCAATCCATGTGAATGGATTACATATAAGCATTTTACACATGTTCAAATATGTGCATATCCAAGAAATATTACACCAATCAACCATAATTGCTCATCTGATAAATTTCTTCTTTTTAGGAGAATGCATTGACGGAATATACTGCCTATGAAGTCTCACTATAATTAGCACATTGGTCACAAATAATATGTCACTTGAAGCCAAACATAAAGGACAGACGGGCTGAAGCATATACAACTTCAAGCAGAAAATAACCTGTCTGGCTACAAAACAATAATAAAGTTATTTTTACCGCTCCAAGTTTCTTCCCAAAATATTTAGCCCCATGCTATGTATCAATATGTACTTGATAGAACACCTAGAAAAATAGTAAATGTTCAAGAGTCAAACCTTTCTCCAAACAACATGAAAAGTTTTCCGACATGCTGGAATGCAACAAGTGTGCAGCAGATGACTTTGAAAGCAAACATTAGGAAAATGTCTCATTTAATTATAACCAATTTCGAGAATATTGTGCTCATTATGCACTTTACAAACATCCATGACTTGCACTAATACGATTTATCCATGTTGACAGTTAATGATCCGTAGAAAGATTACACCAAAATGATTAGAGTAACATAATCTCGTTTTCTCCATTTCAATAAAGTCATCAGATGGTTTTAAAAATAATTCCTCAATTATCATAGCTGCCACGCTAGTACTTGCGTCTGTAACAAGTTCTCCTATCAGAGCACCGCTGTCTTGAATTATCTCCAGACCCCGTCTAAGACCTTCGAACTCCATCGCAGTGGATTTTAAACTAGTAATTTTTTTTGTCAATTATAACGCTGGACAAAATATCCTTGGTTTCATGATCCATTAGGGTATATGTACAATATTGAACTGAATGTCTTGGAGAATCCATCCTCCAATCGCCTTTTGGAAAAAAATAAAAAGCATTTCAATAAATGGATTGATTGATTGGGGTTAATGCCGAGTTCAACAAGTTTTAAGTCCAGTTCATCTACTTATATGTTTATCGACTTTCTCTTACACCAGTAATTCATACAATATTCTTTCTAAGCAACTGGCTGTTTTCCACATATATCTATAGCCCATTGGTAAAAGATGAATAATGCTTGTCAAAATGACCTTTGTCAAACGTCGGAAAGAATGTCCGAACTTGGGTTCGAACTCACAACCCCTGGATTGACTGAGCTACTGGGGCTGATATGGATCAATAGTAGAAGCAAAAGAAATGACCGTATTGTGTAGAACGTGTCTGAATTATAGATCTATAGTAAAATATCCCCAACTTATAAGGAAGAATTACAAGTAAGGCCATGACTAATAAAGCCAGATGGAAAACATCGGTTCTTTGTACTGGTCACTGCTATTGTTTGTTGCATCCAATAAAATACATAACAGATTGCAGACAAAAATTAATACCTCAATCACACAGAATTTGACATGTTGATTGGCGAAAAAGCTATTTTCAACAAGTTTACAGTTTTTTCACCATGGCCATGTCACCTATCTAATCTACCCATACCAGTTCGGCAGAAAAATCTTCAAAGGTAATTCACAATGTTCCCACTTGTCATACCCATCTCAAAGAACTTAAATAACAAGCTAATTTTGTCATAATTGTTTCCACTTGTTAAGGTTGCAGCTGACATAAGGATGTCCCCAACACATTCTGCATCCTTCTGACCACAGGCTGGGAGTATCATGTCTTTATTTGATGACCATTACCACATACCTACAATGAAAACTATATATATTTGTATGTATCTCAAATAATTATGTTGATAAGGAGTAAATGGATCAACATACATACTATAAACAACATTGCATTCCGGACAGTTACACCTCTTTTAATTCCTGAAAAAAATCAGATGTGCTAACAAGAGGGCCAAGATGGCCCTAAATCGATCACCTGAGTGAAAGTAAATTATAAGCAAATATTTAACTGCAATATCTGGGGAAATTTGATAAGGTGGGCAAATGAAACTGCAAGGATTGGACACTGTAAAGAAAATAGCTTATCAGTAAAGGCCACTTGTATTTTGAAATCTAACAAGAACTTTAATAAGAATGGAATTATAAGGTTTTGTCAGTTTGTGCATTTCCTGATGCTGCCTTGCCGCTTTGTTTTTCAACGAAATCAATATTGCCTGGACAGTTTCTGTAAAAGGTCACTCAAAGAACATTTCTACTAAATTATCTTGGAATCGGACAAGCATATTATGGAAGAATAGAATTTTAAAGTTTGCGTATTTTTCACACTTTCTGATGCAACAGCATCCAAATATCTACACATAGTGTAAGTATTTTAGTAGGAGACCAGCCTTTAGGTCCCGTGACCAAATTCTGGGAACAAGGTTTGCAAGTGTTTTTGAGTTCCCTGATGAATACCGAACAATTTTGACTTGGGCTGCCCACTTGAAAATGTCAGGCATTTTCGGGAGGGGTCAACAAAGGTCAAACAGAGGTTAAAATTCAAATATAGTCCAATCGTGTCGATATGCATATCAAATTATTTGTCTAGTCATGAGGATTCCAAAAAGGTATCGTTTGTTATACCTCCTACCTTAAATAGGGGAGATATGGTCAAAAGCGCTGAAAGGTCAACGCCCTCTTGACTGGCGGTCAAATTCAACAACACAGTTAACATTATCTGATTCTAATGATGTAAGTGTCTAATATTATGTTTTCTGACATGGGCAATTCAACTAAGCAACTTTAAAAAGTAAAAATAGTTGCCATATAGATCTATAGTAAAATATCCCCAACTTATAAGGAAGAATTACAAGTAAGGCCATGACTAATAAAGCCAGATGGAAAACATCCGTTCTTTGTACTGGTCACTGCTATTGTTTGTAAATACTTACATTTCAAAATAGCTGCTAAAAGGTTAACTTAGCTTCCTACCTGATATGAGGGCGTTATGGTCAAAAACTTTCAAAGGTTAACGCACGTTTGACTGGCGATCAAATTCACCAACACAGTTAACATTGTCCTATTCTAATGATTTTAGTGTCTAAAATTATGTTTTCTGACAGGGCAAATTCAATTATACAACTTTCAAACGTGCCTACCTTGACAATAACATTCAAAATGGCTGCCAAAAAGGCTACCGAAAGACTTGAATCAGGGTCCTTGGCAAACGATAACACAGTTATTTCTAAAAACATTGTCGTCCAATGAATTTATCTTGATTTATTGCACAGTTCATCATCCTACTTAATGTCATATCCATCAGAGTCAGAATTACTGTAACAATCACTTGTATCTGAATCTGTGTGAGAGTCTACAGTGCAGTTTGTTCTGACATCACTTAGAAGTTGATGTAGTGCCGGCTGTAAATACCGTATTGGCAAACATTTGCCCTCTCTCAAGCTCCAACCATGCTGAAGGGGAGATGATGGAGCATCTATATTCATAAAGTTTAACATGATGATAGTTAGCTCATATTACCTTCATATTATGTGAATCTGTATCAGGATGAAGCCTGAGATTCGATTTCCTCTTCATCCCCTCCCACTTTTTGGCCCTAGATTCTGCGAGTGTCTTGCTTGATTTATCCTTGTATATGTATTTGATGGTATACTGCCCTATAACTGTTTAAGAGTTTGTGGTGTCACTGGGAGACATTTCCCAAGCCCTTTAAGTAGCGTTCGCGTCTCTTCTGACTTCATTGCGCTATCAAAGACTGGTGGTTTTCCTCGACCATAGAAACTGGAAATAGCATGTGCACCAGTATGGATGTAAACTGGGATAATTATATAACTAATATCCTTAATCAATTGTGCTTTTCTTCCTTTTAGAACCTAGGTTAAAGTTGCATCATGTACATTTAACTGAACACCCGTCTGCTGATGATAGAGAGAAGCAAGACGAAAGTGCTTTTACGTGGGGAGATTATGTTGTTAGAAGGTTTAACCTACGGCTTCCCAGATACTATTTGTAAATGACCCATATGATCTTCAACACAGTATCAAAGATAGTTAACATGAAATGCGAACAGACAAATTTCATTTTGTTGGTGGGACCAAGAATATTTTCACCAAGGGAAATGATAAACTGCCATCCCCTATGCACTTCAACAACATGTTCAAGAACAGAGAAAACAAAATTCGTCTGCAGAAATGTCTTAAGACTGAGTTCAAAACCTTGTTACTACAACATCCAGATACCAGATTTCTTTACTCTGTAAGGGAACGATGTAATGATATGGTCACTGATGAGGAGGTAGCTGAGTTGACATGGCAGCATATGGAAGCAGATTCCATTCTGTTGTACATATATTCCCAACTAAGAAAGTCGGGAGTAAAAGATGCCGTTGTCATTGCTGCAGAAGACACAGATGTGTTGGGTTTAGTATCGTATGTGGCATATTAAATTGAAGATGATGTAGGACGTAGGACTGAACATGAAGAAAAGCATAATTGATTGCGAAACACTCCTTGATAAGGATATTAGCAATACCATTATCGCATTACACATCCACACTGGTGTATACGCTACTTCCAGTTTCTTTGCCTTTGGAAAGCCATCAGTCTTTGACAGCGCAATAAAAACAGAAGAGGCCAGAGAGATGCTTAGAGGGCTTGAGAAATGTCTCCCAGTGACATCACAAACTCTTAAAAAGACGGAGCAGTATAATATCAAAAACATATACAAGGATAAATCAAGCAAGACACTTGCTGAAGCTAGAGCCAACAAGTGGGAGGGGATGAAGTCGACTCTCAAGATTCCTCCTGATACAGATTAACATAACTTGAAGGTTACTTCATCATGTTAAATTTTATGAAGCCAGATGCTGCATTATCTCCCCTTCAGCATGGTTGGAGCTTGAGAGAGGTCAAATGTTTGCCAAAACGGCATTCACAGCCGGCACTACATCAACGTGCCGTGCCCCGGTAGGTAAGTCAGTAGTGACGCGGGCTATCAAACCAGGGAATTTGAGTTTAAATTCCGGCTCGGCCAACTTCCTGTGAGACGTTTGACAACATCTATGCGACATACGTCTTTCTTCTTCCACCAATGGGCTAAATCTTTGTAAAAAAGCAGCCAGTTGCTTGGGATTGTTATGTGGAGTACTGGTGTGAGAAAACCAAGAAATTCATGAGTCGGTGAAATGGCCGCCGTGATGTGACTTATAAAATGTTAAAAACGGCGTTAAACCCCAATCAATCAATCTACTTCAACGTCCAAGTGATGCCAGAACAAACCGCATTGTAGACTCTGACACAGATTCAGATACGAGAGATTGTTACAGTGATTCTAACTCTAATTCTGATAGATCTGACACTGAGAAGTATGATGAACTGTGAAATAAAGTAAGATAAGCATCATTGGGCATCATTGGACAATGTGTTTAGAAATACATTTCTTAACTGTGTTGGTAAATTTGATCGCCCGTCAAAAGTGCGTTGACCATTCGACGTTTTTGGCCATAGCGCCTTCATTTAAGGCAGGCGACTAATTTATGTTAACCTTTTAGCAGCCATTTTGAAATTAAAAAGTTATGACAACCACCTTTACTTTTAAAAGTTGCTTAGTTGAATTTGCCATGTCCAAAAACATATTATAACACACTTAAATCATTGGGCATCATTTGGTAATGTTAACTGTGTTGGTGAATTTGACCGCCTGTCAAAATTGTGATAATCCTTCGACGTTTTTGACCATAGCTCCCTCGTAAGAGGTAGGAAGCTAATTTATGTTAACCCTTTAGCAGCCATTTTGAAATTTCAAGGTTATGGCAACTACTTTAACTTAAAAAAAGTTGCTTAGTTGAATTTGCCATGTCAAAAATAAAACATATTATTATACACTAAAATCATTAGAATTGGATAATGTTAACTGTGTTGGTGAATTTGACCGCCAGTCAAAAGGGCGTTGACCTTTTTTTTGTTTTTGACTATATCACCTCCATTAAAGGTAGAAGGTGTAATAAACAATACATTTTTTGAATCCTCATGACTAGACAAATTATTTGATATACATATTAACACGATTGGAATATATTTGAATTTTGACCCCTGTTTGACCTTTGTTGACCCCTCCCGAAAATGCCTGACATTTTCAAGGAGGCAGACCAAGTCAAAATTGTTCGGTATTTATAAGGGAACATAAAAACACTTTGTTTCCAGAATTTGATCAGGGGACCTACAGGCTGGTCTCCTACTTTGTCTAGTTATGATTTGAACATAGCGCTTTGCGCAAGCGTGTATTTTTTAAAAATACCATGATCAATACAATTTCATTTACCTCCTGTTCGTTCAGTAAATGTATTTTTTTATGACATACTGGTATTTGAAACGTTATGACTGTTCTAGTTGAAGCATTTTCTATCTAGAAATACCGTAACATACTGAGGCTTTAAGGTTAATTCCCTGACTTAATTGTATTGAAAGCTTTTCTGAATGATTGAATAGGGGGAATGGTGTGTCTATAAAGCAGGTACGTGTACCAAGAGAAATATTGAGAGGTGAATGCAATATAAGTTATACTTGTATTGCAACTAACAAGAATTGTAACGCTGATTGCAACAATAATTTAGTTATATATTTACGACAATCTGACCTTATCATAAGGTAACAGCTCATTTTCAATTCAAGGCCAATACTCTTACTAGTCTTAGCTGTCCATAGAAGACTAATCCAATCAATGCTCATATATTTGAATGTATCATGTTATGATAATCCGAAGCTCAATTTTAACATAATATCACATGAGACGATTCTTAAATAGACCGACAAAATAGGGTTTTGTAAAGCAATAAGTGAGATATTGTGGAAGAAATGAGTAGTTCATCCCTTTTTATCTGGACCTAATGGTGAAATATTATGTTTTATTGTTTGAGCATCTGTTCTTGCCTGGTACAATCACATTTTGACAGGATATGTCATTAAGTTGACTCATTCCCCCATACAGATGACATTTCATGCTATATTATCCCTGTTAAACTTGTCATAATCTTACACGTCGATATTAGCGACCTTACAACTTCATCATTTGTAGTTTTTGAGATGAAAACTTAAGGTCGACAACTTGATTTGCCAGTTATAATATCAAGTTAGTTGTGGTAATCTCAATTCGACACGTTAAAACTAGAGTGATAATAAAGATCCGAAAAGAATCGACTTGACGATGTCAAATATTCAGCGTGAAGAAGCTGAATTATACGCTGTTTTAAAGTCTAGGGCTGAAACAGGATTCCGTAATATGTCCATTTTCACGTCATGTTTTATGAAGTAAAAATGCATAGTAATACATATTAACGAATGAACATATCAACTAAATAAATATATATATATATAATTTTTTTTTTTTTCAGCAAATACAACAGTACCTGAGGAAGCAAGACAGTCGAACTCTGGTAGGTAAACGCTCTTGTATTCAATATAAGGTGTAGATACCGCATTTGATTTGAATATCCTTGAACAGTATATATTATTGGTAACTGCTCTGTGAGAATATCTTTGAGTGTTTAATGGAAGGTCAAATATTCTTAGCAAAATAAGTTTAGGTACATCTTTTCAGTTAAAATTTTGGGCAAGCCGTGTAAAAAAAAAGGTAACTATGACTAATAAATGAAAGTTTATCTAGAGACTGCGTATTTGATAAAAGAATCATGCAATTTATCAGAAAGCTTGTTTCCATGATGCTTCTGCATTAGGGAAAATATAAGACCTAATACAGTAGCAAGACAATGTCACTATTATATATGGCCTGTCCATAAGGTTTGCAAGGGAACTACTTGTAATATATTGACTGTTTAATGCAAGGCCAAGCAAATATTGGAATATGATTATGTGCCTGGCGATCAGGTTGTCAAGCGTACTGGACAAAATATATTAATTGTTTAATGCAAGGACAACGCATTTTTGGATTAGAGTAATGTGCTTGCCTACAAGGTTGACAAGAGCATTGGGAGAAATTAATTGAGTGTTTAATGCAAGGCCAAGTCATTATTGGATTAGGATAATGGCCCTTCCTATAACGTTTGCAAGAATACTGAGAAAAATATATTGAGTGTTATTTGCAAGGACAAATCACTATAATATTAGGATATTGGGTCTGCCTCCTATAACGTTACAAGAGCACTTGGAGAACTATTGTGAGTGCTTAATTCAAGGCAAATATACATTTGGATTTTAATAATGGGTCCATCTATAAAGTTGGAATTCGAACTGGGAGACATATGTTGAGTTGTATATGTAAAGACAAGGCACTATTAGATTAGGATAAAGGGTCCGTCTATAAAGATAGAAAGAACAATTTGAGACATAAATTGAGTGTTTACTGCAAGGCCAAGACATAATTGGATTAGGACAATGGGCCTTCCTGTAACGTCATTGATTGTTGAATGCAAGGCCAAGTCACTATTAGATTTGAATATGAGCATGCATGAGAACTTGGAAAAAATACGTTACTATTTAATGCTGGGTCAATGCACTATAATACTAGAATAGTGGGTCCGTCTTTGATGTAGCAAGAGCACTGATAGACATATTTTGAGTGTTATATGCAAGCCCAAAGCCTAAAAGATTAGGACAATCGGTCCGTCTGTAAGGTTGGCAAGAGCACTGGTAGACATATAATAAATGTAGTATGCAAGTTAAAAGCACTACACAATTAGGATAATGGGTCCGCCTATTAGGTTAGCACGAGCACTGGTAGATATATATTGAGTGTTGTATGCAAGTAAAAAGCACAAGAAGATTAGAATAAAGGGCCTGCCTATAATGTTACAAGAGCACAAGGAGAAATATATGAGTGTTTAATGCAATGCCGAGGAACTATTGGAATATGATTATGTGCCTGCCTATGAGGCTGTCAAGAGTACTGGAAGAAATATATTGAGTGTTTAATGCAATACCAAGTAACTATTGGAATATGATTATGTGCCTGCCTATGAGGTTGTCATGAGTAATCGGAGAAATATATTGAGTGTTTAGTGCATTGCCAATGAACTATTGTAATATGAGCATTTGCTTGTCTATGAGGTTGTTAAGAGTACTGGAAGAAATATATTAATTGTCTAATGCAAGGACAATTCATTTCTGGATTAGGATAATGAGACTGTCGGTAAGGCTGGCAAGAGCTTGGAGACACATATTGAGTGCTTAATTCAAGGAAAATGTACCATTGAATAAGTTATATCTTTCCAACTGAACTCTGGTATTGAAATGATTGGAAAGTAATGCTGTTAATAACAATTTATCCGTCATATCATTGCGGCAAGATGACCTAACCGTATGTTTCCTGACTGTATCTAAATAAGAATTTGTAATTGTTTAATAATAGTTCAGTCATAGAATCGAATTTCAAAGATTTTTTTACCACAGCCTAAGAGAACATTACAAACGAAAGATAGTAGGTTTCAGCCTCTTGATGTTATCAGATCATTCGAAGTATATGAACTATTAAAACATTTGCAAGAGATTATTCACTAATAATATTTGTTCAGCACTCCTGCTAATGGTAACTTATTGTGATAGTGCATTGTACGTCATCGTCGTCCGTCCGTCCGCCGTCAACAGTTTTCTTGTTCGCACTCTAGAGGCTGAATTTTTTAATAGAACAGGTTGAAACTTTGTCGGAAGGTTTTGCTTGATTATATCTAGGTTTAGTTCATATGTCGTCCAAGTATAATGCCACTTGGCCATTATCATAAAACATAGTGTGGACACTCTATAGGCCGCCGTTTTACCTAGACATGATGAAACCTTGTCAGAATATTTGCTCTCCTTATATCAAGGCTATTTATAATATCATTCACGTTAAGTCAAATAATTGGTCATTATATGATAATCTTGTGGACCGTCTACGAAGCAAATATTATAACTGGAGCATCTTGAAACTTTGTCAAAATGAGCATCATAGAACAAGTTCGAATAACTAACGACTCTAAGATCAAATTAAGTATGTGTTCTAAATCAACCTAGCTCCAAAAGGTTTAATACACTAATGGCGTCACAAAATTTAACAACAATTAGTAATCTATCAATGTTCAAAAACTATGTAATAAAGGCAAGGAATAGCTATATTGACAGTTTGCATGATGATGCATAGATTCAATTGTAACGACCACAATATAATTCATCCTGAAATACTGAAACTGATACGGACGAGTGTAAGATAGTATTAAACAGTAAAACATTCCAGATCTACTATGAACAATGTTTTATGTCTTGACTTTTTAGTTATCAGTGTATTGTACAGTAAATGTATTGTTATGTTTTGTGTCAACTTTACATGTTTAGTACATTTCTGTAATTGTGTATGGGCCGGTGGCCTAGATAACACCTTGGAATAAACTTGTAAACTTTTAAACAAGTTAACCTAAGTATTGTAGGTACTTAACAGACTGCATTTTAAATTCGGCAAATTTCAAACAAACCATTTCGCCTTAATTAGAATATGGAATGAACAATAACAGCGGAATGAAATAAAAACAGTCCAAAACGACACGTCGCTTACCCGGAGAACAATTTGCATCGACATTAAATACGATATAGACAGATACATCTGAGATTAATAACATAATGAATCACTTTTGATACATCAGCCTATTATATATAAGGTAATCAAGTAATATAAATAGGAAAAAAATAATAGTAATTGATAAAAATGTAAGCCGTACGTAACATGAACACGTTTATTATCTATACCGTTATGTAGCCTACTTTTTAGAGTTTGGATCTAGTATATGTCCTTGCGTAAACGGTCTATGACATTTTGAGCAAGATATATTGTAGAAAATGAAAAAAATCTGACAAAGGAGTTTCATGATCTATTACCCTAAATGGGCTTGCGATATAGAATTTATTAAACGCTGTTTATATAAAAAATATGTGAATTTCTGTTATCGAAAACATTTCATTTCGACTATCAATATGATAGGTATGAGAGTTGTTACATGTAATAAGGTATTAAACATCGCATGAAGTATTACAATCTACATCAAAACCATAGGTAACACCTGTCACGCTTTTACATATGTATAACATGGAGGAACAACATTGATATTGTAAACATGTATGTATCTACGTCTATAACATTTATTGGACGAAACTGATTTAATACATGACGTACGTTTTATTAACGCTTTCATTTTGATAGAAAAGTCTGCAATGCATACAGTGCAGTCAAGATAAGCCACCATGGTTTACCATTGTTTTCATTTCAAATGAATCTTGAATATCAATGTACCGATAACAATTTAAATTTTGCGCAAAAAAAGGTTAAATAATATTTAATTTTCTAACGTTTCTATAAGTCAAACAAGAGGGCCATGAGGCACCTGCGAATGTGCTATTCGAGACTTAATGAATGAATAAATGAATGGTGTTTTAAGGCCCGTCGACAATTAAGGTCATTTTGGGCGCTTAATAATTTACTTACTGTAAAAGGAGAAATAATTAAAATCGAAACATAAATAATCAGTTTATTAGACAAAAACAATCAAACATGATGAATGCGATACTTAACATTAATATAAAACAACATTTAAGCCAATGTAAAAAAGGATTTTGGCAAAAGAATCAAGCACTGCTATGTAATACTTAACATAAAGATAAACAATATCTGAGAAAATGTGGAACAGGATCTGTAAAAGTCATGAATGTGCAAAAGCACGATTTAGGAAATAATCATATCTTATTAAAAATATTAATTTCCCTAAGGAAATCAAATAAAAGTTCAGGTTTGACAGGCTCAAAGAGCTGACTCTTACTTTGAGCCTTGAACAATTTATCACGTATTGGAGCGAAATCAGCTCATTCCGAATAATGTGCTGTACTGAAAGTTGTGTAAAACATGGAATACATTGAGGTACTTCCTCACCTTTCAGTAAGTATGCATAAGTTAACCATGTGTGCCCAATGCGTAAACGAGCGAGGACAATTTCTTCTCGGCGACAGGATCGTTAAGCTGGCAGCCACTCACCAAGTACTGACTTGAGTGAGTGCAGTTTATTATTTACTTGCTCATTCCAATCACTTTGCCACTCATCGTTAAGTAAAACATTTATTTAACGTTTAAAATCGGAATGAGGTAATTTAAAAGTTAAAATATCTTGTGAAAGAGCAGACTTTGCTGCCAAGTCAGCATGTTCGTTACCGTGAATGCCCATATGACTGGGGATCCAGCAAAATACTACATATGCTGTTGCAAAAATACGCGATAACTTAGAAAGGAGGTTAGCTATAAAAGGGTTCTCTTTTTTGTCATTCTGAAGTGCCTGCATAGCAGACAATGAGTCAGTAAAAATAATATTTCGCCAATAACCTTCGGATTCAATATGGTCCAAAGTCAAATAAATTGCCTTTAAGTCGGCAGAAAATATAGAAGCATTATTTGGCAATCGAAATGTTATCACATCGCCATCAGCAACTGCAGCGGTAGCAGCCTTTTCGCCATCCTTAGAACCATCTGTATAAAAACGCTCAAAGTAATAATAAGTATTTTTATTTCAATCTACTTGGATTTGAAAACAATAGGATCTGTGAAGGCCTTTTTATCGGTCGCAAGATCATAAATGAAGGATGGACTATTTAGATTCCAAGGTAGAGAATCTGAAATCTCCTGGTTCGGAATGTCGTCAAGATCAACATCAAGTTTAGCGGTTGCTGGACCGTAACGGATACCAAAAGGCGGTATTACCCATTCCTTCTTAAAACATATTTGTTTGTATAAAGGGTTAAAAACAACTCTATGAGTGGGATTTGAAGGGTTAGACTTAAGTTTTAAAAAATACTGCATAGCTAGTTTTTGTAGGCGTAAATATAAAGATGGTTCATTGATTTCTGCATAGAGACTTTTCACAGGCGATGTTCGAAAAGCGCCTAGGGCTAGCCGTAAACCCTGATGATGAATGGTATCAAGTGTTGTAATGTATGACTTTTGTGCCAAGCCGTTGGCAATGCCCGCATAGTCTAATTTCGATCGTACTAATGACCTGTAAAGTTTTAAGACGACTTTGCGGTCAGCTCCCTATACCATATGGGACACAACGCGTAACAGATTTAAAGCTTTTTGGCATTTATTGTTAAGGTACTTCATATAAGTAATAAAAGTCAGTTTCGGGTCGAATAATAGACCAAGGAATTTAAATTCAGACACAACGTCAATACGAGTGCCATCTAGTGTTAAATCAGGAGCTAGGTGGTGTTTACGAAGATATCAAAAGTGCATACATTTGGTCTTGCTTTTAGAAAATTTAAACCATTTTTGTTTGACCATTTTTGTAGATCTTACACATTATTAAGTACCCTTCTATATGTTTATGAACATTTTACGCCTTTACGGCAGATTACTTTTCAAGATATATATTTCGTCTTTCTCTTTTCATTTTTGCTTCATCTTTTTAATGAAAACAAGATAATTTAGCAGACGACTCTACACTAGGGGACGGTATGATTTGTTCGGTTTGTTAAGGTTTAATTATGATGATAATTGTAATCGTAGTCTAGCTTAAATAATAAAACATATATTTGCTCAGCTCAAATGATTCGAAAAGGTATTTAGATGCGTTTTGAATACTTTATCTATTGTTATATTATACAATTAAATAAATCACTTTTTATCATAAATGACGTCGCCGGGAGTGTAATAAAGCCCTGAATAAATTGCGTATTCAACTAGTGTAATATTAATACTACGTAACGTCATAATGAAAAGCATTGAACATGACCGCGCTATATAGCGACGTTATATATATTTCGCGCTAATAATCGTCGAATTGGAATTTATGATATAATTAGAATATAACATTCGTGGTCATTCAATACGAAATTTTATTAAACTCGTTTTCTATAATTGCTAAAAACTCGCTAAGGCGTTTAATAAAATGTCGTATTGAATGACCACTCATGTAATATGCTCTATTTATTACTGTTTGCAAGCAATGTTCACATTTTGCAATCTGCTATACATTTCATTTCTTTTTAAATATGATGGATCGTTCTCCAAGCCAGACAAGTTAATAACACAGGTTAGAAAAATGCAACGTATGATCAATTGTTATACAAGTGTATTGACCCAATGAGTCCCCAAAAACTGTTCATAAAACAAATGTAACTCAAAGGAAGAGCTCAATCAAAGATAATCAAGACCTGTTATATTCATTATCAATAGCCTTTCTATGTATATTAAAATCGTCTGATTGATACTGTAAATCATCATCAAAACATGCTCAAGGTATCATGTAAAATATAGTCAGTACGGTCTTTTGTTCTTGCATTAAGATTTCCAGCTAGATAGGAACGACGAATGTTATGTTTTTGTTGTTGTTTCTTTTTGCTATTTAGAAGCGCAATACCTTTATTGTCACAGTAACATTATATACCTGAGTAGTATGGATAAACACATGTATATACAAATACAACACCAGTCATTACATTCGAAACCTTATCGCATTTCATATACAGAATAACACAAAATTTAAGATTTTTGAATATTCGATGAAACGATAAATCGTTTACACTGAAGACATTTACACCTGCCGAAACTCTAAAGACAGGGCGTTTCGTTGAAAAGTGTATTATTCTGGTATTTTGGGAGCCCTTTAATATTTCACCTGACCTCATTAAACGTCTCTAAATATTGACCGCAAATCTCGTGCAAACTGTTTTTATATCAAAGTCGTCAAAATAAATAATCGCCCGCCAATACACAACTTATTGAATATACAAATCACTTACTTTCCTGTCAGTGTTATTTATTGTTTCGCCTTGATCATCGCGCCTATTATACAATTTCAGGTTTTGTCTTCTAGACTGTGCTTCTATGTTGTCCTATTTATTCTCTAAGTTGATATGGTTTGTCAAAAATAAGGATTCAGTTGTGAGGTTCTTTAACATTATCATTGAAAAATACGTTTTTGGTCTTATGCTTTTTGTTATCAATTTTCAGTTGTAAATACTTTTCTTTATTTTGTAGAATATTCAATCTAGGCGTTTAACACTTTTCTCAATGTCAAAAAGAATGGCTCTTGGAATTTTTGAATTTCCGGCTGTTTCATCATTTGTTTGAGTGTCGGCATCACTATCAGAAGCCTTACTGGAAGAATTTGTATACGTATTTATGGCACTTGATAATTGATTGTATTGAGCATATTAAGTGTTATATGCTGTTGATACGTGCCATGTTTTATATTTGATTGCTCGGAAAGACCAGGTATACATATAGTTTTGGAAGTTTCTTTTTCTGGTACCAAAATAGGAGTCAGCTAAGTTTGACTTGGGAACATCGGCTATATCCGACCTTCTTCCAGTACCTCTTTGACTTGTTAAAGGACGTTCTGCTTTTTTTCAAGAAGTACTGTCCGTCCCTTAGCATCATCTCTATTTCGTCAACAACAAGCAATATTAATGATATAATTTGTATGCCTGAAGACATTTTGGATAGTGCAATATCATATAAACCACAGCAAAAGACAGACGGTTTTGTCGATTTTTCTTGAAGAAAACAGCCTATACTGGAGCATAATTGATAAACACCCTTGACGGGCCTCACCGAAAATGTTACTGGTACGCTCAACTGACTATATTTTGTCTATATACTGAAATACAGTTGCAAATGTCAAAAATGATACTTCATTATATCGAGTAGCATGACTTTAGCTTTATATTCTCTTACTTAGATAAAATCATCAGTTCTAAATTTCCCGACAAAGTGGAAACATCTGATGTCAAGGGACGTAATTTTCGTAATGAATGTACTGCTATTGTCAGCAGTTATGGGTTATTTCCTTGAAGAAAGATTGATTTTCCCGTATATGTTCTGGCTTTCGTGCTTTTATATTTCACATAACATACTTCCTAAGGCAACTGGCCACCTTTCTTTGTATACGATTCCAGCTTATTAATGAAAACCGAATAAAGCTAGTAACAATATTGTTTATTAGATATCGTCAAGAATAAATGGTCAACCCTGATTTCGAACTCACACACCCTGGATTTATAGCCCTATACTAACCATCTGAGTTGAACTTCATAATTTATTCAGAAGCTTATCTGTACACACTTGTTCGTCTAAAAGGTATATAAGTTTCGTGCCGGAAAGTTTTAATATAGATGATTAGGTGAATTGTCCGCCTTGATATAATTTAAAAGACAATTGTAAATGACATTTAAATCAATCTTTCTAAATAGACAGAGATAATTACATATACGTTCCACTTCTAGAGGTATGTGTTATAAACGCATCAAGACATTCGCCGAGTATGTGCCTTGTAAGTAGGATGCATCGGTTGATCCAAGACCATGCCATTGATAATATAGAGGCTTCCAGACTTGATGCTATTGGTTATACGTATAACACTGTCTCTTTCACAGCATAGTCAAGATCAAGCTTGTCCCTGATAAATATATTTTGAAAAAGGTCTTTGGAAATTTTCGTGTAATTGACGAAATCATATTGTCAGTGTTCCTTCCTCCGAAGTCTTCAAAGAAGACAAGTCTAAATCTAGTGTTAAGATAAACGTTTAAGATAATAACTATACTTGCGATTAGTTGAGGTAATAAAGTGATCTCAGTGAAATATTTCAAATCAAATGAAGGGACTGAAGATGTCGATGTATGGGTGCAAACTATATACGATGTCTGTATTTGAGATTATAATTGCCCCCTTTAAACAACAAATGTTCGTTAAGGCAAAATGTCTAATAGAAAGTGAGTCATTGTGTTTACCTTATTCCCCATACAACAGATATGAAGCAATTTACTTTTTAAAAACAGGTTATTATACTTATAGTAAACCAAGAAAACCCAGTATCATATCTTCAGAACAAGATGAAATTTGCACATTATATATCCTCATAATTATGTGCCCTTTCAATATTGCTATAAATTAATTCAATATAACGCTTGTTGTCATGGCAACATGATTTCTCCTCAAAAATAGGAAATTAAGAAAAGTACATGAGATTCTTCCTGGTAAACATTTTTATTTTATTTTAACAACAATAAATAAAACCTTTAAACACTACTGAAGATTTCATATATAAATGTATGAAAGAAAACAACAATAAAAACATGTTACAATGAAAACATGCCCTGATTTTAACATGTGAACTATTAATTATTTACCTTTTTGAAAGTAATTTATGAATTAACTTTGTGAAGATGAACTATTATGATTGACAGACAATCTGTATGTATATATTCATGAAATAAAACATTGACATCTATTCTGTATTCAATCACAGTTTGAACTGAACTTGAAATGT
Organism: Serripes groenlandicus; assembly: GCA_031761405.1. Taxonomy (NCBI): domain Eukaryota; kingdom Metazoa; phylum Mollusca; class Bivalvia; order Cardiida; family Cardiidae; genus Serripes; species Serripes groenlandicus. The sequence goes on along the minus strand of JASEVX010000021.1, from coordinate 120,430 downwards.
TGCCATATAAACAACACATTATCAATGTCTATAAAACCAAGCAAAAAGTTTACACTGAAATGTTATATTAACTTCAACAACAATAAAACATATTTTTGAACATATTTCTATCATTTCTATTCACAAATAAGTGAAAGCTAAATTAATCAACACATGTTACTATGGAAACAAGCCATTATTATAGGATATCAAAAACATTTATATAGTTATTTTCAAGCAATCTATATAATATGTAATAAATAACTTAAATAAGTATTCTGCATTTGTATAAATCTTTTATATACAAGCATTTGTTCTGTTGATATAGAAATAAAACTAATTATATATATATATATCAGATCAATCTTACAATCACTTGACAATGGGTCTAACATGCAGGCTTACCCCGACAGACACCTTTCTTACTTAATTCTTTCTCACACATGTTGATATATAGGCAGCAGACTTTTAAAAAACATTGTGGTAAAAGAAGAAATTGCCAAAAACAAGAAATTACTCCTTTCACCACAATTCCTTCAACCTTATTAAATAAAACAAAAATCATTTAAAGAGATGATTCCCAGTTGTGTCTATAATACAGTAAATTTGTTGAATGTAGGAAAGGGTTAAGGCCAAAAGGAAATGACAATCAATTAGACAAAGGATCTAGAAACAAATAAAAACGTGTAATTGTATTGCATGTTGAGCATAACTTGCAAGTAAAACAATAATTTGTCATTGAAAACCTTGAGAGAAAAGGAGAAAAGGAGAAATTACTATTTTTAAGAAATTGGACCTTTTACCTTAAAGCATACGGAAAAATACAGGAAGGAAAGGAATACATATATCTGGATGAATTACTGTTTGACAAATACTCCTTGAATAATGTCATGGATGATATATACTAAAACCAAAATAAGATGATGTTTACCAATGTTGTCCAAACAATAATTTAATTTCCTATGTATCAGTAAAATAAGTACATATATATTGGACATTATGTAAACTTGAATATACAGCTTCAGCTATACAGAGTGATTACAGGAATGCCTTGAGCAGCAATTACTCTATCTTGATGTTTTCTATTGAGCAAGTCATGGGAAGATACATTTAATGATAATAATAATAAAACAAAATTCATCTCATCTTGTCAGAAAGAAGAGGTATCTGTATCACAAAAGATTGCATAAACAGTTTCATTATATGTCACGATGCAATTAGATATAAAATAAATGTTTTTGATACATCCCAAGTAGTTAGCATAACTAGGATACTGAAATCAGCCTGTTGGTTGGTCGGTCGGGCATGCGGTCGGTCGGTCATGCGGTCCGTCGGTCTGTCCGCAAAATCTGTTCCGTTGTACTCCTCCTTCAGTTTCTACCTGATTTACTTGATACCTGGCATAAATGTTAATCAGGAGTAGTAGATGTGCAAAACGCAAATTTCATGTCCCTGTGATCTTCACCTTGACCTCTGACCTTGAAATAATATTTATTTTTTGTTTAAATCTTATCTTATCTGTTCCGTTGTACTCCTCCTTCAGTGTGTACCTGATTTACTTAAAACTTGGCATAAATGTTAATCAGGAGTAGTAGATGTGCAAAACGCAAATTGTATGTCCCTGTGACCTTCACCTTGACCTCTGGCATTGCAATAGGATTTCTTTTTTGTTAAAATCTAATCTGTTGTTCTCCTCCTTCAGTTTCAACCTGATTTACTTCATACTTGGAATAAATGTTAATCAGGAGTAGTATATGTGCAAGACGCAAATTTCATGTCCCTGTGACCTTGACCTATCCAAAATGCAAAAGTCATCGTTAAATTTGTCAGAACGAAACGGCAATGATTCGCCGGGTGCCGATCCTTATCGAAAACCCTGAACATTTATTTTATTAAATCTTGCAATATGAAAATAGTGTCACAATGTTCACATTTTGCAATCTGCTATACATTTCATTTCTTTTTAAATATGATGGATCGTTCTCCAAGCCAGACAAGTTAATAACACAGGTTAGAAAAAAGCAACGTATGATCAATTGTTATACAAGTGTATTGACCCAATGAGTCCCCAAAAACTGTTCATAAAACAAATGTAACTCAAAGGAAGAGCTCAATCAAAGATAATCAAGACCTGTTATATTCATTATCCATAGCCTTTCTATGTATATTAAAATCGTCTGATTGATACTGTAAATCATCATCAAAACATGCTCAAGGTATCATGTAAAATATAGTCAGTACGGTCTTTTGTTCTTGCATTAAGATTTCCAGCTAGATAGGAACGACGAATGTTATGTTTTTTTTTTTTTTTTTTTTGCTATTTAGAAGCGCAATGCCTTTATTGTCACAGTAACATTATATACCTGAGTAGTATGGATAAACACATGTATATACAAATACAACATCAGTCATTACATTCGAAACCTTATCGCATTTCATATACAGAATAACACAATATTTAAGATTTTTGAATATTCGATGAAACGATAAATCGTTTTCACTGAAGACATTTACACCTGCCGAAACTCTAAAGACAGGGCGTTTCGTTGAAAAGTGTATTATTCTGGTATTTTGGGAGAGCCCTTTAATAGTTCACCTGACCTCATTAAACGTCTCTAAATATTGACCGCAAATCTCGTGCAAACTGTTTTTATATCAAAGTCGTCAAAATAAATAATCGCCCGCCAATACACAACTTATTGGATATACAAATCACTCACTTTCCTGTCAGTGTTATTTATTGTTTCGCCTTGATCATCGCGCCTATTATACAATTTCAGGTTTTGTCTTCTAGACTGTGCTTCTATGTTGTCCTATTTATTCTCTAAGTTTATAAGGTTTGTCAAAAATAAGGATTTAGTTGTGAGGTTCTTTAACATTATCATTGAAAAATACGGTTTTATGATTTTTGTTATCAATTTTCAGTTGTAAATACTTTTCTTTATTTTGTAGAATATTCAATCTAGGCGTTTAACACTTTTCTCAATGTCAAAAAGAATGCTTCTTGGAATTTTTGAATTTCCGGCTGTTTCATCATTTGTTTGAGTGTCGGCATCACTATCAGAAGCCTTACTGGAAGAATTTGTATACGTATTTATGGCACTTGATAATTGATTGTATTGAGCATATTAAGTGTTATATGCTGTTGATACGTGCCATGTTTTATATTTGATTGCTCGGAAAGACCAGGTATACATATAGTTTTGGAAGTTTCTTTCTCTGGTACCAAAATAGGAGTCAGCTAAGTTTGACTTGGGAACATCGGCTATATCCGACCTTCTTCCAGTACCTCTTTGACTTGTTAAAGGACGTTCTGCTTTTTTTCAAGAAGTACTGTCCGTCCCTTAGCATCATCTCTATTTCGTCAACAACAAGCAATATTAATGATATAATTCGTATGCCTGAAGACATTTTGGATAGTGCAATATCATATAAACCACAGCAAAAGACAGACGGTTTTGTCGATTTTTCTTGAAGAAAACAGCCTATACTGGAGCATAATTGATAAACACCCTTGATGGGCCTCACCGAAAATGTTACTGGTACGCTCAACTGACTATATTTTGTCTATATACTGAAATACAGTTGCAAATGTCAAAAATGATACTTCATTATATCGAGTAGCATGACTTTAGCTTTATATTCTCTTACTTAGATAAAATCATCAGTTCTAAATTTTCCGACAAAGTGGAAACATCCGATGTCAAGGGACGTAATTTTCGTAATGAATGTACTGCTATTGTCAGCAGTTATGGGTTATTTCTTTGAAGAAAGATTGATTTTCCCGTATATGTTCTGGCTTTCGTGCTTTTATATTTCACACAACATACTTCCTAAGGCAACTGGCCACCTTTCTTTGTAAACGATTCCAGCTTATTAATGAAAACTGAGTAAAGCTAGTAACAATAATGTTTATTAGATATCGTCAGGAATAAATGGTCAACCCTGATTTCGAACTCACACACCCTGGATTTATAGCCCTATACTAACCATCTGAGTTGAACTTCATAATTTATTCAGAAGCTTATCTGTACACACTTGTTCGTCTAAAAGGTATATAAGTTTCGTGCCGGAAAGTTTTAATATAGATGATTAGGTGAATTGTCCGCCTTGATATAATTTAAAAGACAATTGTAAATGACATTTAAATCAATCTTTCTAAATAGACAGAGATAATTACATATACGTTCCACTTCTAGAGGTATGTGTTATAAACGCATCTAGACATTCGCCGAGTATGTGCCTTGTAAGTAGGATGCATCGGTTGATCCAAGACCATGCCATTGATAATATAGAGGCTTCCAGACTTGATGCTATTGGTTATACGTATAACACTGGCTCTTTCACAGCATAGTCAAGATCAAGCTTGTCCCTGATAAATATATTTTGAAAAAGGTCTTTGGAAATTTTCGTGTAATTGACGAAATCATATTGTCAGTGTTCCTTCCTCCGAAGTCTTCAAAGAAGACAAGTCTAAATCTAGTGTTAAGATAAACGTTTAAGATAATAACTATACTTGCGATTAGTTGATGTAATAAAGTGATCTCAGTGAAATATTTCAAATCAAATGAAGGGACTGAAGATGTCGATGTATAGGTGCAAACTATATACGATGTCTGTATTTGAGATTATAATTGTCCCCTTTAAACAACAAATGTTCGTTAAGGCAAAATGTTTATTAGAAAGGGAGTCATTGTGTTTACCTTATTCCCCATACAACAGATATGAAGCAATTTACTTTTTAAAAACAGGTTATTATACTTATAGTAAACCAAGAAAACCCAGTATCATATCTTCAGAACAAGATGAAATTTGCACATTATATATCCTCATAATTATGTCCCCTTTCAATATTGCTATAAATTAATTCAATATAACGCTTGTTGTCATGGCAACATGATTTCTCCTCAAAAATAGGAAATTAAGAAAAGTACATGAGATTCTTCCTGGTAAACATTTTTATTTTATTTTAACAACAATAAATAAAACCTTTAAACACTACTGAAGATTTCATATATAAATGTATGAAAGAAAACAACAATAAAAACATGTTACAATGTAAACATGCCCTGATTTTAACATGTGAACTATTAATTATTTACCTTTTTGAAAGTAATTTATGAATTAACTTTGTGAAGATGAACTATTATGATTGACAGACAATCTGTATGTATATATTCATGAAATAAAACATTGACATCTATTCTGTATTCAATCACAGTTTGAACTGAACTTGAAATGTTGCCATATAAACAACACATTATCAATGTCTATAAAACCAAGCAAAAAGTTTACACTGAAATGTTATATTAACTTCAACAACAATAAAAAATATTTTTGAACATATTTCTATCATTTCTATTCACAAATAAGTGAAAGCTAAATTAATCAACACATGTTACTATGGAAACAAGCCATTATTATAGAATATCAAAAACATTTATATAGTTATTTTCAAGCAATTTATATAATATGTAATAAATAACTTAAATAAGTATTCTGCATTTGTATAAATCTTTTATATACAAGCATTTGTTCTGTTGATATAGAAATAAAACTAATTATATATATATATCATATCAATCTTACAATCACTTGACAATGGGTCTAACATGCAGGCTTACCCCGACAGACACCTTTCTTTCTTAATTCTTTCTCACACATGTTGATATATAGGCAGCAGACTTTTAAAAAACATTGTGGTAAAAGAAGAAATTGCCAAAAACAAGAAATTACTCCTTTCACCACAATTCCTTCAACCCTATTAAATAAAACGAAAATCATTTAAAGAGATGATTCCCAGTTGTGTCTATAATACAGTAAATTTGTTGAATGTAGGAAAGGGTTAAGGCCAAAAGGAAATGACAATCATATTTATCTGTTTCTAGATCCTTTGTCTAATTGATTGTCATTTCCTTTTGGCCTTAACCCTTTACCTATCCAAAATGCAAAAGTCATCGTTAAATTTGTCAGAACGAAACGGCAATGATTCGCCGGGTGCCGATCCTTATCGAAAACCCTGAACATTTATTTTATTAAATCTTGCAATATGAAAATAGTGTCGATTATACTCATGTTTGTGGTAGAATTACCTATTGAAATCGAATGTATAACTAAAACGACTTCGATGGGCTTCGTGACTAGAAACGAGTACCTGTTGCCTCTATATGCAACTACACGGATGCACTTGAACGAGAAAGAAAAGACTTAGCAATGCATACTTACTGCATTATTAATAAGGACATGAACGAATATGTATGGCCTAGCGCCTATAATTTCGTACTAGCCCGATCCTTCATTCCACTCGCTAATGCTAGCGGGCGAGTAGATGTTTACATCTCTCATCTCTGCCGAGAGGGAGGAAAGGGTTACAATTGACAAGTGTAATTGCGCGGTGCAGTGCTATATTGGCGTAGTGATATCTAAATAATAGTGTACACTTAAATATGATATTTACACATTAAGAGACTTTGTAATTTTATTTGGATACCTAGAATAATTGGAATTAATTTTACTTATTTTACTTTTGCATACGTTTGCATTCGTAATTCAGTCTGATTTGTTTGCTCTCTTTTTGTATGTATTCTGGGGCATTAACATCACGACACTTCAAAATTCAACGTGTAACAATGCTATCGTCTGCGCATGCGCAACTCTACCAATTAAAAAAATGAGTAAGGTATAAGTGGGATTCGAACTCGGTTCTCCCGCTTAAAAATCGATGTTATCTACCTCTGCATTGAGCACCCATCTTCTTTGATATTATCATATGTTAACAATAATCATATTGTTCATACCAATATACACTACGACTAACAATCAATAGTAGTTTAATATCAAAATGAACATATTAAAATACATTTTAAATGTAAAATATCTGACATCTAGTTTAGCTTCGAAGAAGAAAAACAAGATATTTTTTCACAACCCTGTAGCCGACACGAAATCCAAACTTGGAAAAGAGTTGCATATTTACGCTCAAGTTTCAGGTTTATAAATAATGTAATATTCTAATGGATACAACTATTACTTAACCATTTTTCCAATTGATTCCACTTAAAAATATAAGTCATTATTATTCAACACATCTGTAAATATTGAACACTCTTTGTAGAGTGTGACACAAAGGAACAGCTGTGCCAAATTGTTTTTAATTCAGGCTAGTTCTGTGGACAATAAATTTTTCACAAAAAATACATATAGCGTTAAATAATCCCCGCCCCCTAGCGGCCATGTTATTCAACGGATGGTAATAATTTGAAGAATCTTGGTAGAGGGTCACCAAAGGAACATGTGTGCTAAATTATCTTTCAAATCGGTCTACGTGTGTCTGTATTGTTTAATCTTTAGATATACCCTTTATCAATCCATCTAGCAAGTCCATAATATATTTGATATGCAGTCATTTGGCTATAATGAATACTTTGTTGAGTGCTAGTAGAAACAGTACAATTAGCGAACACGAATTACAACATCAAATGGAAAACTGGCAACTGGTCAACCTTGTTCTATCAAACACGCAAAACGTTGTTGTAGCCATACTTTATGAACTGTGTAGAATCCGTGTGGTTATAGAAGTCAAGTAGATAAAAAAACATGGACAGTGATTTTTATATCCTTCTGATCAACTTATCAATAATATTTTGATATCTTATATATTGTTTCCATGATCTACATTCATCTAAAAAAAAATGAATGACTTCTGGATTCGCTTGATTTTCATTTGATTACCAAACGGAAGAATTAGCTCTTGTAGTTCGTTAGTTGATGACAAAAGTAAACTGCTTCACATAACCATACTTTGTACAACGACTTTCATCCTAAATATATCGTGTTCGAGTCGATGTGTGAGCAGGTACTGCCTTTGATACTTTCCACAGGGACAGTGCAATAACAGGTCAAGTGCCCAGGTAGTAGATATCAGCTTAATTAAAATAAGCTGAAAGCTTCATTCGCATTCGGTATTAAATAAACATGACTAAACTACATCTAGGACAAGTGCACATATTAAGACCTTTCTGCGCATCGTTTCTTCATGAACCAGGTTTCTTGAAGGTTTCTGTTACCAATGCAGATACAGAGTTAACTACACTGATGCACAGGCTGATTTGGATCTCTAATGCCCCAAAATGACCTAATTTTAGTTTTCGTAGAGCGTCGCTCAGTTATAGATCTATAATTTGAATAACAACTGGCACAACAAGTAATGTTGTGTATCTAATATTTTGATCAAGTTACATAGATATATTTTATATTCATGTTTATTTCTATGACTAAATATTCAAAACCTTTAAGAAGTATGCATTTTATTCAATTAAGCTTTGTATAACACCATAACTACTTTAAATGTTATTTACGTTAAAAAGGGGGATGGACAGGTACAGAAATACCACATGAAGCGAATATCGACGGTGACAGAAAGCTGTATCGAGATAAAAAGGAAAACGGATACACGAACATAATTATCAGTCAATGGTTTTAATTAAATTTAAGGCGCACATTTTAACTTTAAATGATACTCTTAATTTGTTTGAAAGAAGGATTTCATAAATAACGAAGAATTAAAAAGAGTTAGTTAAAGATATAAGAGCTTCTATCTCAGACGTACGTGTTTGTTAAAAATGTTGGACACTTTTTTGTATCAGTAAGAGATTAACATACCTGCGAGGGTGTGTCGCTTTGCTAATACTCGCCAATGGACATGCCGTGTATAACCCCGGTGTAAACATGTGAGTGTTATTCCACTTACACAAATAATGAATACAAATATAAATACCGAGAGAAATGAAACGCAAATATGCATATTTTTTTTGTACTTTGATATATAAATTATTTGTTATTTATAAAATGTATAACGGTCTCTACCACTGTCAAATCTACGAGGAATACATATATAAACATTTTAGGCTGTAAAAGTGTGGGATGCTAGGTTAAGATCTTTGTGACCTTGACATTGGACTAATTTGCATAAATGATTTGTCCACATGTTTTCAAATATTATATGACTTACATAATTGAACACACTTGAACAACATATGTTTTACACATACGTATGTATAGGGCGGATTTGTCACGTAATTAACATTGACCTTGACCCCTACCCACGGGATTTTCCTTTATATTCTGTTTGTTTCCTTTTTTGTAGATTGTAGAGAAAATTACACACGGTACGAGCCCTACAACAAAGAGACCAGATGTAAATTGGTGAAACAATCAGGTGGAACATTTTTACAAACTACGGAAAAGTCAAAAGTAATGCTTGAGGGAATTGATTTGGTTGACCTTAAAAAGCAAGCTGCAAAGTCAGTCTGTATTATTCATTACACGAACGGGACAAGTGAATCCTCTGGATCAGCGTTCCGAATTGGTCCCCCGCGTATGAATTTAGTCCTCACAGCAAATCATGTACTGCGTGGTATCATAAGCCCCCGTAAGTATTATAATGACACTTTTTAACTCAACTATGCTAGAAGCGCGTAGTCAGCTATTGTGATCAATCACCGTCCGCTGTCGTCATCATCAAATTGCCATTCGTTCACACTTATCAAAAATGTTAAGAAGAATTACAAGTTAATTTCATAGGAGTGTTCCTCATGTAGTCCTCTTTCAAAACATTTCTAGAATAAAATGACTTCAATCGAATAGAATGAATGTCATGTCAGTGGAAAGGTAAACATATTGGGGTACAACATTATTAGCACGATTTGAAAAAATAAATTGACACAAAATGTCTTAAAGGTATGTGACTGCTATTGAGTTGTGCGATATGGGACCATCGCTATCCTCTTCGTTTAAATGTTTGATGTCATCAGTTCTCCCCTTTCCATTAAAATATCATAAGTGCTCTGCTGCATATACCTCCTCTGTAGATTGTATCAGAGAAAAAAGTTTGTGTTTCATTTCTCATAATATTTCAACATTCTTCTGCCGTAAATGAGTCAGATATCGTAAGGTTTAGGAAAACACAGTTGATTCATATACCTACACCTTTTAAAATGGTAAACAATGGAACACTGATCAATTTCTCCTTTTCTATCAATAATTTATTCTTTGTTTGTAAAGTTTATTTCAAGAGAAGATTATATTTCAATTAACATACAGATATTTGGCAGATTAAATAATATAGAAAGAACTAACAGCAGAATTATAACTACATGTAGCAATTTCAATAAGCAACGTTAGAGGGTATATTAAAATGTAATGTTATTGTTAAATACGAACATGTTTTCTGCATTGATGTCGGGCAAAAACGTTTACAGCAAATACGAATATAGTTGTATGCAAGGCAAACACTATTGAGCCGCACAACGCCACCTTACATCATGAACTCAAACATAATGATCGGATCCTGTTACTGTGTCATTTATATTTATATTATGATTTGAATTAATAGTTGATGTTTCGTGACGTCACCTGTTTATAGTTAAGCTCTCATTTGTACATCGCCGCTTTATTCATAGCTGTACATCAATGTATTTCTGAAAAGTTGTCGTTTCTCTTTTGCTTTATTTTCCTTTCCTAATTCAGAACACAAACTAGACAGTTGATTTTCAGCTCTTTTTTCCCTTTGAATCACTAGACCAGTTAAGTTTCTTTATTGATGACGAGGTTGACAAGGTTAACATGCTACTTATTTCAAGAGTACTATTTTGGCAATCGGACATTAACGCATTTTAACAATTCGGGTATAGATCCTGCCTCTAATTAACACATATAAATCAATATTAGATACATAATTCAATAATGTTCCGATGTTTTTACTCTTACAATTGTGTAATGGTTTTGGTTGAAGAAATGAGAGCACTTGTTCACATATCAAACTCCTTCGTATATGGCTGCTTTATAGTGTATTGATCTTTAATCAACGACGTTTTCAAATTATAGAGTCAGTAAGTGCATTACTGTGAAAAGGTTAAACATTATCAGATATTCTACTAGTTATCGCCTTTGACAATATGACACTACCAAACAGCTTAAAATATAAACTTGGGCAGAAAAAATAGCTTATTTCTAATATCTCTTATTTTTACAGAACAAACAGTTTACCGAACATCAACGCAGGACGATGTCAATAATTTACAGCGAAATAGTGTTTGGTGTGATTTCAGACATACACGTGATGCTTATACATTAAAAGAGGCAGACAAATTCTTCTTCGAGCCAATTATTCACTTCAAAGACGATGCAACCGATACGGCAATACTACAACTAAAAGATAACTTATATGGAAAACAGATGCCTCCGTCATTTAAACACTATTGTATACCAGATCCCAACAGCACGTTTTATCTAATTGGCCATCCAGGTGGACGTAAGAAGACGACATGTAAGATTGAGGAAATAATAGATACAACATCTGACATCACTGTACAGCATATACGCAAAGTAAACGCTTGGTGTTCCTCTAGGGGACTTATATGCGAGCCTAATGATAACGAAAAAATCAATAATCCTAATCGGTTGTTATTTCATGTCGCCGACACCTTCACGAAAGGAGCTTCCGGATGTCCTGGACTGGTTTTAGAAACAGAACATAACAATGTTTTAGTTGCTACAGTGTTGTTGAGAGGGTTCCCAGACTATTATTATAACGAGAACCGTGACTCGCACCCCCAATGTCCGGAAGGCTTTACTATTGAACAAGGAGCTAATATGATGGTCGTGCTTAAGAACCTCGAAAGGCAAAACCCTGAATTATACGACCAACTCATGGACCATATTAAGCAAGACTGATTTCCTTTTTTGTGTATTGGGATGTGAGTACTGTTATACATTGAAAATAAACATTGTAATAACAAAAAATCGTGCCAACCAACAATCTTCCCATGCAATTGTTGTTTTTGACGATTCATGGCTGCTCGCGCCGTTCTTCATGAATTGGTTAATGTAAACTTATAGTTTTTATTAAAACTGCATCAATAGACAATTCTCAACATTTCGAGTAAAATTGTTGATGAAGAAAAGTTTCACTCAATCAAAAAGTTCTTAATTATAAGTTGTGTTAAATGTATTAATCAGTAACCATTTAATGTATTATTTTTTAAGTGGTAATTGTTTTTTGCTAAACGTTGGATGAATCACCTACGGGGTCACACATTGGTGCAAACTTCCTTGCGTACAGCCGAGCATTCGTCAACTTGTGTTTTGCCTTTGTAAATTTTGGACATATTTATGTGCATTCATTCTGTGCATCCACATACATATATCGGACTCTGCCCTGTTCTCAGACTAGTCACATAATGTGTGAGGAATCTTCCGACAAACGTTGAATCTCACTGCATGGATGTGCATGTAAATAATTTGCTACATGTGTTATAAGTACGCTTATGCTGGCTTCCTTGAAAACAGCTCAATATAAACAAAACATGACGTTTTGATTACTAGTATACTAGGGTGACGGTCATGTCAACGAACTGTGACACAAACCATGAGAAGTTTCTACACAATCATATACTGTTCATTTAAAGTATAATTGGTATATAAACAACCTTTATTAATTTATTCTTTTTTCTTTTCATAAAACCATAATTAAGGTATAGACATTTTGGTTTCACTTATTGATATTGTATGTCTCAATTAAATCGTAGTTGTTGTACTTTGAAGGCATATATGTGTTATCCAATTGATGCAATTGAAATGCGTAGACTTTAAATATTAGTTGTATATGTTGCTGTTTCCAAAATGATATATCTGATCCAATTGTATCTTAATATTGTTGTGAGTTTGTACTTTGTTAAAAAATAAAATCCATAAAGTACGCCTTTTTTGTTCAATGAATCATCTCTTGTGTTATTGCATTACATCAGTGTAATGACTGATTTAACAATTGTATTAGGTATCTTGTTTCCACAGGTCGTTCTAGAAATATATATGTGGAAAATGCAAAGACATTATTTATTCAACACGAGCTCTTTTTAGATCGATGAACAGTTAGTTCACGACTGACAAAATACATCCTCAATGGTGTTTTCTTTCGAAACATGAATACTTGAGATGCATCACAAAACATCTGTTGTTAAACAGTGACAAAATCGTGTCCGACTTCTCCTGTTCCTAGAATGCCTTGTTTCAGAAATCATCAGCTGTTGAGTCATCAGTCAGTGAGTTAAAACTGAACCTTTTCCACCTGCAACTACAGTTAGCAGTTGAATTATAAAAGAATTGGGGCGAAAGAAGAAACAGCTTATGAAATGATGATTGTCGTCTCCCCTTAGCACGATGTTTCAAACTGTTTTCAATTACCATACTACTACTTATAGATCTGTTTAGTATGTTTGTCTAGATATTTTCGAAGTCGTCTTTCTGAAGGTGTTTTGGATGTAGAAAAGGGTTAAAATAAGGTAATTCTAGATCTTTCTTCGAAGGGAAATCCTACGACACTGTTCAATCAACCCGTGCCTTATTAGTTCCCTACCGGTTAAAGAGACCGTTTGGGGAGTAATGGTTTTGCTCGCGTCCGTCAGTCCGTCAGTCCTGCTGTATCTTCTACATACCTATATGGATTTTGATATAACTTCTCACAATCATTCTCCATAACAAGATGATGTATCACAGTTTGGTGTCAAATATTGTTATTCCGCAAATTCGTGTTCGGGCTGTATTTTATGGATTTTGATATTTCTTCACAGAATGTTCACAAAATGATTCTCCATAACAAAATAATGTATCGTGAACTGTCTGTCTGTCTGTTCGAACTTTCATGTACGGGCAGTATCTTCCACATGCTACAATGGATGTTGATATTACTTCACACTAGTATTCTCTATAAGAAGATGATGTAGCATGGGAACCACCCAGCCACCTACTCCCAGATTCAAAGCAAAAGTCTGGGCTCAAACATTCTCAGTCTTTTCTGTCATTTCCGGGCTGTGTCTTCCACATACTTGCATGGATTTCACACAATCTTTCTCTATAGAAAGATGACGTGCCATGCACGAAGACCAGCCACTTACTCCCGAGGTCATGGTCAGACTTGAAGACATTGTTCATGCCTACAACTCTAGAACTTCTCACAATTAATCAGGACAATAAGAATACCATGTATGTCATAGGGCATAACTCAAAAGTGGGGTTTGACAGAATAATGTGCATTTTTTCAACGTATAAATGTGTGTCCGGTAGGGTACTTGTGTATTGCTTGCAATACTCTATACACTTGTTAAGATGGTAAGGCAGTAAACGTTAGTAAATGTTAGTAAATTTCAGGCATTTTCGAATGATATTTTTTCTGAGTAACATGTAATGGCAATCCGCCGCAGCAACATTATCTTCTCTAACTAAACGTTTTCTTTGAAGATAGAATGTTTTGTATTGTATCTGCAGTAGTCATGTTTAAGCATGGTAGAAGATGGCAAACCGCTCATAACAACTCATCATCTGGCTGTGATCGAACCTGTGCCCTCCCATAACCGAAGCGGTATCCATTCAATGCTTTTTATAATATATGATAGACATTTTAAATGATATCGAGAATGTTATCAACACATGACTATCCCTTTTGTGTTTTATCAATGACAGTTAAATTTGTAATTGTCAATAGCCGAAATAAAGATAATCATGATACAGTTGTAAACATACATGTCTTAACATATGTTACCAAGTTTGTTTTACAAGAAAGTAAAATATCCGAGGAAAAAAATCAGTATAATGGACATCAGCAAATTGAAATTAGAAATAAACAGAAGCTCTTATCATAAAACATGAACCCTTTCTTACGTAAAACACATCTACAGGAGACGACGTTGAAAATATCAGAGCAAAACTATGGAAACATATGTTGATGTAAGTATGATTGTTGAATAAAATTGAAAATATTATGATAAATGAGCAATTTTTTCTTTGGCTACAATGTTTTTAAAATGTGTTTTCTCCAGAGGCGTGAAAAAGCCCCTTTATGTAGGAACGGATAAAGACATGCGTTAATAAATCCTTTTTCATAGAGTTATTGAGAAACTAACTGTTTAAAACAGTGAACTTATCTAGTGATACTTGTCACTTTTCATCTTGACTTTATTCTGTTTCTATACTTTCACCCGCATACAGCTTAGAACATATCTTGAGAACAAAATGTGAAAGAAATTTCATGAATGACAGAATTATTATTGAATAGATAACAGTATGGAAATCTTTTCAAAAATTGTCTGCAGAAGATGTTTCACAATTGTTCTGCGTATTGGAAAGATTTAACACATTCCCACGTATAGAAGCAACTTTCGAAGTCATTGTGATAAAAGAAGAAGTAGCTCATATTGATCAATTTCTCCATTTGATGCTCTGTTTTCAACTTTATTCAATGAATAAACTTGCATTTAAAGATTGGATTCATAGATGCTTTCGAAAATATCTGCTGCAGAATAGTTGCAAGTGGGAAAGGGTTAAACAATTACACGAATAAAAATATTCTGTTCGGGCAAGACATATCTGAAACCGAAATAGACATATATCTTCATTAAAAACATATATCTTCATTAAAAACATATATAGAGGAATAACTTCTCTTGTTAATAGAATATGTTGAAGCCATCTTCTGCAGATTTGTCGAGATCTGTAAACATTACCATACACGACAGTAAAGCCTGAAATGGTCATTTGACAAAGGTAAATTAGATATCCGTGTTAACACATTAAAACACAGAATAAAGAGAAATCTTCCAAAAATCAAAATCTCATCAATATCACCATTAGAGTTCCGACCCTCGGAATATTCAGTGATCGGACAAATTTTAGCTCAAAACTCAGTCATTGAAGTTTTATTAAATGAAAATGTTAAAATGTTCACAAACAGAAACAGATCACAAGATTGTAAAGGAGTGTATATTAAATTAATCTTTTAATATACATAAAACATGACACTAAAACTTGCATGATAATAAAACAGTTAAAAATCAACAATTTGTGTTTCATCAACGTTAGTCATTACATAATCAAAGTACGCTTGGTACTGCATTGAAAGATATATACAAAAGGTTAAGAGCTATTCCGACAAATATCCACGAAATCTTTGGACACACATAATGCTTTACGTCGCCTCTACCAATATTTCAGTTATGTCTTGACGCATCCTGTGTAAGGTACCACAAATGATGGTCTATTTGTACTGACACCTACTTTAGACCAGCTGAGTAAACGCTTTTCATAGTATCGTATCGGGGCCCTATGAGCTGTACAACATGTGCCATGTAAGTTATGTGTACCAATATATATAAAAGGAAAACATACGCATACACAATTCAGTTTTGCCCAATAGATTGTCGCTCAAGCCAAGCTCGAATATAAAAGTCGTCAGGTGTGATGAAATAATCATAATTTTGTTGACGTCCAACTGCAGCTATTTTCCACTTGTATACTGCACCAACCAACAGTGAGTTGACATTACCACAGTTCTCTGTATTAGTGATGCGACTTAAAATATTACAACGAGCCCGTGGTTAACTCCAATGACTCTTCTGACTGCAGCTGTGCGGTCTATGGTTCAAAATCCCTAAAAGGGAACACAGATGGCAAATTTATGATATTTCTGTAACTGAATAGAGACAAACTCCAGTAAAATTATGAAAATTAATAAATATATCTTGGATAGGAATAGGCGAAATAAGATAGAATAAAATGATTAATAATTTATTAATGCATAAAATGCAAACATCAATGAGAGATGAATAGGATGGTAATAACAGACATCGGAAATAAAACAATAGTAGGACAGATGCTGCCAAGGTACTTTTTAAATAATTATACAAACAACAATCAGTTGGCTATTCTTTAGACCAGTAGTTTCGTCCCAAAAGTAAAGATGTCTCTTTTCCTTTAAATCTAAAAATAAACTTCTGAAAATTATCCTTATGCAACTAACGATTGTAAGCTGTCAATTCTTTGGAGTGAGAGGTAACAAAAGGGAAGGAAGACAATAGAAACGAAGGAAAAAAAAGTAAAATTAATCCTTACCTAAGATTTCAAATATCGGAGTCCTCGAATGCGCTGAGAGCAGGGCTTAAATACCAGCTGACAAAAACATATGCGGGAATCCCACAGCGTCTCGCATTACCATAGATGCGTGATGCACGCAAAGGTTTGCCTGCTCGCATCCACGAGCTCCGCCCACTATTGCGAGAATCCCTTGCACATCAGGTCAGTTGTGATACTTTGCCCACTAAAACTAGTTTTGGCACATTCGAATAATAAATTGAGATATACATATAACACGTTGCATATAAACAAACTTTCACTCGATGTTTTTTGTTTCGGTAGGGTGAACTTTGCACTGCGTATGCAAAGAAAGTTAAAATGGCGCCAATCACGTTCATACAAGGTAATAATGGATTGAAAAGGACCGTAATTGACAATTGACGTAATTGACGCTATGCAGCTAGCTCGGCAACCAAAGTGTTCAAACAGTGTAAAGGTAAACATCCATAACTCTTTACGCAAATGTGCCCTATAATAATTGCTTCTTTCGCTAAGTGCAAGCGTTCCGTTCCTTATAACCTTCGTAGCCAATATAATGTAAACTCTGAATAGCTACATAACTCCACTCTTAGCTCGACAAAGTTCCGACTGTCAAGCTGTTATCGACTTAAGCTACTTATTTCTGAAAATATTTCTTTAAATTGAAATATTACGCTAAAGTTGATTCTGCACCTTCTAGGTATATTTTCCATTAAAGAGTCTTACCTCAATATGACAAGATAGCGAGAGAAATAGAAAAAAAGCTTCTTTAACAATAAACAACAAATGGGTTACGATAAGAACAGATTAGAAATAGAAACAGAATTCACAAAAAAGCGAAAATAAAAACGTATGTAACACTATTGGGAAATTTCAAACAAATAAGAAATAATGTCACAACTGAAATACGGACATATATGGATCGATTAATAAATAAACTTAATACTGAACATATAGGTTCTAAAGAATAATATAACATATACAAAAGATTTTCCAAAAAAAGATATCCCAGTCTAGTCCAGTGTTGTGTAAAGCTTACGAGAAAGCTAAAATGCTTCAAACTTATTTCTGCGAAAACGATACGTCAGTGATACCAATGCAATGATCCCTAATCGAAATGTCAATGATACCAATGTAATGTTCCCTAATCTAAATGTCAATGATACCAATGCAATGATCCCTAATTGAAATGTCAATGATACCAATGCAATGTTCCCTAATCTAAATGTCAATGATACCAATGCAATATTCCCTGGTCTAAATGTAAATGATACCAATGCAATGTTCCCTAATCTAAATGTAAATGCTACCAATGCAATGTTCCCTAATCTAAATGTAAATGATATACCATGCATTACACACACAATTAAACATTAAACCTAGTGACGTTTTATACTATATTTCCATCATTTATCCATCCGAAGTCAGTGACACGGACCAGATCTCAACAATCTAATCTCCTTCAAGAAGTGGCAAATAAACTTGCAATCTACTTTTTATTCTGACTGGAAACAAGCAAATGTTACTCTATTTGTTAAAGTCTAATTAGAGACCCGTTTCACTTCTCGGCTAGTTTGGCAAAGTGACGGAACGTTGCATTTATAAATATGTATTGACGAACAAAAATCACTAACATCACATCAATCAGGTTGCATCAGTAATCCTACTTAAACAATGATATTTGCAAGGCCAATGAGGACGGAAAATACGTGCGATAGAGTATAGCACAAACGTCTACTCCACAAGTTATCATATATAGGTATCCAGGGTGATTTGTAACAATGGTTTGCATCCTTTCTGTCTTTGCAAAAGCAACGTGTAGTAATTCCGACTTATAGCTTCTGTAACATATTGCGTGCCCAGCGCTCATTCCGCGGCCCTCGTTTGTTTTTCAATATATATTAATAGGGCCTAGTAGAATAAATAAAATCGGAAATCAAACTGTTCGCCGATGACTCTTTCTGTTTATTGTTGTTGAAAGTCCAAACGAAACGTCAGAAAAACTTAACATGGAATGCTTTCCCTCAAGATACTAGACAGGCACGCTCACTACATCCATTTTTTAAAGAAACAGGCACAAACGATCATCTCACTTTTCAATTCCTCATTTTTCCGCTATGTTTTCAAAAGTTTTCAATGTTTTCTGGTGCTGAGGTGTCAGAAATGGTTACATAAACCAAGAGGACCACAAGGGAGCCCTGACGGTCAGTTATCACAATAGATAACATCGCACTTCGTGATTCAGAGAACAGAAAATATAAATTCGCAGAATCCGTAAAAAACGAATTACCCCTCATAAAACTACTGTTGGTAAACACGAACTGTGTCTACAAATCAAGGTTAAGACAAATCGTAAAATATATGAATGCGTGACATTTAGATTATGTTTGATAGTAAAGAGGATTGGCCTGACACTGATAAGTAGTCCTACCAAATAAAATTCATCTAACGTAAAGGACGTTGTCCAATTTAAAACTCATACAACACATACTTATTATATCGTAATTGGCTTATGTAGCACATAGAACTTCCCTGTGTTCAGTGAAATAGTTTGTAAAGTAATGGTTTCCAATCCATCAATCAAACCAGATATATTACATAGCAGCTGTAATTTGATTGATAGTTTGGCAACCGTTTGCTAATAACCTTATAATAAATTAGCTATTTGGTTTGTTGCTTTTGATGCTGTGGGTGACCTATAGTATCTGCTCCAGCGACTTTAAAATGGTTTTAAAGTCTGGCTGAACCTACAGTAGTAATAAAATATGTTTGTTTTATTGGGGTTTTACGCCACTGTCAACACTATTCCAGTTATATCATGGAGTTCAATTATGATACCTTGATAAACAAATACATCCTATGCTAGGATATGTCACTCCACCATCACCGTCACGACTGGAGATCCAAATTGCAGACGCTAACGAAAATATTAATGTAATTCTCGAACCAAATTTCTTTCCACCAGTGATGTAACTTTGGTTACTTAGTTGCTTTATGACTTCAGATGATAAGTGTTATTTTTCTTCACTGAACGTAGATCTGGCGATACCTTGACAACTGGTTCGATTCCCGGTAAATACTTTTAGACGCTTACGACGGTGGATTCCTAAAATGAAATGCGTCGGCCGGGATAAATATCATATGTACTTGTTGAATTAAATGTCTTTACACCAGTGATGTAACTTTGGTTACGTAGTTGCTTTATTACCTCAGATGATTAGTGTTAACCTTTGTTCACTGAACGTAGAGCAGCTGAAAACCTTGACAAAGGGTTCGGTTCTCGGTAGAGGACTTTTCTATTTATGATCTGTTTCATAATTGTATTTACATTTGCTTCTTTCATGTTATGTGGGTTTGCTTTTGTTATATTAAATGGACATGTTCAAGTATGCCAGTCGCATTCATCGAATTATGTGGGTTTGCTTTGTTATATAAATGGACATGTCAAGTATGCCAGTCGCATTCATCGAATTTCATGTTGCTGTATAAAATCAATACAATGAAAGAGATGACATCACCTATTGAATATAGTATCACTTTTCTAAATGCTACGTCTATGCATCCTTGTACCATCCATTTTAATATATATATATATATAAGAGCACGTCGTAGACGATCGCCACACACACAAACATACACACAGACATTCAAAGATATAT
>JASEVX010000021.1:87351-94851 GCA_031761405.1 Serripes groenlandicus | reverse complement strand
ACAGACAGACAGACAGACAGACATAGTCAGACAGACAGACATTTAGACAGAGAGACAGATAGAGAGATGGACACTTACAGAGAGAGAGAGACAGAAGAGAGAGAGACAGAGAGAGAGAGAGAGAGAGAGAGAGAAGAGAGACAGACAGACAGACAGAGAGAGAGGAGAGAGAGAGAGAGAGAGAGAGAGAGAGAGAGAGAGGAGAGAGAGAGAGAGAGAGAGACAGAGACAGAGACAGAGACAGAGACAGAGACAGAGACAGAGACAGAGACAGACAGAGACAGACAGGGAGGGACAGAGACAGACAGAGAGAGACAGAGAGAGAGAAACAGAGACAGGGAGAGACAGAGAGGGAGAGATACAGAGATAGAGATAGACAGAGAAACAGACAGACAGAGAGGGACAGAGAGAAAGAGACAGACATAGAGAGAGACAAACACAGAGAGACAGTGAGAGACAGACAGACATACATACACATACAGAGACAGACAGACGACAGACAGACAGACATATACAGAGAGAGACAGAGACAGAGAGACATATATAGAGACAGAGAGAGTCAGACAGACAAACAGAGAGAGAGAGAGAGAGAGGAGAGAGAGAGAGAGAGAGAGAGAGAGAGAGAGAGAGAGAGAGAGAGAGAGAGATAGAGAGAGAGAGAGAGAGAAACTGACTTACAAAGATAGAGAGAGAGACAGAGGGACATACAGAGAGGACAGAGACAGACATAGAGAGCGATATACATAGAGAGAGACAGACAAACATAGAGAAACAGACATAGGAAGACATAGACAGAGAGAGAGATAGATACAGAGATTACAGAGACAGAGAGAGACAGAAAAAGAGACAGACAGACAGACATAGAGACAGAGAGACAGACATATAGAGAGACAGATAGAGAGCGGGACAAGTACAGAGAGACAGAGACACACAGACAGAGACAGAGAGAGAAGAGACAGAGACAGGGAAAGAGAGGAGAGACAGACAACATATACAGAGACAGAAAGAGAGACAGACAGAGAGAGAGAGAGACAGGCAGACAGACAGACAGACAGACAGACATAGTCAGACAGACAGACAGACATAGAGGGACAGACATACATAGAGACATAGAGACAGAGAGACAATAGAGAGATGGACACTACAGAGAGAGAGACAGGAAGAGAGAGAGACAGAGAGAGAGAGAGAGAGAGAGAGAGAGAGAGACAGAGAGAGAGAGAGAGAGACAGAGACAGAGTTAGAGAGAGACAGAGACAGAGAGACAGAGACAGAGAGACAGAGACAGAGACAGACAGAGACATACATACAGAGAGACAGACATACAGACAGAGAGACAGACAGACAGACATAGAGACAGACAGACAGACAGAGAGACAGAGAGACAGACATACAGACAGAGAGACAGACATACAGACAGAGAGACAGACATACATACAGACAGACATACAGACAGACAGACAGACAGACAGACAGACAGACAGACAGACAGACAGACAGACAGACAGACAGACAGACAGACAGACAGACAGACAGACAGACAGACAGACAGACAGACAGACAGACAGACAGACAGAGAGGCAGACAGAGAGACAGACAGACAGACAGACAGACAGACAGACAGACAGACAGACAGCAAGAGAAACAGAGAGCGAGACAGAAAGAGAGATAGACAGAGAGAGACCTATATATATAGAGAGAGAGAGGGGGAGACAGACAGACACAGACAGGAGAGAGACATATAGAGAGACAGAGAGCGATACAGACATACATAGAGGAAGACAGACAGCGAGAGAGAGAGAGAGAGAGAGAGAGAGAGAGAGAGAGAGAGAGAGAGAGAGAGAGAGAGAGAGAGAGAGAGAGAGAGAGAGAGAGAGAGAGAGAGAGAGAGAGAGAGATACAGACAGACAGCAAGAGAGACAGAGAGCGAGACAGAAAGAGACGGACTGACAGACAGACAGAGGGAGACAGACAGACAGACATACAGAGACATACAGGAGAGAGACAGACAGACAGAGAGACAGACATACATACATACAGAAAGAGAGACAGAGAGCGAGACAGACAGACGGAGACAGAAAGAGAGACATACATATGTAGAGAGAGGGAGACATATATAGAGACAGACAGAGAGTGAGAGATGATGGAGGGGGGTGAGAGAGAGAGAATGAGACAGAGACAGAGAGAGAGAGAGAGAGCGGGAGAGAGAAGGAGACAGAGATAGAGAGATAGAGACAGAGAGACAGAGAGAGAGGAGACAGACAGAGAGACAGAGAGAGAGAGAGAGAGATGGTAACAATATAGAAAAGAACCGAAAAGATTGCGAAATACGTGTTTGCTCAATTGAATTAAAAGTACGCGTACATCATTCAATATAGTGTTACTATAACTCTATTCTATTTATAGGATTCTCGTGATCACCTGACCTACCGATTTGGATTACTCGGTCATTATGGAAGCAAAATTTAAACAGGTTTAGGGCTGCTGTTTTCAAATTAGTTTTTTTCTTATATTCAGTAAGCCAGATGGATATATATTAACTTATTTGGATATATTATTGAACATTCTATCGATCGGTAAGTTTGCTTGTCATTTCGATGTAAAGTAAGGCAGAACTCGACCGTTAAAAGTGCGCACAAAATCCGTGCGCAAATGTCTCATATATTTTTGGTGATGGCACCTGTACTAGGATGCGAACAGTCAAATAAAAAATCGCATTCTTGTACAGAAACCTGGACTAGGATGAATAAGCAAATGATTGTGTTGAAGGTAGTTCTCAGATTTGTTTTGTTATCCTGCAATGTGAAGTTTATCAACGCAGCAGCCTTTATATGTATATAAAAGATGTGTGTTTGCTTTACTGAACATACTGCGAAGTCAAAAGTCCTTTTTAAAGGAGCATCTAAATCGTAATAAAAAAAATATCCAGGCGTAAATACTAGCATAAGAGAATACACGAGTTCTTAATGGAAAACACTGTTAGAAAAGGCGTACATCTTTTTGTCGACGATTCAATTCGAGTCGACAATAATGGGGGTTCGTAAATTATATTTTCCACGACATTAGCAACCATCGTAAAAGAGAGTATAATTGCGTGATATATCGTTAATGTTTATTTATCTAAACAATCCAAAACGAGTGTTAGTTTTCTAATTGTGGGACATGTTTAAAACAAACAAAACGACAATTTTTAAATAGCCAATATCAAATTATACAATAAAAATGGTTAATGCATGATTATGGCAATCTATTGTGTTGGAACTCGTTCTGCCATATTAATGAAATAACCTAAAACAAAAAAGTCATCTATTACCAAATATTGTCAGTCAGCAGGTTAACTATTTATGTCAACTTGGTTATTGACTTAAATGTGTTCCACCATTTATGTTTAACAAAATACTAGAGAAATAAGAATGACGAAATATGAATTTAAGTATTTAAATATTATTAAACGCTAAGTAAGCTTGTTGAAATTGGACCCTGATATAGTTTGGGTAACCTTTTTATGAGTATATTCGAAAATTGACCGGCAACTCGCATGAATATTCAAAGATATGTTATCTAAGCATATGTCAATATATGACCCAATATGGTACACAACAATCCGTCTCAGTCACGATGCAACTACATACCGAAATAAGGCAAACGAATGTATCATGGCAAAGAAGACATAGCTCTGACAAGCATTTTCTATAAATAGGGTCAGGGATCAATTTGAATGCCACAGTAGGCCATGTATGACATTGACTTAGTCATCTAACACCATTTAAAGATAAAGGTTGTCCGGGTGATGTCTTCTTTGCCATTGCACCTTTCGTTACCAGACTCATATAAAAGCATCTTGGAAATGGGTCTGTCATGTACCAAAGTCACTGTGAGTTTGACCTTAACTTCTGACCCCGTTTTAAGATAAACGTTTGGGCCATGAATCTTATGTTATGGCAAACAATGTTGTCAAATCTGGTATGAAAATGCATGTTGGAAAGACGTTATGGTATTTACCGAAAATGTGTGACCATGATCTTGAATTAGATCTCTGACGGCCAAACCCCGGTAGCTCAGTCGGTAGCGACTTAGGCTGTCACTTTTGGAGTTGTGAGTTCGAATACCAGCTCTTCCATCATTCTTTCTGACGTTTGGACCACAAGTCAATGTGACATGCGTCATTCCTCTTCTACCAATGGGTAAACAGTCTATGTGAAAAACAGGCAGTGGCTTAGAAAGAATGCTTTGTGGAATACTGTTGAAGCCAAGAAATACATGGGTACTTGAAATGGCCGCCGTGATATGACTGAACAATTGTTAGAACATTTTGTTAAACCCAATGATGGAAGCCGTTACTACAATTTCTAAAGTATTTTGTATGACCCGACTGGGCATCGAACACGTGACCTCCCGCGCCGGAGTAGTACTATATGTAGCACATTCAGCGGCAGAATTACACAACCTCATCGTACATACAGTGAACGGTAACAACACGACATCCCCTTTAACCATACCAAATCTCATAAAAAAAAAAAATACTTCGCTGTACGTATATTGGATCCTACTGTCGTCTAGAATTGACATCGAAGAGTTAAGTAGCAGTCCAGCTAAGAATCATGCAGGGGCGATTCATCCATAGTCCTAGAATTGTTATATTCCCTGGTTTATTTGATTCAAATTCATTAAAAATAATTAAAATTGCAATAAAATTTAAAAAGATAAGTGGTTGTCATGGTTACAGCTCTACTTTAACAACAAGCTGATTTTTGGGTTTAAACCTTAAATTTGCATCATTTTGAAAGTAAATTATTGAAATAATGAAAGACAATCTATAAAATAAATACTTTATTTTTTAAAAAACAGTGTTTCATACATCTTAAAACTTATCAACAGTATGATGTATGAATAGACATTCTGTTACCATGGCAACCAATATACCATCATTATTCATGAGGAAAAAAAGCCAAAAAATGTCAATTTTATCAGTTTGTTATCTCCGATGAGCACATGGATAGAAGTGATTTGATCCATTACACTGGTTGAAATTGACCTTTGTCACAAACATATCAAAAATAAAAATATGTAGCCTAGTATAGAATTTTCAAAAAATGGTCATCTTCTCTTGTTGTATTTTTTCAGTTTTTTCTTGCTCAAGGAAATAAATTCTAAATAGAACTCCTGGTTGATGTGGCATAAACATATTTAAGTTCCACATACTGTTCTCCTATATGCCCCCTTTCAAAATCATGAAATATTAAATCAATATCAAAACCTCTTGTTGCCATAGCAACATAATTTGTCTTTCAAAAACAAGAAATTCCAGGGAAATGGGAGTATGAAACTACATATTTTTATTTTAACAATAAATACAATTTTAAAATCAGTCTTTAAATACGGTTTATACACTTTTGTAAGAAAAACACCTAATAAAAACATGTTACTATGGAAACAAGCCATGGTTAAAGCATATTACAGAAGTAATTCATGGAATAATTTTGTGAAAATTAACTATTATCGTTGATAATCTGCCTATTTATTAATAAAATAAAACATTTACTTTTATTCAGATTTCAATCACAGTTGACACGTAGGTTCATCTATTGCAATAGTAACAAACCCATCTTATTTATGTGATGTACATGTACATATTTCAATCCAAAAAAATGGATAGACTAAAATTGTTTAATTGAAAAAAAAAGGTAAAATTTGATAAAGTAGTATTTCATTAATTTACATCACATATATAAAAACAGATATATATATTTGTCGAACATTATGAGCCCCTGAGTATCACATTGTCCAGGAGATTTGGAAGATTGAATACAGTAGGCATGAAATGGGAGTTAATAAGTCATTTCTGATCAATTATAAAAGTTGTTTGTGTTTAAAGTCACTTTGACCATGACCTTTGACCGTAATCATATGTGTTCATGCCAAACCTCCCTGCTGAGTTAAGGACATTAGAGTTTTCAATGAGATTAAATGGAAAATGTTGCCACCAATGTCCAACAATTTGACTGTGTATAAGCTTTTGACCCCACATGACCCATACTAACATTGATTAAAATGTTATGAAAAGGAACATTCTGGTAGGATTAAATGATACTTGTGGCCTCTTATAGAGTTCATGTTTTATTTTAAAAATAACCAGTAACAATGACCTAGACCAAAGTGACTCTAAATGCCATCAAAAGCTAGCTTTCTGTATAAGCTACCAATCTGTGAAATTTGAATACAATTTGTCAGGAAAAACTGAAGTAATAAAGTGGAAATCAAAACGTTTCTTTTTTAGTAAGTGACCTAGACCTTGACCTGATAAGACCTTAAGTACAATCCAAAGCTAGCTTTCTGAAAAAGCCATCTACATGTGAATGTGGTTTTTTTAAAAATTAGTCATATTGGTCATTAATTTTACTTCATTTGCTTGTTATACAATTTATATGGTCATAAGGACCCCAATAACATTCATTATATAGTTTTTTGAATGAGCAATTATCTGTGATATTTGATCAAAATCAGTTAAGAGTAACTAAACTTATTGAGCTAAAACCTGTTTGAAAGATAACAAATTCTTATAAACCAGTACAAGTATTTGTTTAAATATGTGGATATATGTCAACACAAATCTTGAATAATGATGCACCTGGCATGTACAGTATATATAGCTCTGACCTTAATGAGATCAACACACATGTAACCTCAAACCAGTCAAATAATCATCCCATAAGTATGGCTCAACAAAAGACAGTTATATTTCTAAAATAATATTACTGCATTCTGGTTATTTGTGTTTTAGGACATTTTCAAAAGAACCTTGGCTATATCAGAGCAACGGTGCACTGATACATGATCCCTTGATGACTAACCAGTACAAGGACAGGAAATGTGTCCTGCCTAAGTGCACTTCTACATAGTGGACAGTGATAGACAAATCTTTGCCAATATGTTTTCAAAGTTGTCTGTTGAAGATTGGTTAAATGTGGAAATAGGCTAAAATAGTCTGAATGTTCAATGTTGATAATCTGTTAATTGAAATAGTTATTCAAATTCCTGAAGTTGAAGCACATTGTTTATAAATAATAATCAACTGTACAGTTTTGTATAAAGTTTCAAAGTGCTCTTCCCTTTACCATGTATAAAAACGAAACATTTGGGAGAGAATTATATTATCCATGTAAATTCTACTGTTGCATGATGAATACATATCTAGGTAAATATACATAGACATATATGATAAAGTGAACATGTGTATGTACAAATTTGAATTAACAGGGACACCATGCAGCAGAGAATCTTCAAATATTATGTCAGAAGTTAAAGCTCTTCATGTGCAATTTCTCATTTTCTAACAAAACATTTTCTCTTTTAAAGTTTATATCTGTAAAGATATCTCCTTTTAAGTTTTGATATAACCTCAATTAAATGAAATCAATAGTTTCTTTGTAAAATTACTACTAAATGTACTG
Source organism: Serripes groenlandicus (assembly GCA_031761405.1). NCBI lineage: Eukaryota > Metazoa > Mollusca > Bivalvia > Cardiida > Cardiidae > Serripes > Serripes groenlandicus. The sequence continues at coordinate 87,403 of JASEVX010000021.1, read as the reverse complement.
ACACTAACTGCAATTTAGTCAGAAAGCAATGATCAGATTAAAAAGTTATCAT
>JASEVX010000021.1:22500-87151 GCA_031761405.1 Serripes groenlandicus | reverse complement strand
ACAAATTTATATGGTCATAAGGACCCAATAACATTCATTATATAGTTTTTTTGAATGAGCAATTATCTGTGATATTTTGATCAAAATCAGTTAAGAGTAACTAAAACTTATTGAGCTATAAACCTGTTTGAAAGATAACAAATTCTTATAAACCAGTACTAACAAGTATTTGTTTAAATATGTGGATATATGTCAACACAAATCTTGAATAAATGTATGCAGCAATGGCATGTAACAGTTATAGATATGAAGCTCTGACCTTATATGAGATCAACACAACATGTAACCTCAAACCAGTCAAATATTCATCCCATAAGTATGGCTCAACAAAAGACAGTTATATTTCTAAAATAATATTACTGCATTCTGGTTATTTGTGTTTTAGGACATTTTCAAAAGAACCTTGGCTATATCAGAGCAACGGTGTGCACTGGATACATGAATCCCTTGATGACTAACCAGTACAAAGGACAGGAAATGTGTCCTGCCTGCCTAAGTGCCTCTTCCTACATAGATGGACAGTGATAGACAAATCTTTGCCAATATGTTTTCAAAGTTGTCTGTTGAAGATTGCGGTTTAAATGTGGAAATAGGCTAAAATAGTCTGAATGTTCAATGTTGATAATCTGTTAATTGAAATATGTTATTCAAATTCCTGAAGTTGAAGCACATTGTTTATAAATAATAATCAACTGTACAGTTTTGTATAAAGTTTCAAAGTGCTCTTCCCTTTACCATGTATAAAAACGAGAAACATTTGGGAGCAATTTATAATAAGCCGAATGTTAATAATGCTACTGTAATTCTAGTTGATGATGAATACATATCTAGGTAAATATACATAGACATATATGATAAAGAGTGAACATGTGTATGTACAAATTTGAATTATTAACAGTGGACACCATGCAGACAGAGAATCTTCAAATATTAAGTCAGAAAAAGTTAAAGTCTCATGTGACATATGCAAGTTCTCATTTTCTAACAATAACATTTTCATCTATTTAAAGTTTATATCTGTAAATATATCTCCTTTTAATGTTTTGATATAACCTCAATAATAATGAAATCAATAGTTTCTTTGTAAGAATTACTACTAAATGTACTGACACTAACTGCAATTTAGTCCAGAAAGCAATGATCAGATTAAAAAGTTATCATATTAGACTATATTTAATGTCAGTGTAAAGATCTGGTGACAATTGTGTAGCTCCCTTTACTTCTATATTGGCTCAGACTATAGAACATTACTTCTCTCTTACAAAACTGAACCAGGTATAGATACAATTTGACCTGTTAGCCTTGATCGTTCTAACCTAAATTATATGTAAATCAATAATGCCATAGATAAAAACAGTAATATAACCATTATCTAGTATCTATGATATTGCTTTCAGAGTTTAATAATTTGACATATGTATATATGATTTATGAGACTGTTTTAGCAGAAGACTCTTTTGCAAAATTATGGAAAATCTCTTGTAAAATGAAATTTATTTAAAAAAAATAAAATAAAAACCATTTTGGTAAAAGGAGAGGATTGCTCAATAGGAGGATTGTTTATCCTTTTGCCACACTTTTTTCAAAATTATCTGCTGACAGAGAGAGTGTAAGTATGTGGGAAAGGGTTTTTATTTTTTTTAGAATCAAAGTTGATACTGTTGGGATGAGAAATGTTGATGTTTTATTGTACTTTAATTTCTAGGTTAAAATTCTCCCAAGGTAATGAACATTTTCAACATCCAATAGTGACTTTTTTTATGTATAAGTTCAAGTTCAATTGATTATTCTGAATGTTAAATTTCTTTGTTATGAATCAGTCACTTGAAGAAGTATAAGGCTCTCATAGTTGTCCACCAATAGTGCAGGGTAACTGTCCTGTTCATGCTGTACAATAAGGCACATCGCATAGTTTAATCTGAAATAAATACAAACAAATAAAAATAGATAGCTAGACACACATCTATTATTAGTTTGATATATGTAAAGCAATAATATGTGATAGTGATAGTAAGAGTAATTTGCTTTGAAAACATCTGAAGGAAATTTAAAAATATGTATTAAGTAATATTTAGAAGAGGTCAACAATACACATTTGTGTATTAATTTCAGAAGTTTTCTGTTGCATGAGGTATTAGAAAATGTATACACTAAATCAAGGTTTACAAGATGAATTGTTGAAAAAGTTATTCATACATAATGATTCTGACATTATGCTAGCCTAACATTGAAATCATGAGAACTAAGCTATATGTTGCTTATTTTAAAAGCATAATAATGATTAAAGTCTAAATTTAGGTACTCTTGAGTTTGTACCCTTGCAACTAGTTTTTTCTTCCATGAAGTAAAAACATTAACTCATGGAAGAGAAATGAATCATGATAAAACTATTAAAAGACTGAACTTTTCTCAAAACAAGCAACAAATATGATAAGACCTAGTTACCACTACACTCAGTCTTAACAAATACATATTTTACTATTCAACTGATGAAGTCTGCTTTAAAAACATAACTATATGAAGAATGAAATACACAAAATACATGTAATTGAACATTCAATTAACATTTTCCTGCATATAACAAATCTACAACAGACCACTTGGAAAAATCCCCACAAAAATATGAAAAATCTCTGTAAGTAAAATAGAATTATTAAATAATTGTTAAGTTGGCTGCTGAGGTGTCAAAATGCATGAATATGTGGGAAAGTAAATAATATATTTATCAAAACAGAAATTACCTATGCTAACAGGAACTAAATAAATCTTCATGATCTTCCAGTATCTTTTGGCCGGTAACTTATTCCTCTGAGTGTTTTCCATTGCTCAGTGTGTAGAGGATGAAAACACAACGGAGTCAACTTCCCTTCTTTGAAATATACCTCGAGATTTGCATGTAGACAAACAGAAAGTAACTTGAAATGTTATGTTGTTTGTTGGTTTCCACATTTTCGACACGTTTATTGTAATGCCCGTAGGTGAATGGAAATGTCTGTTTCACAATCTAAAAGCCTGACCGATTTTTCTCTCTGTGTTTCTCTGGTGTAAGCCTCACGAATCGGAATGATTGTAATCAAACTGCATTGAATACGACTTTCAACATCTGACATAATTATCACTTTTACGGACCTGCCTTTAGTCTATGTACACCTTTTCATATACATATATCTTCACATCCTTGCTAAACTGTCTATACAATGGGTTAATATGACAAGTACGATGTAAAACTAAGGAAGTAAAGTCAAATCAAAGCCAGCATGTAAGAATATCTTGGTAAACAGGAAGTAAGTGAGATGTAAACATTTTCTTTTCATTTCAGTATAGAGGTGAATAACATATAAATACATATTTATTAAATTGTTATCTATTAAATTTAATTGAATTAAAACCAGTCAGTTTATATTTTTAATGAATAAAAATGAGACACAGATATAGTCCATTTTCCATTAAGGAAAGAATTATTAATGTTTTTTGTCACATGGCAACTGTTGTGAAGCGAGTAAGAGTTATCTTTCTTGATAGTATGGCTCAAAACCCAATAAAAGAAACTAAATTTACTCAAAACCTGTACTAGGCTACATATTTTATCTTTTGATATTTTATAGAGTGTATTGTCCTCTTTATGTTGATATATATCTTTCTGTCTAAGACGCGTGCTCATCGGAGATAAATGGAATTGAAGTGGGAGTATTTTACATGGGAATGTATAGGAAAATCTCACATATTCAAATTATTTCAAAGCAATATTATGAAGATGTGATTGCAATATGTGATAAATTAATACCAAATCACTCATAAACTTCACCATACAACTCCACACACACAATATTAACAATATCTGTGATATACCATGAATCACTTTTTTATCATTTTGCATGATTCTTAGCTGGACTGCTACTTAAATACTTATGAGAACGTGCTCGGATTTGACGTCCAATGCAATCGCACGATACAACAAAAGCCCGTGCTATACAATAGGAGTACTCGACAACCACCACTTCTCTGGATCGTTTATGGGTTTGTGTTAATTTCTAATTCAATAGTTTCAAACGAAAAAGAAATCATTTATATACTTGCGTTAAACTCGTTTAATTATATGACAATACCATATACGTTTTAAGTTAGAGGAACTAATTTCAATCGTTTATTTTTGCTATTGTACATTGTACATGTTATTTGACAAGACAATGTAACTCTTTCCGTACTATAAACGACTCTCGGATTATAAAGCATTATGCTCCCAATATATAGATAAGTTAGATCTACTACGGAAGCTTAATTCACAAAAGTGTTGTTAAATGACGGAACTAGTTATCTGTAACTGCGAGCGGGCCATCCAGCCATAACATGTCTCGTTTCTTATTAAATAGGGGGAGGTGAGGAAAGAGCAATGCTCTGAGCAGTTTTAGGCTTCTCCTCCGCCCTCCGACATTATTCTATTCGTTTATCTCAAAACCTGTTATGATGTAATTAAAATGATGTGTACATCCACAAGTAAATGATTAAAAAACATACAAAAGAAAAAAATGGAACTTGATGTGAATTCGCTAAGTACTATACATGATCAACTATTATATATAAAATAACCCGATTAATGATAATTGAGTATGGGATAACTTAGAATTGAATTAGACATCGACTCCTAACATCGCTTTCCTCAGAGCAAACTGCACAAACCGCCTATGTCAGGACGCGAAGTTCGCAATCTGCAATACTATCTCATACTCAGAACTAGAACATTTGGTAATTGTCAGTACAGTTGGACGGACGTTTACTCCTCGAATGACCATCAACCGCAGGAGCTTGCTTTTCCCGCCAGCATACAATACAATATGCTAAACAAAAAACTCCTTATATGGTCATTCCACACTTTGCATACGTGTATATACTACCGACGATGAATACATTTATATTCTAATTCAATGCTTTCAAACGAACATGATTTATTTATATTCTTGCGCTAAACACGTATAATAAATAAATCAACGAATCTCGAAGAAATGAAGAACGGGATATCCGGATAAAGTAATCAAAATGACTTATGAAGTTATTAGAGAAGTCTCTGCATGGCATGGGAGGCCATCCAAATATGACTTTGATTAAATGTTGTCAAGAGTTAACTCCCTTTCATAAAATAGGTAAATAAATAATTCAACAAACAAACAAGACATACCTGTTAGTTGATGTTTGGTTGGAATTCTATATAGTCATATGACTATTGAAGGGATCACATCGGATGTGAAGTGACCGTGTCAGTATTTGTCATTATTAAAAGATGTACATAGCAAGTGGAATTTGTATTATGTAATAGGATCAAAGCAATTTCCCTATTACTCTGCTAACGCAATTTTGGACGAGGAGGTTGGGCATTTGATCCCTTCAATAGTAATATGAGATATGACCATATATAATTCAAACCAAACATCAACTAACAGGTAACTCTAGTGTGTTTGTTGAATTATTTTACGTCCTTTTATTTCCGGAATCAAATGAGGCTTCTAGGCATGAACAAATATCACTTTCGCAAAAGAAAAAGAAATAGCCAATGTAGAAACAATGAACTGATACAGAAGAGAAAATTATTAAAAGAATTACTTATAAATATTGCAGACTTTCTGTAAGCTGCGCATTACAAAACTTGTAGCATCTTGTATATGTACTGGCTTGTCGTAAAACCTTGTAATGCGTTTGCTGTTGACCATCCTGTTACTTTCATAATTGTATTAATCGGCAGTTCATGTTGTTTTCCTTTCAATGAATTAGCACTTATTGTAGTGGGAGAAGTGTTCTTATTTACATCTATCCCAGAGTTTTTCATTACACACTTTATCCACCTACTTATAGTTGTAGATGCCACATGCTTATAAAGCATTATATAACTTATAATACAATTGCTTTCATCTCCTCTTAATATAACTGTACGATTAAAGTACTCAAAAAGTGTCCCATGTATACAAATATCGCTATCTGGCGAAAACACCAATAACTGTACATAAGGATTAACCTTTCCTTTTCTACATTGTTTTAATAACTCACTGTACCATGTTCGTAGTCTTCCTTCAGGACTCCATGATTATGTCGACAGATGTTTTCGATATGTTCCGGCTTTCATAGTATTTCCTGAGTTACTACATAGGATGATATAACGTTTGTTCACTAACGGATGCATTTTCTGAGTGAATGTAACTTCGAAGTATCTTATACTACTTTGGTGATAAATGAGTCGTGTGTTAACATCTCCAAAATTCTGATAAAGAAGTTGTGTGTCACCCCAAAAGGTGCCACCAGTAAGAATCCGCTTGATCTTGTCGAACCTTCTGTATTAATTGACCCATCAGACTGAAAGGAGGAAACGCCCACCTCAATTTATTCTTCTAACTAATGGAAATAGCATCAATAGATTCCGCTTCCGCATTTGGTTTCTATGAAACAAGAAGATGTCTTTGATTATTAAGTCTGGAGGCAAATTTATACATTGTTGGCATTCAATGTTTTCATTGAAACTTCCTGAATAGAAATCTGCTTCATTATCAACATTCCTTATTTTGAATATGAGCAACTGTACATAACTTATAAGATCTTATTTGAACATGAGTATTTGTTTTGATTTTACAACATTATTTAGAGCATATTTTGCAGCAAGCAATTCTAAGAAATTGATGCGATTATGTTTCTCCTTTTCATTCCAACGATCATCTATGTCAACTCCCTTACAAATTGCACCCTATCTATATGTTGTAATAATTAACTCAGGATTATCACGAGAAATGTTTTTTTCCTGATGGCTCAACTTTTGAAATCAACATGCAAGTTCCTGCCTAATTTCTGTTTAAATTATCATCATTGCATCGTAATCGCTTTCCCGATGTTTAAGTGGCTGGGTCTTTTCTTGTTTTATTGACCAATAGAATAGCGGACCAAACTCAACTGTTAAAAAAGAAAACTGTAAGACTTAAAACAGGTGCTACATCTCGAATCTTCGCATTATTCCGTTTGTACAAATCTTTGCAAGCTTGGGTTATTGTCACCTATTTTATTTTTGGTACCATTTATTTCTGAATAAATATTGAATCAAAGAAAAGTTATCTTTTTTGTTCGAATTAAAACGTGTTTATTTCAAGAATTAGAAAACTTAGATTTGTCATATGATGAACTGTATCAATTATATTCTCTACACATTCTGTGTATGAATCTCCTATCAATAAAGAGTCGTCTATATACCCCGAGTTATTATACCCAAGCATGCGAAGAGATGCATAAACATGTTTCATAAGGTTTGTCAATAAGCTTAACTAGATTAACAGACAGAAGCTTTCAATAACACACCTTGTATTGCAGTCAATCTGGAGTCTTCAGCTTGTGTGAAACGCTTGAGCAGACGCCATATCCATTGATTAACACAGGTTTTCTCGAAAGAGTCACACTTTTGCGGACGATGAATGTCTTTACACAACTCCTCTAACGTTTCATTTGATATTCCATTTCTAAAAGAGTTATCGACTTATGGATGAATATAAACATCCACTTGCTCTGTGTGTGACAGTACTTTAAATATAGAGCTTGGTTAAGAGATTGAAACATTTTCATCCTGGTCCAATGAAAGATTGCTGTCCACCTCATGTACATCTTTGTAAGTTTTATTAAATTAAATATCATCATAATCATCATACTCATCAGAATTCCATTCCGACACCAGGGCTTCTATGCGTTCGTTCTGTTTGTCAATACGTTCATTCTGAGCATTAACATAGGTATTCAAAACACGCAGCTTTTCTAGAACTTCCCTCATTGACGGGTTACTCGACGATTCCTTAGTGTTAAGTCATCTTCTCTGTGATGTTCGAAGTTTTGGTTCATGTGGACTAACCAGATGAACTTGCTTTTGTTATCGGTGCCTTTGAAGACGATGTGTCTGTCCTCTTTCCCAAAGAACCGGCCAAAACCGTATTACTTTTTGAAATTTGTTCTTCTGTGTCCGTCATTACTAACGTGTGTGAGAAAGAAAAGACGTTACCTTAACGCAATGTTTTTCTGGAACAAGTTTTGAAGTTCCTTGGTGTCGACCCTTCAGGGACCGATTTTCGCGGTTTTAGACATAATCACGGATCCCACGTTTTCTATTGTTTCTGGTTAAAGATGAAACAAAGGCATCTTGGGATCATCGCTCAGTTTTTGGTTGTTTATGAAACTACGTTATCATGATGTAAGTATGAATATATAGAAAGCTTGAATATTATTCTACACATATGTGCAGTAACTGCTCACGTTTATTGATATTATGTGTGTTTTAGGACATTGAAAACTTTGAAGAAACTGACCCAAATATTTTTACAGCATTTTGTTTGCCGAACTCATTTATACAATTTTAGTTGTTTGAAATATTAAGAACTGTGAACACTGTGTTATGTTCTCGTTATATATGTATCGATGATATACGTTTAGCGGTCACATCTGTATTTCAAGCAGACGCCTGGAGTGTACTGTCGATTTGGTTGTATTTGAAGGGGATTATATGATTTACTTAATTCCAGTAACTCATGGATTATCTCGCTTTACTCACTCAACAGGAAGGTGTGGACAATGATCAGATGTTTTCAAGTTTGGTTATAACGCTGATTTATGGTGCCTATTCTTTGTAACACAATAGCTTTGGCGTTGCCTGAATTATATTCGGTCAGTCAGTGCAGATTGCTCACGTATGATTTAAACTTATCGCAAGATCGTCAGGGATACCATTGTTTATAAAGTTATTATCATATCCATATGTGAAATTTGAGATGAAGCATATTAGGCGTTTATTTCATGTAAATCAGTTAAGAATTAAGGAATTGACGGGTTTAAACGGGTTAATAATCCAAACAAACGAGACTTACATTAAGTTGATGTTTGGTTGAGATTCTATATAGTCATACGTCTACTCGAGGCATCATATGAGATGCTCGCCACGCGTGACCGAATGTGTCAGTTTTAGAAGCTTGCGAGAAGGCAACCATAAATGCTCTCACACAAACCTAAAACAGCATGGAAGATGACATACCATGCTTAGTAGTAATTGGTTTTACCATGTAAAACACTGGGAGGGACCACTTCATTGTACCTGGGTGGGCATATGATCCCTCAAGTAGAAGTATGACTATATATAATCTCAACCAAACATCAACTTAATGTAAGTCTCGTTTGTTTGGATTATTCTATTACGTCATACTACTCTCGTTCTCATATGAGATTTCAAAGCCAACGCATTTCTGGTTGACAATAAGTAATAAAGAGGAACTTGCATAACTGTAGGTGTGACCATTATTGATTGCTTGACAGAATTGAATCAGCATATGAATCACTTTTCTGTATGTCCCTTTGGTAGTAATGGGCAAATGTCTCTGTATTTGTCCAACAAGCCACTTTCAGAATATCTTTTATAGGTATAGAATTTAATTTTGCTCTAGAAGTTGAAGCCGACCTTACACTATGAGCTTAAACACGGAAATATCAATCCCAGTTGATCTCATAACAGTTTTCAACCATCGTTTTCAGGTATAATATAACCTTCCCAACATCCCAGGTTATGGAATATTCAACTCTAGTTGGTCTCAAATTAAAAATTCTCGAACAAAATCTTTTTCACAAGTGGATGTTGATATATCGGAAAGCCAGCTATAGAAATTCCTAATGAAGATAGAGCACTCCTTGTAACATTTATGGTTCCATATGTAAGACCGGAATCAAAAAGCCCGGTTAGGAAATCCAAAACAATACTTAAAGTAATCTGAAACGTATCAACCTGCCTTTGATTACAGAAATGAAACCATTTTTTAATGTAAACTGAGTACTGTTTTCGTGTTGACGGTTTCCAGGATGCAATAACGATATCGGCAGCTTTCTGCGAAATGTTTCTATCTTACAAAGATTTCCGGATAACCTCGATGCCACTAAATTCATTTGGCCTGCTAATGGGTGTATTTTGATTGTTGATGGTAGCAATAGCGTACTCTGAGTCACTGGAATCACTACAGGAATGTCTATCAGAAGTTCCAGGAAGTTGTTCCACCAATTCTGTGTTGGCCATAATGGCACAATCATGATGCAATCTCCTTTGTCCTTCCTTAACCTCATTAGAGCTCGACCAATCAGACTGAAAGGACAGAAAATGTACATATAAAAGACTGACCAGTTACATGAAAAAGCATCAATAATTCAGCTTCTGCATCAGGTTTCCATGAGACATATTTTGAAATATGCTTATTTGTCCTAGATGCAAACATGTCTATTTGTGGAATTCCCCAACTTTCACATACTTTTTGAAAAAAAATTGGATCTAACTGCCATTCAACATTTTCATTAAAAATGCGTGAACCAGCATCAGATATATTTTCCTTTCCGGGGACATGAAAAGCAGACAACCATATCTTTCTTTCCATGCACCAAAGCTAAAGTTGAAGAGCTAGCCAATTGCAAGGTTTAGACTTGCATCCATCCATGTTGTTTATATATGCAATAGCACATGTGTTATCTGAGAAAACATGAACATGAACTTCTTTCATTTCTCTACAAAATGCTCTTACAGACAAACTAACTGCTAATAGCTCCAAATAATTTATGTGCTGTTTGGACTCATTCTCAGTCCATCTACCAGAAATTTGTTTTTGCATGTTCCCGCCCAACCTATAGAAGAAGCATTTGTAGTCATTACTAGATCAGCATTACCATGATCTATTATTCTAGATTGGGAATGCAAATTGTCTATCCACCATTTCAGCTCGGTCCTCATTTCATTTGTAATTTGCATTTTAAATGAAAAGTTACATTTGGACAATTTCGGGGCATCAATCTTTTCCATTTCTATTGTTCTATAAAACAATCGACCATATTCAACAGCTGAAAAGGTCGATACCATCAAGCCAAGAATTCTTGATACAATTTTAATTTTATCCGTTAACTTGTGATATAACAATTTACATTCTTGTACAATAGTTTGCACTTTACTGGTAGGTAAAGTTATAACCATGTTCACTGAATCTATATCATTACCTAAAAAGGTAAGATTATTTGTAGGAATCAAAACAGATTTGTCCTCGTGTATCATAAATTCCACATTTGTCATAAGAGTTTGAGATTCAGAAACATTTTGTTCACATTCATTAAATGTATCTCCAAGTAGGATAGAATCATCTATATACCCATAATTGGTATATCGTGGAACACGCAATGATGAATAAATGGGTTTCATGATTTTAGTAAAAAATCGCGGAGCAAAATCTATACCATTAGGTAAGCATTGAAACTGATACAAAATCCCAGATTTTTGAAATCGTAGTTTTACTTGATCTTCCTCCGCAATAATTACAGAATAATAAGCATGGCGCAGATCAATTGAGGCCATGAAACAACCTGGTTTTATCAATTTTAAAACAGATTCAAAATTGTCCATCTTGAAATGTCGATATGGAACACTTTCATTCAATTTGTTCAAATTCAATATCATTCTGTATTCACCAGGATTCTTTTTCGGTACAAGAAAAAATGGAGAAATGAATTCATTGCTATGGTAATCAACCTTCTTTATTACTTTTAAATCAAGAAGTTTCTTTATTTCGTTTTCGACAATTAAATCTTCATATTGGTTAAAAACCGTTGAATGACATTTAGTTCGGATTGGATTCAATCCGTCTTTAAATTCAATATGACATCCTTGAACAATGTCCAAAATGTAATTATCATGTGTCAAATTTCTCCAATTTTCTTTGCGAAATCTTAATCCACCAGCTTCAAATAAAGTGCTTGCCTTATTTATTTATTTTGCCCCTCCTTGTAGTTTTTTGACGGGTAGGATGAACCTGAATCCCTGTGGTAGAAACCTATACCTCTGCCACGTCGTGTACCTCTGCCACGATAAGGCGCAACTCTGTTTCCACGGCCCCTTGTGTTATTGTTGCGGCCTACTTTCCCAATACGACTCATATCTTGAATATCTTTAACATTCCGATTAACATCCGTCTCGTTTCCATAAAGATATTCTGTATAGGGCAACATTGGCGACGTAAGAGATCTAAGTCATGCTTATGGGATTCCTTCCTTTTGTTAGTAATTAAATTATTACATTGTCCTAGCAAAGCTAAAGTACTGGTACCCCACTCTACAGATTGTGAATCAAACGATTCACTGTTCTTACCCAGTAATTTCACAAATTCAATGGAGGCTTTTACAATATGGTTCTGAGTTGATTGCATTTTAGCCTCATCAGTCTGAGTTTGAGGCTTTAAAAGTATCCAGATACCTGAACTGACACGTGTTTTGCACAAGGAATCACAGTTTTGAGGTCTATGAATTTCTTTAGAAATCTCACTTACTCTATCCTCTGAAACTCCGTTTCGGAAGGAAGAATTCACGAATTCTGCAAGATCATCATTTACTTCAGAATCTACATTTTCTGCCAGTAAGAACTTATCAGATAAACCTTTAAATATTGTTCCCTGTATTTTAGCACTATTATCCTCACACTGAGAATGGGAATCCGACTCGCTACAATATTTTCCTGTGAACTGACTCGCAGTCCCATCATCGTAGTAATCATAGTCCATACCGGTAGCACCAGTGTCACTATATTCGTAATAAGAGTCATTATATAGCGTATCAACTCTGTCTGCTAGTTTCTGCAAATGCTCTCCATGTTTAGACATTGTGGCATTTAATTATTTGAGTATTAATCCAATCTCCTTGTTACTACTGGGAGTCTCGGCCACGGCGTAGACGATGGACGACGCTGCAGCCTTAGCCACAAGGGTGGACTTTGCTGGCGGTTTTACCACTTTTTTGGTCTGGTCCTTACGAATAGCAATCCTTTCACTGCTACCAACAGTCTTCGTTGAAGATTGCTGTTTTCTAAGAGAGGCATTGTTCCAGAAGACAGCATGGACTCAGCCATTTTTGTTTGTTTACAAGACCACGTGCTTGTAATCTCAATCACATTTGTTTGCAACCTTAAGTTTCACAATTTTCTATTCTCGACAGAATTATGTTACATGTGAAGTAATTCAATTAACAACAACATTGTTAATTTAGAAATATAAAGACTTTTTGGGTTAGAGACTAACAAGTCCGAAATCCAGTACACAACTGTAGATCCTACAGTCAGATAGAAAATATACGTCTGCTCTAGAAGATTTCTACAAGCGCTCTGACACATTCAGTCACGCGTCTCAGAGCGCATCTCATATGAGAACGAGAGTAGTATGACGTAATAGAATTACGATAAACAATGTTGCTATTTCACTTGGCCTATAAATGTATTGACATTAGGGTGTGGTTTACTAAGTTGCAAGCTGCACGTGAATTATGCCTGTCAACATGAGGTTCAGCCGTGTGTTCCATAGTAAACACAACGTAAACACGATTAAGCTATGTCTATGGAACGGAACAAAACCTAAAAACCTAAAACAGTTTCCGACAAGTCACTCGCTTACTTTGCTATTTAATTATTTCTTCTTTTCTAAACCCATATATACTGAAATATGTGTTTATTTAAAACTGTATAAATGTGTCTAGTGACATGGAGTCTATATCACAGTGAAAGGTGCGATATAAATGTGAAACTAAAGCATCTTACTAGGAAGATGGGATGTTGCATGGATAAAATTTCTGCTATATTGTTTGAAATGCTATTGTGGCAATATTATAGTTAAGACGTCCTGTTTGACGAAGTAGTACATGTACTGCGTAGTTCCAAAATAATCCTAAATGTAGATAACTTGAGTGTCCTTAGGCTAGTCATTCACCCTGACTTCTGTTACGGCGACAAGTTCACCAACGTATGATTTGCTTGTCTTTCTCTCATCTGTACACAACCTATCATTATTCTCAGGAAATCAATCCTTTGTTTCTATTTACCATTCGTCGGGTGAAATTGGTTATTTCACGATGGCTGAAACATCCGGAGATTCTTCCACATTTGGCGAATGTCGACCGACACTGTACTCATAACTGTCGAATTTAAAATTATAAATTTTATTTCATTTGCAACTTATTATTGAGGACAATGTTAAGTTCAAACAGTATGCAGATATGATAATGAGTTACGAGGTTGCACATTGCTATAGATGCATATAGTTGTTGAAAACACGTAATTAATTTAAAGAGAGGGCCTTGTTTGAAGCGCATAAAATATAGAGCTTTGCATGAAAAGGAAAATCAAAGCTATTTGCAATGAGTCATATTTGAAAACAGTGTATTTAAAAGACAAGTTGCTAAAACGATCAGTTTCTTTTGACATAAAACTTTTAAACCCTTCTTTATACCTCTGTAGATATCTTCGGTTGAGACTTTGTCAGAAAATAGCTATATTTTGGCTTATTTCATATATGTATCCTGTATTCAGATGACAGATATACATATACAAGTACAACCAATACAATTGGCAGACATATGTTGGGTAAAAGTTTGATTTACAGTAGGAATAAAGCTGCAAGAAGTGAGCATTGTCAATGAACCAGCATATAAGTAAAGGACATGTGTAAATGTCTTCCAAGCAGAAAGCCAAAAGTAACTAGTGTTTGATCCCACATGACCCAGTTTCAACCCGGACTCCACAGACTGTAAATGGTAGTAATTGCTGCCCTCCTTGGCGCTCGTGGTTGCGGGGTTATCAATACGATTGACTGGCTGGTTCCGGGATAAAATGGCACGGTAGTACCGGTAAGTTACCAAGGAAACGCCGTGCTATAACTGAATAAGTTGATGGAGATCATTGTTCTGATCATGTTTGAAGACAATTCGACTGCAAATTTGACCCCAATTGTGTTCACAGGGTTTTCTAGAATTTGTCATTGTGACCTAGTTCTAGACCCAACATGGTTCAGTTTCAAACCCGACTGCGATTTGATGGTGATGAATGTGCTAATGATTTTTAATAGAGTTCGGATAAACATGAGGGACATTATGGCCCTTCATTGCTCACCCGAGTTATGCCAACCAAATAGTCACTTACATTAACTCATTTTGCGGTCAGGTAAGCTATTACTAAAATGTTAACAATATTTTCTTCAATGTTACCTAGTGACCTAGTCCTTTACCGGACTAGAGCAATGTTCAAACCCATCCTAGATATCATCCAAACACTCATTCTGTTGTTCGCAAGACAGCATGCTCGACTATTTAGCCATTTGATACTATTGTCAACAGTTGTTACTGAGATAGTGGCTTGATAGTATAGTACTATAAATCAAGTTGGATAAGTCTTGTTTGAATAGCATCTGCTGTTTGTGAGAAAAGGTCCTGCATGCAAAACTTTAAGCCAATTTTCAAAGTCATCAAGGGCCATAATTTATACTTAATTCATACAAGAGTTCTCTGATTTGACTGTGTGACACCCCTGAAGACATGAAGTTTCAAGTCAATAACATTAGTGGTTACTGAGAGATATCCATGATAGTACCTTGCATGCAAAATTTAAACCAGAATTTCTAAGTAAAAAAGGGCGATAATTTGCATTTAAAGCTGGTAAGAGTGTTAGTGTCGTTGAACGCAAAACTTTAACCAGAATTTCTAATTCAATAAAGGGCTATAACTGGCAGGATAGAGTTATCTAACTTAATACTCTACATAGGTGTGATAGTTTGAAAGGATTGTATAAAGTTTCAATGCAATACATTAAGAAAATACAGAGATGTGGACTCTTAAATGTAGTTGCACGCAAAACTTTAACCAGAATTTGCATTGAATGCTAGATAGAGTTATAATACTTAATTGTTTACATATGTGTGATGGTTGTGAATGGTTGTATAAAGTTTCAATGCAGTGCATCATGTAGTTACTAAGATATGGATTATTAATGTAGTTGCACGCACAACTTTAAGCAGAATTTCTAAGTAAAGAAAAGGCATTATTGTGTCAAAATCTGATATAGAATTTTGGGACTTGCCTGCAAGGTCATTAATGATGTCCAATAAGTGTGTGAAGTTTCAAAGCGATAGCATTTGTTGTTTTTGAGAAAAAGCCTTGTATGCAAATTACCTTAAAATCAGACATGCAGATTCAGAAGAGAAATACTGTATTTGTCATTCAACCAACCAACCACCCTTCCGATGCGGCAGTGTTTTGCACAGAATTTAAATGTTGAACAATTTTATTACAGGACCCCATTATAAAGAAGCATTCGTGTGATATTTGGTTGAAATCGGTGCAGTGGTTTAGGAGGACATTAATAATTTAAATAAATAAGTAATTACAAAACTATATTACATGTCATTTTATTCTGTAATGAAGTAAAGTAGACAAATGCATTTATTATATATCACATCATTTTAATAACATTAAACAGTGGTTTATAAAAAGGTTAATAAAAGTAATTTTCCTAACTTATTAAGATTGATTGATTGATTGGAGTTAAATGCCATTTCCAACAGTATGTCTTATATATAACACTTGAACCTGTACACAACATTCTTTCTAGGTAAAAGACTATCATTTCAAAAAGAAATTAGCCAATTGATGCAGATTTTACAGAATTACACATAATATTTCCAAAGTCATATGCTGCAGATATGTTGTATGTTGGTTTGGGTTAAACAACATAAGCTAAATCTTACATGGCAAAAAATACTTTGAAGGCCAGAAAAGAAAATATAAGCATACATACATATGTATCTAAATAACAATTATGACCTCAAGGGGAATACTTTATGGACAAACCAGAATAAAGCTCAAGACCAGCATTTTCTCCATCCATTAATTGGCACGGCAGACACAGTTGATACATCTGCAGCAAGAGACATTTGTGCTTTTGTCACATTGACTTCAACACTATTCAATAAATGATCTTTCATTTACAGATATTATATTTAAGAAATGAGTTTTCGAGTGATCTGCTACAGATTCGCTGAATGTTGGAAAGGATTAACATCTTGGCCAAAATGTGAACATATCTGTATATGAAAATTTCATAAATAAATAGAGCTGAAAACAATGTGGCAAAAAGAGTAATTTCTTCTTTTCTCAAGGTGTTTTCCAAAGTTGTCTGCTGCGCAGCATCAGGCGTGTCTGTATGAGGTAAAGGGTTCTGTTTGATATTTACTTTCATGTTTCCTGAAAAGAAAAGACAATATATATATATATATATTCCAACATGTAAATGTATCACAATCAATCGTTTGCACAGTAAGTAAAAGGTTGTCTATACAACTATTCTGACAAATAGCACAGGAAAGGAAGACACATACAAGGTGGTTTTAAATAAAACTTAATTCTATAATTAAATAATCTAAATTTAACAAAATCCGTGATACATGTGACTTCTTTAGCCTCCATAGCACACCTCTTTCAGTTCGAAAACAAAAAAACAGCCCATGAGGTTAAATTTGTCTTTCTCTAACAACAATTTCGTAAAATAGTATAATATAATACATGTATTTTTTTTTTTCATTCATGGAAAAATTAAAAGTATGTATATCACGCTATGAATAACTGGTATACTGTAGCTAGATGAATCATGCCTTATCTTGAATTCAACAATCATTGCTAATAGTACATTCAAGATTAAAATAAACATTACTCAAATAATGCATTCATAACTCTTAATAAATAAGCTGCATGTCAAGTGAAATTTTCTTATAATGATTGCTTCTAAAAAATAACAAAATGTCTATTTTGTTTGTTTTTCTTGCTTATAATAATGATGCAATTGATAACTTTGGGAACAACTAGATCTATCATATGACTAATATCCAAATATGTTACTTTGATACAGGACATGGATCATGTATACTATTCATTGTCTGGGCATGGCTGTGTAAATGTAAAATGATCAAAATCACAACTTTGTACAAAATATCGAACTGAATTGCCTCTCCTCTAGGTATAGAAGCTAGGTTTCATCCAACTATTGCAATGTTGGTGCTGAAACAAACAATCAACTGACCAACCGACACTGACAAATACACAAACAGATTCATGGTAGAGTCATAAAAGAAAAAGAAATTGCTCAATTATTTCATCCAAATAAAACATCCTGTCTTAAAGTTTCTTCTAAATTGTTCACATAATCCGTTCTTTACTCAATGTTTTTAAATTGAACATTATTTAAAAAGCTTATCTTTCAAATACAAAAACATATACCTGGACAAGCAAATGTAAGCAACAACCTTATGTATTTGTTGAATGCCATTCCTTACTGCATCAATGCCTTGAACCTGGTAATATTCAAAGAACAAGTTTAAATTTTATTTTATCTATTTCTAACTATTTCCCAAACACAACAAATCATAATAAACTAAATAAAAAAAAAATGTTTTGACAACTGCAGATAAGTCAAAATGTACTTGCATGTAGCAAATGGTAAAATTGCATTTTACATCTTTTGGTCATGGGCCAGTATCGCTCCACTGCAATTAGGCAAACATTAAATATCCACACAACCCCGTCCCGCCCCCTGGTGGCCATGTTTTTTTACAAATCACCATGGCTTGAAGGAATCTCTTAGAGTGTCACTCAAGGAATATTTGTGCAAAATTATTCGAAAATCAGCCAATTGTTCGGGAGGAGAAGTTTTTAAAGTTTTCACTATAGCCATATATTGTAAAAATAGCCCCGCCCGCTGGCGGCCATGTTTTTTGACCAATCAACATGGCTTGAAGGAAACCAGAATTTTTGAGGATCCACATAATTTGAACGAATTTAGGAGAGGACATTGAGAGGATGCTTCCTATGAAGTTTCATCCCAATGGTTAGATAGCAAAAGTCGTTTGAAGCAAAAAGTTGACACAATCATGCACACCGGACAATTTGCCATGACATTAGCTTGACTGGCTTTCACCTTGTGGAGCTTAACACTGGTAGTGCAAAAAACGGCTTAAAGACCAACCTATTTCCAGTTATAATCATTCTTTCTTAGTAAACTGTACAGCAGGCCATCTGCATCACTGTATATCCTTTCCCTACTAATGACAAATAAAATGTATAAGAAAGGGAATGTTTATTGCTCTACATTTGATACAATAATGCAAAAGTGAAATTTTATTTACCGTAATTCTTTCTGACATACAACAAATCTGCAGCACATTACTTATATATTAATATAGTAATATAGTATATAGTATATAGTACATGGATTTGCATATTATTATATGAAGGAGTTAATTTATTTCAAGCCCTGCATTCAATGACAGATCATAACACACAATCCCAATAATAAACATATGAAGCAGGAGTTATTTTTATGTTTAATACTGATTGATTTTAAAGTATAAATGTCTAATAACCCTTTGCTTCATTATGATGCTTCTTTTGAAATCCTTTTGCCACAATGTTTTCAGCTCTATTCAATAATTTTATTTTCCTAACTAGATATTTTTCTTTATTTTTGATTTCAAAGTCCTCTGCGACTGATTTGTTATATGTAGGAATGGCTTAAACACAGGACTCATATTTGCTAATCTTCTGGTCAGTTTCTTTATTTTTAGCATCTGCAAGCATGAAAGTATAATTTGTAAACACGTATATTTGAAAAAATGGTGGTTGAAAAGGAAATTAAATTAAGATCATTTATTTTCTCCCACAATTGTTTCTAAAGCTATTTGCTGCATGTTTGTAAAAAGTCATCTGTTAAAAAGATTTTACCAGTGTACATGTATGGAACAACTATTCAACTATTCTGCTGCATTTCAAAACACACTTTCTATCAAAGAAATGGAATCATGAAAATAATAGGTACAAATATTAACATACACATCGTTTCTAAGAAGCCTATCATTATGTTCTACTATCAAAAGTATGTAAGAAATAACCACATCTGGTCATTCCATAACATCCTGTCTGTTCTGCCTCTATGGATGATGGAAAGAAAGATATAATTACAATTTAAGTCTTAAAATGGAGATGAGAATTTAACATTTGTAAAAATCTTTTCTTGGTACTGTATATAGTCATCAACTTGTCAAATATGGAAATATAATAAATCCAGAGACCTAGACACACTATGATATATCACTCTTTTAACCATTTCCAACGAATAAGAAAGACACTGCAGGTGACTTTGTAACAACTGATAATATTTGATTGGTGTTTTATGCTGCTTTCAGCATTATTTCACTTATATCACGACAACAGTTCACTTATTCCTGATCCCTTGGTAAACAAGCCAGTACAAGTCTAGGAAAAGTGCCTTGCCATAGTGCACTCCACCATGACCACTATGCCCTGTCTGGGGATTGAAACCGGGATGCCCGATTCCAAATCCCAACACTAACCACACTGATAATGTCAATAAATGAAGGAATATTAATTGAATCGAGTTGAGAACATTCTGGTAAATGGAGAAATTGCCCATTATGACTTATTTCTCCCTTTGTCACAATGTTTTAAAATCCGTTGGCTGCATATACCGTACATGAACGCCCAGAATGTGTTTGCAAGTGGAAAAGGGGTTAAACATAATATAATTATTTTTACCAACAACCTAGTGTTTGGTGAACAAATACCATGTTAAACCTTTTCCACATGCAGAGCCATACTGATGCATATGCATTTAACTATTAGTCTATTAAATAATTGCGTCAAAAAAGCAATTGAAATTATTCATTCATCCTTAATGATTTGTTCATAGATGGTTTTTTTTCTGTTGATTCGCAGTTGTTTATGTATGTGCGGAAGGATAATTTAGGGAGATCAACTATAGAAACTCCTTGGCAGAATTCTAAGTTAATTTAAGTACCATCGCAAAGTTCTAATACAGAGAGACAGAGAGGCGGGGGTTAGAAATAGCCCAGCTGTCGCACTACAGTGTGGTCGAAATCCACTACTGTGCCTGCTCGTTTGCCGTGAGCTGCAACCCGTGTCGCCTGATGATGGGATCCTGGTAGTTGAGTAGGGTCGGAGTATGGCAATATTTTAACTCCGATTCTGCAATACACTGCTTTGGCCTTAAGTTGGGTTAAACGGGAGGTCAGGAAGGCCCGCCCTGATCAATCGACTGGTCATGTTTAGCCCTGATACCCTTTATTTAGTTACATTTTCTTTTTCGTTATATTAACTGTTTACGAAATATGTTATTTCATAAATATTTGTACCCGCCTACATTTGAGACAAGGTGTATCAGAAGACAGTGGCTTCAGGGTCAATCGGCTAAAAGAGATGTTTAATAGACGATATTTCACTTTCTTATGGTAGTCCATGCTTGGTCGGATACCACATGAAATATCAGTTGCTCAATTTAGTCTGTTCTAGACGAGTATGTCGGTGGTGTAACTTTGGCGTAGACCGAGATGGATATCCCCGGAATACGTCCCCGTGTTGAGTTCCGTGGCGGGTGAAAGACACCACCGATGAAACTATCAAAACTGACATGACGAACCCCCCAAAAAAGCCAAGCGTACCCTAGCAGATGTTTCAGATGATTCCGGTGACGAAAGTCACCGTTTTAGTTATACTTTCCCAAGTTTTTTAGTTATTGAATTCAAAAATGAAAACAAACCCATTACAACGCTCTCTCCATTTGTACTTAAGAAACAATTATCATCCATTATTGGAACACCAAAATCAGTCAAAAGTTTAAAAAACGGTACTTTACTTGTTGAAATTTCCTTCAAAACACAATCTGAAAATCTATTAAACAAAAAAGTATTTTTCGAAGTACCTGTCTAAATATTTGCTCACCCTTTCCTAAATTCATCAAAGGGTGTCATAAGATGCAGGGAACTTGCAAATTGTCAAACAACTAAAGAAATGACTGAACATTTAAAATGTCAAGGTGTTACAGATATGAAACGTATCAAAATGTACAGAGATGGGTCTGAAATACTGACCAACACTTACATTTTTACTTTTAATACGCCAAATTTACCAAATGAAATCAAAATTGGTTACCAAATAGTTAAGGTTGATTGTTATATACCCGATCCCTTGCGCTGTTATCGGTGTCAAAAGTTCGGTCACCACGATAGTAAATAAAATGGTTCCCATGTCTGTAGTAGGTGTAATTTTGTTGGAATTGATCACCAGTTGTCTACCTGTACTAATACTGTTAAATGTGCGAACTGTGGCCTGAATCATGCTGCAAGTTCGAATGAATATTCTTTTTGGCTTTCACAAAAAGAAATACTTAATGTTAAGTATAAACAAAATGTTAGTTTTGTGGAGGCCAGGAGGATTGTTGCTCAACAACAATACATTGCAGCTAGATGTAATGGTGACAACAGTTTCGCATCTAAAACTAGACCAACTGCTATCAGGCCTGTAGTCAATACACCGCCTCCCTCACAAGAATGTATTACATGCCATCGCCTTTTGAAGGTTCTGTCTCAAAAATATCCCGACATCAGTTTACAGTTAAAAGCAATTATGTCAAATGAACAGCCCTCTACTTCTGTCCATTCTTCATTACCATCAATTAACAAAGACACCTCTGGCAGTGTTGCATCTTCTTCGAAAGAAAATGAGTGTTCTTCTAAACAAATTGAGTCATCTTCTAAAGAAATTGATTCTTCAAAAGGAAAGGAATCTTCCAAAGTTATAAAAAAATTCAAAACATACAAGTAAATCACCTGATACGAATAAACCTTCAATCATTACACTTAAAACAAACAAACAAAACAAACCTAAGTCAAAATCACACTCAAAGCCCGATTCTGAAGGCTTTGAGAAACAAAAACCTAGAACAATTAAGGTCCAATTAGATAGAGCTAGTGACTCTAAGCCTAAAATTACAAATCGTTTTCAGACATTGGATGACATGGAGACACAGGAAACTGAGTCGCCTAGTCCATGGTCGGATACGAAAGATGACTGGAATCAAAACATTGATTCCTGGCATACTTTGATACCTGAAACCAAAATGTGTGAACCTGTATTCCAAGGCAATTCGAAATGAATTCCATAGTCCAGTTGAACTGTCGTGGAATTAAAGCCAATTTTGAGGAATTGTCTCTTCTATTTAATGAAAACAAACCAGTAGCTATATGCTTACAAGATTTTTTTTTAAAAGATAATGAGTCTTTCTCTTAAATATCATTCATGTTATCATAAAACTTCCAATGCAAGTGCTCGAGATTGTGGTGGGGTAGCAATATGTGTTAACAACTCTGTTCCCCATAGCTTAGTCTCACTTATTACAACTCTGCAGGCAACTGCGTAAAGAATGTCATTGAGCAAAACAATTACCCTATGTTCTTTGTATCTTCCGACAAGTCAGCCTCTTGATACAGACAAGCTCGTTGAGCTTGTCAATCAGCTTCCAACACCTTTTAGGATAGTTGGTGACTTCAATTCACACAATAAGTTGTGGGGATGTAGAGACACCAGAAAAAAAGGCCAACTATTAGAAGATTTTATTTTTAAACATGACCTTAGTATTTTGAATAATAAATCTCACACCTATCTGCATCCTGCTACTGGTTCTTACTCATCTCTTGATCTTTCTATTTGTAGTCCTGATATATTTGTTGACTTTAGGTGAATGGTAGGTAGAAGACGACCTTCATGGAAGTGATCATTTCCCTATAATTATCATTGAAACTAGGCCATCTGTCCAGGAGCGTCCGAGACGATGGAACCTCCACAAAGCGAACAGGATTTTTTTCCAGATACGATGTGAACATTCCATAAATCCGGATGCTTTCTTGGAATGTGATGACCTTAAACAACTATTTACTTCGTTAATTTATCAGGCTGCTAAAGAGACAATTCCCAAAACTTCTACAAATCCAAAGCACTCTCGCAAACCTTGGTTTGATGAGGATTGCAAAGAGGCTATATGAACACACAAATTGGCTCTGAGGCAGTTTAACCTGAGGCCAACCCATCACAATCATGTATACTTTAAAATAGGTAGAGCAAAAGCTCGTAAAACAATTAAGCACAGTAAACGTGCGTCTTGGAGACATTATGTATCTAGATTAAATTCTAGATCATCCAAAGGACATGGGGCATGATAAAGAAAATGATCCATATGAACAGGAAATGGGTGTTCCCAGGGATGCATTCTTTCTGTTACACTTTTTAGTGTGAAGATTAATAACATTATCAAATCTGTTCAAATTAAACATCCTCTTGTTGTTAATCTCCTGTCTAAACTATCATATAATTGTGCCACATGGAATGATGTATTTTGTTGGATACCCAGTCACATGGGTATAATAGGTAACGAAAGAGCAGATAGGGCTGAAAATTCTGCTCTTTCACAAGATAATTTGCATTTTAAAATACCTTATCTTTATTTTAAACCTTTAATCAATGTTTTGATTCGCGAGTATTGGCAAAGTGACTAGAATGACAACATTTATAATAAACTTCACTCAGTTAAGCCTGTGCTTAGTGAGTGGCTGCCAGCTTTGAGATCCTTTCGTCGTGAAGAATTTGTTCTTGCCCGTTTACGCATTGGACACATTTGGTTACCGCATGTATACTTACTGAAAGGAGTGGAAGCTCCTCAATGTATTCCATGTTTTACTCAACTTTCCGTACAACACATTCTTCTTGAGTGTGCTGATTTAGCCCCTATACGTGACAGGTTTCACAAGGCTCAAAGTATGCGTCAGCTCTTTCAGTCTGTCAAACCTGAACTGTTATTTGATTTCCTTAGGGAAATTAATATTTTTAATAAGATATGATTATTTCTTAAATCGTGCTTTTGCACATTCATTACTCTTACTGATCCTGTTTTACATTTTCTCAGATAATGTTAAGTATTACATAGTAATGTTGGACTTGTTTGCCTAAATCTTATTTTACATTGGCTAACATGCTATTTTATATCGAATTGAAGTATCGCATACATCTTGTTTGATTGTTTTGTCTAATAGACTGTTGTTTATGTATCAATTTACATTATTTCACCATTTACAGTAAGTAAATAATTAAGCGCCCAAAATTACCTTAGTTGTCGACGGGCCTTAAAACACCATTCATTTGTTTTTAATTTTAATTATTTAGCACATGTACATTCGATGAATAAAGGTTTAGCTGTCTGCAACAGGCAGAACAGTTAATAAATCCAAACTTCTACGTGATTGGAATTCAAGATGGGTGAGGGAGGAATGCCGACAACGCCACCATCAGAACATGGATCAAACTAAAGCACTGCAAGCTTTCTTGCACAAAGGAAGCATCCTGAGGCCAAAACAGTAAGAGCCAGATTGTCATTCTCTCAAATAAAAACCGATTTATAGGTAAAAATGGAAAATTTACAATGCAGAAAAGAACTTGCGGCAATCGAAGCCGAAACAGACTTTTTTGAAACAGTCGACGGAAGTTCAAGGTCAATGTCCGAAAAAAAAATTAACGACTTACCAAAGGGAACCGTTAAACAAAATGAGGCAAACACAGTCGTTAATTGATTCTCTGGATGGACATGAACCCGAAAGACATTATACCTCCCATGTTAACACTTCTATGTCAAACGCAAATGCTGATATCGCCAAATATCTTTTGCGAACAGATATTCTTAAAGACAGACTATACACATTTAATGGCTAAGTTGAGCAGTATTTGAGCAGGAAGGAAACATTCATCAGTGTTATTGAAGAAATATAAGGAAAGGAAATGGATTAGCCTGGACTCGCAATACTGCGTCACCGAGAAGGTGTAAGATGCACTTCGGATGAAACTGAAAAACGCGAAACGCATCCCCTTCCAAGATAAACTCAAACTATTTGATCTTTCAGACATTTTATCCGGAATTCGAGCTGTAAAGTAACAAACACAGTACTGTCAACTGTTAGATTACCTCAATACAGCGTCAGGAATAAACCCAACCATATGTAAATTACCTATCCCTCATCAGAACAAATGTCGTGAAACAGCTATAGGTTACAAACGTCTTCATAAGGCATTTGTCCCCCATTTGCTTTCTTTTGCGACTTCATTCATGACACAGCTGTTACGTGCAATGATCCTATTTTTGATTTTGACTCTCAATCTGATAAGAAACAAGTTTTGCGTATAAAACGTCAGATTTCAGTGGCAAAAAACACTACTCAGGAACACTATGAAGTTGTAGAACATTTTCTATGTTTTGTGCTTAACAGTCATCACTCTCTCAATGAATGTACAACTTTCAGACTTAAAACCTTAGATGTACGTAGGCAATTGTTAACACGGCATGGTGTATGTTTTAAATGCTGTGATGGAAAACATTTAAGAAAATAATGCAATCTGTCAATCAAATGTAATCAATGCGACAGCCAGAACCATGCCACTGCTATGCACGTTTACAACAACATTGATTATCATAGCTCCAAGAATAATGACAGGTATAATCACATTGGTATTGATTCCAAGTGTACGTAACTCTGTGAGACAATGGAATCAGCTCCTGGAAAAGCATGTGCCAAAATAGTTTTGGTGCACATTCGAATCGCAACTGTAACATTCCGCCTCTTAAGGCTTACGCAATAATTGATGCTCAAAGCAATTACTCCTTATGCAAACCAGAACTATTTAACTATTTCGACATCAGAACAGCAGCAATTCCTTATTCATTGAGAAGTTGTGGTCTTAAAGACAAACGGGCTGCTGGTTTCGAAGTTATATCGATTGACGAACGCGAGTGCATGGAACTCCATTTTCTTACAGGGTCTCATATGATTCCAGATAACAGGAATGAAATCCCTACAACCCCAAGTAGCAAGAAACCATCCAAATCTCATGTGTATTGAGTCTTTTGTTCCCCCATTGGACAACAGTGCCGATATTCTGCTTTCAATAGGCAGAGACATGATGTCAGCTCATCACATTTTGGACCAGAAAGTCGGAAACGGTGATCAACCCTTTGCTCAAAGACTCCGTTTAGGCTGGGTTATCATAGGATAGTGTTGCTTAGACGGTGCTGATGTTCCTCAAATTATCGATTCTATGAAAACGTATGTGCACGGTAGTACACGCCCTTCATTGCTTGAACCATGTGAAATGCCCTTAAGACACAAACATTGTTTGAAACTACCAAACATGAAAACTTGATGAGTCATTTGAAGAAAAACAGTTCAAACAGTTAATGTCTGTAGAAATGAAGCGTAATTCGCATGGACATTGGGAAGCCCAACTTCCATTTAAAGAGCAGTTGAAACGCACAACAAACTTTTTCGCATCTCTGAGTAAGGACCCATTGAAAAAAGAACACACGCACGTCTGTATTTCAAGCAGACGCCTGAAGTGTTTTATTTGAAGGGGAATAATCGAGTATTTACTTCATTCCAGTAACTCCTGTATTATCTCTCTTTACTCACTCAATACGATAATGCGGAAAATGATCAAATGTTTTCAAATTTGGTTATAACGCGGATGTGTGGTGCCTATTCTTATGATTGTATTTTGTTTTTAATTTAGTTATTTACAACATGTACATTCGATGAATAAAGGTTAAGCTGTCTGCAAAAGGCAGATCATATTTACGGCAATAATATTTTGCGAACATAATTAAATTAGGTATATTTGTCAAAGAAACAAATGAACAGTTGCTTCCTAAATAGCTTGAAAAACGATTCCATTTATTATAAAGAATATACTTGGAAAAACTTCAAAAATTGCACTGACAAACATAACTTGTCACACGGTCGAGTTGCGGCTCCAAACTCCAAAACGGTTTACACTCTATGAGCTACAGCAGTGCACTGACCAATACCGACACGTCACTGCACATCTCATTTGATTCCGGAAATAGTATAACGTAATAGAATAAACAATAAACATTAGAGCCCCAATTACGACGTTATGCTAAACAAACTTGAAACGTCCTCAGAAACATAACCGTCTTTAGCGAGTCGCCTTTTTCAAAAACCAAAATTCTTAAAAAACCTTTCTGAAACATTGTTCAAAGCAGCGGCCGACGCACCTTCGCGCCTAAGGCTATGTGTACCGTATACATCTGGATTGTCACTCAACTCCGTCAATATTTCTCTAATCAATTCCAAACATTAAATAAATATATGATAATGTGCCGCATTTTCTGAATTTATAAATTTTGCCTCTTTTACAAAGAAAAAAAAAGGACTAAAATTATTATTAGTAGTATTATAATTATTTCTAGACCTTCCGGTTTTATAATTCAACTAATTCCCATACGGCTCCCTGTAAATCATATACAAACAATAAGACAACAAAACGTGCAACTTAAAAATGTTAAACCTATTTGTACACGATTCTTGGACTGCTGTGGTCCTAGCCTTCCGGCCCAGTCTATATCCTCTAAATTCAATAAAAAAGAACAAAACATTCAACTAAGCGATTTTGAAATAATGTGTACACAATTCCTGGACAAGTGTGGTCCGAGCCCTTCCGGCTCCATCTTTATCATTTTAAAAACAATACAGCAAAACATTGAACTACGTAACGTTAAACGAATTTGAACGCTTCCAAATGGACAGCTAAAATAGAGCCTTGGAACATATTTGATCCAACTAAACATTTCTTGTTTCATCACTGTACGAAAATATTTCTTTCGTAGAATTCCAAAACGTTTTTTACATAACGTTTTCACGTTAATTGCTGGTTGTCAAAAATTAAATGCCAGAAAGCTGCAAATTACCACCTCGGCACTATAAGTACTCCCCTAGAGCCACACTCAATCATAGGCGAAATGCTTTTGCATACCAAAGTAATGGGAGGTACATGTACTAACCAATCACTTTCGCCAAACCAGTTCTGCGAAAGGCGTCTATAGATTCGCATTCGCAAACCTGTCGACTGTAAAAGGACCCCACATATTATCTAAGAAATCAAAGAATTCTACTGAAACACCCAAATCTTCAAAGTATAAAACATATCAACTCGCTCATTGTCTTTACGAGGAATCCAAACGACTGATAAGTGCACAGAATGCTTTTCACAGGAATTGTAAATATAAAAGGCCATCGCATGTAGCTTTAATTTCGAACTTCCGGCTCGCGCAATGATTTCATCGTTTTTTTGAATCAGTAAACCATGACACCCGTTTGTACCTAACACCACGTCAAGTGGAACTCTGTTGACACTCGAAATCAGTCTAATTTATGTGCGTTATGTAATTGTTTAACTTAGGTGAAGATGCAGCAAAGGTTACATCGCTAGCGTCAGAAAAAAAACCACTAATCGCTTGAAAAAAGTTGTTCTTTTAATTCAAAGTATCTATATTCTTTAACCAAAACAATAAACTGCTAACTCTTGCGAATTGGAGGACATACTTATAAAGCAATCCCAACCCATGCTTGCTTTACTCTATCATACAGAAAACGAGGCATTAGTCTGGCTGTATCTCTTTAAACGTAATGCATTGAGGCTAACATACCCGTGATTCGGACAAATGTATGTGCTCTGTCATTGGCGTGTGGTATTAACAATTTAAAAAGATCGCACCTAAATGCATCTATCCGTTTGGAAGATATAAACAGATATCCCGAATTGAGATCAAAAGAATGACCTATCTAAATTAACTTCTGTACTGGTATCCAAAAGCTTTTCTCCTAATTTGCTAAAAAACCTGCATTAGCTAAAACAAAGCCTGCACACATTGCGAATCCCGCATAGTCTTTTTGAAAGGATGTGCGACAGACCAACTACCGTCCAGATAAATCATCATGACAATAATAGTAAGCCAGTATTTCACAAGCTCTCTTAACACCTTAGTAAATACAAACCCCGCCGAACTTAACCCAAATGGCAGTACTGTAAAACCAAAGAAACGATTGTTGCAATTTCGTGTCAAGGAGAACCCCAGAAATGATTGACTTGTAAATGATATATCTGTATGATGATAGCCGGAAGAAAGATTGACTCTAAACACGAATCCACTGTTTTCGACGTAATCGAGAGCTAATTTAAAATTTTTGAGCCGCATCTTTTCCGACCACATCTACTTATAGATACTGTTTAAAGGGTGAAGGTGTACCTCTAAAACGCGCCCAGATTTAACCAAATCAGAAACCGGTTACATGAACTGATTTTTCTTGTCGTCTGCTTTTTTTCCATGTTTTTCTTTCATGATAAAAAGAGCCGACTTTTCGTCTTATTTGATCCGT
This sequence comes from Serripes groenlandicus, assembly GCA_031761405.1. Lineage (NCBI taxonomy): Eukaryota > Metazoa > Mollusca > Bivalvia > Cardiida > Cardiidae > Serripes > Serripes groenlandicus. Next base: position 57,185 of record JASEVX010000021.1, on the reverse strand, counting down.
TTCGAATCCGCGTTGTCACTTGCACGATCGTCCTGCTTGTACTCGAAAACAGCCAGCCAGCCTCCTTGTGACCGGTCTGCCAGTCTAATGAGCTTGTTTCTGCGTTTAATTTTGTTTCTCGCTGTTTCGCAGAGTGTTGAAGCGGGATGATAAGCATTCGAAATGGAAGGAGCGACCTTATTTATGATATCCAGCATTTCACAATTTCAAAATAATGAATAATATGATTTATGATTGATTGAATTTAAATTTAGATTCCGATATATTCTGGTAAAGAAATCAAAGTACTGAGAACGATATCAAACACTATTTGTCGCTAAATAAATATTGACGTGTTAAGATTTTTGAAAATTTAAAGGATGGCAATTCGGTTTCGTTCGTGTTAGTCTGATTGATTGATTGATTGTTTTATCAATACTGTGGACATCTGCATATGAGCCGTCCCGGGAGAAATTCTATAAGAGGCGAAAAGTGTCTAACCGGATAAGCCTGTGTGGCATGCTTACTTAGGCTGATCCGGGTCGATACTTTATACAGAGTCCACTCTGTTGGTTTCTCACGGGACGGCTTATATTCTTTGTTTGACTATCTACGTAAAACTATGGAACCCCTCAATACATGAAAGTATAATTATTGAATTACAATTGATAACATTATTGCAAAAGATTTTTCTATCAGCATTTATTGTATAAGCTAATTCATTCTTTGTCAATATGTTTTAAAATCTCGTCTGCTGCAGATGGGTCGAACTCTGTCTGTATGTTAGAAATAATAGAAACATGTAAATGCAAAATAAACATGATTTACTGATCTAACATATTGTATATAGTAGTATTTAACATTGATTGCAAACGAAATTTTCAGTTTATATTAATCACTTTGTATGTTTGCTTCCTTTAGACTTAACCAGTACTCGCGCCGTTTGAGTGAGAAAATCCCAAAGGCAGAACCCGCTCATCACGGGATTCGAACACGGAACCTACTTATATTTGAGCCCTCTCACTCGGAAAAGCTACAAAGTGGCCTTAAAGAACATAGTAGATGTGTGTATGTTCACAGGCTGATCAATATCAACAGTGTTCACATACAACTTCAATGTTTCTTGTCGCCTCAATTGTGTGCTAAAATTTGGTCGCATTCCGCTTCTGACAAAGTAAGTTGTTTTCTACATTCTCTTCAAGAAGAACAAACAAATTGTTGTTTAGACATTGTGTACGAAGATTCAGTCAGCGTGTGTACATTCTGATAAGATTGAGCAGATGTACAGGGTGATCTGAGCCTACACTTTTCAGAAATGACACCATGTACATTTTCCCCTTGAACATGCTGATAAACAAATAGTTATCTATAGTTCAGACTTCAGGAAAATACAGAGGGAGTGCTGGTGGCTACTTTCTGGTAGGACGCAAAATGAACTGGATTCCGGTAGGTTTAGTCTCTTAACGACGAGATCTACCAATCAAAGAGTATCGGCTTCTAACCACGACTCGGCCGTTCATTATTTCTGATGAATGTAAGAGTAACTAGCCACAGAGTCTTTCCTTTTCCACCTATGGGATAAATAAACTATGTGGGAAGTTAGCCAGTTGCATGGAAGAATGTTGTGGGAAGTTTTCGTTCGAAAAATCCAGAACATTACATGTAACGAGATCGGGATGCTGCAATATAACCACAATACGCTTGAAATCGTCGTTAAACTCTAATCAATCAATCACTCACTAACAATTTTGTTATCCGGCAAATGGCGCGTTTTTATTGTCGTTCTAAACTGATGGTTTACAATGAATATTTGCTGTATCTGGGAAAGCGTTTAAAGACCTAAAGAAAATACAACGATAATACATTACTGAGTGTGTTAACATAACGATAATACATTACGGAGTGTGTTAACATAACGATAATACATTACTGAGTGTGTTAACATAAAGATAATACATTACTGAGTGTGTTAACATAACAATAATACATTACTGAGTGTATTAACATAACGAAAATACATTACTGAGTGTTTAACATCACGATAATACATTACTGAGTGTTAAACATAACGATAATACATTACTGAGTGTATTAACATAACGATATACATTACTGAGTATTTAACATCACGATTATACATTACTGAGTGTATAAACATAACGATAATACATTACTGAGTATGTTAACATAACGATAATACATTACTGAGTGTATAAACATAACGATAATACATTACTGAGTATGTTAACATAACGATAATACATTACTGAGTGTATAAACATAACGATAATACATTACTTAATGTGTTAACATAACGATAATACATTACTGAGTGTATTAACATAACGATAATACATTAATGAGTGTGTTATCATAACAATAATACATTACTGAGTGTATTAACATAACAGTGATACATTACTGAGTGTTTAACATAACGATAATACATTACAGAGTGTGTTAACATAACGATAATACATTATTGAGTGTGTTAACATAACGATAATACATTATTGAGTTTGTTAACATAACAATACTACATTACTGAGTGTGTTAACATAACAATGATACATTATTGAGTGTATTAACATAACAGTAATACAATATTGAGTGTGTTAACATAACGATAATACATTACTGAGTGTGTTAACATAACAATAATACATTATTTAGTGTGTTAACATAACGATGATACATTATTGAGTATGTTAACATAACAATAATACATTACTGAGTGTGTTAACATAACAATAATACATTATTGAGTGTGTAAACATAACAATAATACATTATTGAGTGTGTTAACATATATAGCTTTAAAATATGGGTTCGTCTAATTACAACAATGCATGGCATCTCAATACAATACACTGTCAACAATAACAAAGGAAAATAATAACACAATGTACCAACATATTTAGCAGTAAATGTTAATACCAAATATTAATATCAAATATGAATATCAAATACTAATATGAAATGCGGTAGTTTTGAATAAATACTAAAGAAAGATACAGGTACTGTGTGTCTCACGCGTGTACCACAAACACATTTTCTGCTGTCAACTTCGAACACATCAAGACAAAATATGGAAATTTTATATAAATTAATTTGAAATTATGTTTCAAAGCATTGTGACAATTTCTCCTTTTGTCATAATATTTTCAAAAATCTTCTGCTGCAGACGTATTTGACAACATCAGCGGAAAATATATTCATCAACCTTTCAAATTCTTTATTACTCAGAATCAAGTTAATGATTTACATGGGGATAATACAGAAATTATACATTGTTGATGTTGAGATATATCTAAAATAAGGTATATATCTTAGATAGATAACGACGATGTAAATCGTCTTGTTTTAAATTGAATAGAACGTTTTTGAAAATGTAGCCATTATCCATTTTAACCGTCTTCACTTACAGTTCAATTTTGACACTTTAGTTCGTCAAGTGTTTCTAACTGTTCTCAATAATTACAATACCATGCAGGAAGTTTCCAAAGTGTTGCCCATATGTATCCTGTGATTTGATTGGTCGCGGAACAATATTTACAATACCGTGCAGGTACTTTCCAAAGTTTTGCCTATATGTATCCTGTAATTTGATTGGTCGAGGAACAATAATCACAATACCAAGCAGGTAGTTTCTAAAGTGTTGCCTATATGTATCCTGTGATTTGATTGGTCGAGGAACAATAATCACAATGCCATGCAGTTAGTTTCCAAAGGGTTGCCTATATGTATCCTGTAATTTGATTGGTTGCGGAACAATAATCACAATACCAAGCAGGTAGTGTCCAAAGTGTTGCCTATATGTATCCTGTGATTTGATTAGTCGCAGAACAATAATCACAATACCAAGCAGGTAGTTTCCAAAGTGTTGCCTATATGAATCCTGTGATTTGATTGGGCGCGGAACAATACTATCAATACCAAGCAGGTAGTTTCCAAAGTGTTGCCTATATGTATCCTGTGATTTGATTCGTCGCGGAACAATAATCACAATGCCATGCAGTTAGTTTCCAAAGTGTCACCTATATGTATCATGTGATTTGTTTGATCGCGGAACAATAATCACAAAGCCATGCTGTTAGTTTCCAAAGTGTTGCCTATATGTATCCTGTGATTATATTGGTCGCGTAACAATAATCATTATACCAAGCAGGTAGTTTCCAAAGTGTTGCCTATATGTATCCTGTGATTTGATTGGTCGCGGCACAATTTGAGAGATTACTTTAAAGCGGATCGATTTCCTAAGACGGTATGTGGTAAAGACCTAATTTATGAAGTTGAATACATATCCATGTACAACTCGTATGTTGTATTGTCAGGTAGAAGCATCTATGTTTGCTAGAATATAGGCAGTCTTCATTTTGTCGGCATGGTTGGATCATGGGATGCCAGTGGAATAGCCATTGCCCTTTACGAACTCAACGTAAGTAATGTGCCATTCTCAACTTTTTGTCTGATATGAACTACTTAGGGTTTTAGAGTTACATCTAGAACATTGTGACTATCAGTTTGAATTATAACTGCAAAGATTGTTGAAACAGTAGAAATTGTATTCATTCTTCTTGGTCAGAGGCAGGACTTGCTTCCATAATATGTATATAAAGTGGAACATTTCTTGAACAAAAGTATTTACTCAATTTGAAATAATATGGCACGAATTTTCCTTGGTTGACCCTCTTCAAAGAGTATATGCCAACAGGGGCGGGGATCGATTACCTTACATATAGAGAAGGAACATAGAGAATTACTTTCAAAATTATATTGAATCAGGTGAGCGATATAGGACTATCGTGGTTCTTTTGTTCTAATATACCTTCATTTATAGAGATTGGCGATATTTTAAACTTAATATAATCATAGCCGTCTGCTTCAGATTTTGTTGTGGAAAAAGGTTAAAGTATTGTGCATGATACTAGAAATTCAAAGTACTCAAAAACACTAAAGTGGCTATTGATTATGCAAACTGGAATTTATTCTTAACCTATTTTTACGTTATTTTTGACATGAGAAGTCATTTGTAACACATCTCTTTTGGAATTGTATAACAAAGATGAAAAGCTTTCCCAATTTGTTTTCAACTTTCTTTAAAGATTATGCTAACAATTTACAAGACATAATTACATGTCTATTTTCCCTCCAAATGATGATTTCAAAGCATATACTGTGAACATGTCATACAGGGCAAATGGTTAAGGGTTAATTGACAACTAAAGTGTGCATAAACGTTATAGATGCAGAGGCTCGAAGGTAAAACGCAATTATGAGCAATATCCCCTTTTGCCACAATGCATCAGTGTGTGAGAAGGGTTAAATGTAACATATTTGCAGTTTCAAGAGCCGATATATCACAAGGCGAATTAATAAAACGCACCAAAAGTCATATTAAAACGAGATTTCATCCTGCCATTTCTGTACATGCGTTTCTATGTCTGCTTTGATTTAAAAGCAGTAATCTAGGACACATTCGTATTGTCGAACGTTTGTCAATTATTTTGAAGTTTAGCGACTCAAACGAGAACGACCCATCACATTCATGAATAATCTATTAGTATATGCTCGGTATACAGGAAGAACCTGAAGAGGGACTATAACCCTCTGAATGCTGATTTCTTTAAATGTACTTGTCAAGCATTGTATTTGGAAAAGTCCGTATCCAATTTTAAGAATATCAAGAGAAAAATGTTGAGTTGAGCAATCAACAATACAGAGCCGGGTCAGACGTTGCGGATGCGCCGGCTGGCCTGACTCTATAGCCTACTTGCGGGACAGGATTAACATTATCGGTCACAGCAGTCAAAGGTTTGTGCCGGCTGGCCTGCCTCTATAGCCGTCTCATGGGACAGGATTCACAATATCGATCCCAGCAGTCAAAGAGTAAATTAATTAAGTTTGAAATCATAAGAAGTTATTATGGAATTACATGTACAGGGATATATCATCCATTTGTTTTACATGTTAGGCTATGTATGTCTTGTTAATCCTTGCCTACATCTTCCTGCTTGTCTATTTAGCCTCAGGGGTAGGTATATTACTGTTAAAAATAATCGTTTTCCTGACAAATAATTAATTTCAAAACTTGCGTCTGAATGTAAGAACGCTGTAGGACTGTTTAGGTTGTACACGATTATATCTAAAATACGAGAAAGGAGAACATACCCTAGTTGAAACCATAGGGTAAAGGGAAAATTATTCATGATGAGCAATTTCTACTTTCATTACAATGTATTCATAGGTCGTCTGCTGCAGATGCGTCTGTATGAGTTAAGGAGTTACTAAACAATTTTATTTTCTATCCGATAATTTTAACAGAAATCCTCTGTCAAATATGCGTTAAGGAAAGGGTTAAAAGAAGTCAAAGATTTTTTTGTGAACTGTCTCATTCAAAAAGGAAAAACATTTCATTGGAATGATATACCGTTTTCACCTGTAATACAGTCATATCATGTCAACAGAACACTTATTATTGAGCCCTCAGAGACAAACCAGTACTTCAGTCATATCATGTCAACAGAACACTTAGTATTGGGCCCTGCGAGACAAACCAGTATTTCAGTCATATCATGTCAACAGAACACTTATTATTGGGCCCTGAGAGACAAACCAGTACTTCAGTCATATCATGTCATCATAACACTTATTATTGGGCCCTGGGAGACAAACTAGTACTTCAGTCATATCATGTCAATATAACACTTATTATTGGGCCCTGGGAGACAAACCAGTATTTCAGTCATATAATGTCATCATAACACTTATTATTTGGCCCTGGGAGACAATCCAGTACTTTAGTTATATCATGCCAACATAACACTTATTATTGGCCCTGGGAGACAAACCAGTTCTTCAGTCATATCATGTCAACAAAGCACTTACTATTGGGCCCTGTGAGAAAAAACAGTACCTCAGTCATATCATGTCAACGTAACACTTATTATTGGGCCCTAGGATACAAACCAGTACTTCAGTCATGTCATGTCAACATAACACGTATTATTGGGCTCTAGGAGACAAACCAGTACTTCAGTCATGTCATGTCAACATAACACGTATTATTGGGCCCTACGAGAGAAAACAGTTCTTCAGTCATAGCATGTCGACATGACACTTATTATTGGGCTCTAGGAAACAAACCAGTACTTAAGTCATATCATGTCAACAGAACACTTATTATTGGCAGTAAGAGACAAACCAGTACTTCAGTCATATCATGTCAACAGAACACTTATTATTGGGCCCTGGAAACAAACCATTACTTCAGTAACATCATGTCAACAGAACATGTATCTTTCGGCACTGTGAGACAAACCAGTACTTCAGTCATATCATGTCAAAATAACACTTAGTATAGGGCCCTGGGAGACAAACAAGTACTGCAGTCATGTCATGTTAACATAACACTTATTATTGGGTCCTAGGAGACAAACCAGTTCTTTAGTCATAGCATGTCAACAGAACATTTATCTTTCGGCCATGTGAGACAAACCAGTACTTCAGTCATACCATGTCGACATAACACTTATTATTGGGCCCTAGGAGACAAACCAGTACTTCAGTCATATCATGTCAACATAACACTTATTATTGGCCGTAGGAGACAAACCAGTACTTCAGTCATATCATTTAAACAGAACACTTAGTATTGGGCCCTGGAAACAAACCAGTACTTCAGTCATAGCATGTCAACATAACACTTCTTATTGTCCCTTGGAGACAAACCAGTGCTTCAATAACATCATGTCAACAGAGCACTTATTATTGGGCCCTTGGTTAGGATATCTGCCCTAACCATGGACAGTCTGTTATGACTGCCATGATCAGGGATGAAAAGATTTCGGTAAGACTTCTCATCCTTATCCAACGTGCAGAGGAATTATTTGTATACATTTTCACAATGATTTCGGTAAGACTCTCTAACCCTTTTCCAATGTGCAGGGGCATTACTTGTATACATTTTCACAATGATTTCGGTAAGACTCTCTAACCCTTTTCCAGTGTGCAGTGGCATTACTTGTATACATTTTCACAATGATTTCGGTAAGACTCTCTAACCCTTTTCTAATGTGCAGTGGCATTACTTGTATACATTTTCACAATCATTTCGGTAAGATTCCCTAACCCTTTTTCAATGTGCTGTGGCATTACTTGTATATATCTTCACAAAGATTTCGGTAAAATTCCCTAACCCTTTTCCAATGTGCAGTGGCATTACTTGTATACATCTTCACAAAGATCTTGGTAAGATTCCCTAACCCTTTTCCAATGTGCAGTGGCATTACTTGTATACATCTTCACAATGATTTCGGTAAGACTCTCTAAGCCTTTTCCAATGTGCAGTGGCATTACTTGTATACATTTTCACAATGATTTCGGTAAGACTCTCTAACCCTTTTTCAATGTGCAGTGGCATTACTTGTATACATGTTCACAGTGATTTCGGTAAGACTCTCTAACCCTTTTCCAATGTGCAGTGGCATTACTTGTATACATTTTCACAATCATTTCGGTAATATTCCCTAACCCTTTTCCAATGTGCAGTGGCATTACTTGTATACATCTTCACAATGATTTCGATAATATTCCCTAACCCTTTTCAAATGTGCAGTGGCATTACTTGTATACATTTTCACAATGATTTCGGTAAGACTCTCTAACCCTTTTCCAATGTGCAGTGGCATTACTTGTATACATTTTCACAATGATTTCGGTAAGATTCCCTAACCCTTTTCCAACGTGCAGTGGCATTACTTGTATACATCTTCACAAATATTTCGGTAAGATTCCCTAACCCTTTTCTAATGTGCAGTGGCATTACTTGTATACATCTTCACAAAGATTTTGGTAAGATTCCCTACCCTTTTCCAATGTACAGTGGCATTACTTGTATACATCTTCACAAAGATTTCGGTAAGTTTCCCTAACCCTTCTCCAATGTGCACTGGCATTACTTGTATACAACTTCACAATGATTTCGGTAAGACTCTCAAACCCTTTTCCAACGTGCAGAGGCATTATTTGTATACATCTTCACAAATATTTCGGTAAGATTCCCTAACCCTTTTCTAATGTGCAGTGGCATTACTTGTATACATCTTCACAAAGATTTTGGTAAGATTCCCTACCCTTTTCCAATGTACAGTGGCATTACTTGTATACATCTTCACAAAGATTTCGGTAAGTTTCCCTAACCCTTCTCCAATGTGCACTGGCATTACTTGTATACATCTTCACAATGATTTCGGTAAGACTCTCTAACCCTTTTCCAACGTGCAGAGGCATTATTTGTATACATCTTCACAAATATTTCGGTAAGATTCCCTAACCCTTTTCCAATGTGCAGTGGCATTACTTGTATACATCTTCACAATAATTTCGGTAAGATTCCCTAACCCTTTTCCAATGTGCAGTGGCATTACTTGTATACATCTTCACAAATATTTCGGTAAGATTTCATAACCCTTCTCCAATGTGGAGTGGCATCACTTGTATACATCTTCACAAAGATTTCGGTAAGACTCCTAAACCCTTTGTCACCGTGCAGAGGCATTACTTGTATACCTCTTCACAAAGATTTCGGTAAGATTCCCTAACCCTTTTCCAATGTGCAGTGGCATCACTTGTATACATTTTCACAAATATTTCGGTAACATTCCCTAACTCTTTTCCAATGTGGAGTGGCATTACTTGTATACCTCTTCACAACGATTTCGGTAACATTCCATAACCCTTCTCCAATGTGCAGTGGCATTATTTGTATACATCTTCACAAAGATTTCGGTAAGATTACCTAACCATTTTCCAATGTGCAGTGGCATCACTTGTATACTTCTTCACAAAGATTTCGGTAATACTCTTTAACCCTTTTCGAACGTGCAGAGACATTACTTGTATACATCTTCACAAAGATTTCGGTAAGATTCCCTAACCCTTCTCCAATGTGCAGTGGCATTACTTGTATACATCTTCACAATGATTTCGGTAACATTCCCTAACCCTTTTCCAATGTGCAGTGGCATCACTTGTATACATCTTCACAAAGATTTCGGTAACATTCCCTAACTCTTCTCAATCGTGCAGAGGCATTTCCATACATTTACAGCAGTAGACGAGTTTTTAATTGTTTTTGGCTAATGGTGAAATTGTTCGTAATGAGCATTTGTTTCATTTTGCTACAATGTTTTCAGCTCTTTTCAATAAAGATACTTTAGCTGATAAATATTTTCATTATGTTAAGTCGTTTGCTGCAGAGCTGTTGTCATGGGAAATGGTAAAGGGTTTCTGACCTATCTCAGCAGACAATGAGCTTTTAGGATGACCATGTGTCAGCAATCACTCGTGTAATGTGTGTAGTCCATTAACAATTGTCATTAAATAACATTTAGCTGTCATTATATTTTCCTTGTGTGACTTTTTTTAAGCATTGCAAAGCAATTTCAAATAGTGCAAACTTAATTAATAGTTTCCTCTTGAACAACTTGACATGTAAAGCTCTAAACTAGTTTACTGTCTCGTATCCCGTAGGCGTTTATAATTTTACGATTCCCTTCACAGCGTGATCAAAAATGCATGTTCAGAAGGGTTTTGAAAAATCTATGATTAAGAGCATAGGGTCAGGCCCCGGTAGCTTATTCGGTAGCGCCGGGCTGTCAATCCAGGGGTTGTGAGTTCGAATTCCAGCTCGGCTCACCTTCTTTCCGACGTTTGACACAATTTGACTTAAAATTGTTAAAAACGGCTTTTAACCCCGTTCAATCAAACCAGCGTGATCGATTATTTGTAAATCATTGATACTAACGGAGATTACCGAATATATTGCATCCGAACACAGATAGTATTATCGATATTTGATATTTTTACTGATGATCAAAATTCTTGTACGTGGCTATTTTCAATATAATTTCACAGGTATATTCCTTGGGTGACTGTCTATCAGGTTTCAGGCCATGTTGAATGTTAACCCTCTCCCACATGCATGTACATATATCAGGACAATGTTTCCCAATCAATGTTTAATGAATAGGTAAAAACTCTTTGTCTTTTTGGCAGGCCGATCTCTATGCTGGGGACATCTTTATTGAACAGTCTCTCAAATGGAATATATATGGGTCCATCTTCTGTGGCAGTTATTTTTCATATCGCAGGTTAGTGACTTACTTTTAACCTAAACCTTTCCCACATACAACAAATCTGCAGCAGACATCTTTGAAAAATCTCCATAAAATATATCTTAATTGTTAAATAAAGTTGAAAACATTGTGACCAAAGGAGAAATTGTGCATCATTAGCATGGTCACTTTTGGCCACTATGTTTTCAAACGTGGTCTGCTGCTATTGTGTCAAAATGCGCCTGCAGGTGAGAAAACCAAATATAGCAAAACTTCTTTGAAAATATATAGTCAAAATTAAGGGCGATTGCCTTTAGATGAAAGATTGAAAGTTGAATAAAATTAAAAGCATTGTGACCAAAGGCGATAAATTGCTTTTTATAAAGTTTTGAAACACATTTTGAAATTGAACTTGTTTAAAGTAAATACACGTATGATGCATACGGCGACATGCAGGACGTATCTATATCAGTGAACGTGTTAATACTTTCTCGCATAAAGACGCCGTCTGACTCCTCTGCAGTAGACAACATTTGAAAACATTGTAGCAACAGGAAGCAATACTCAATATGAACCCTTACTCCACTCGCCATAATGTTTCCAGCCCTGTTTTAATAAGTTTACATTAACATATGTTTTATATAGTGTTTTGGCTAGATGCTTACAAAGTCGTCTGCTGCAGATGTATTGTAGGTGGGAAAAGATCAGTCGATACCCCTTTATCCAGACCTCAGTTGTTCTAAACATGCCGTTCCAAGAGACAACTAACAGTGTGGACCCTGCGTAAAGTATCGACCTAAGCATGCCGCGCAGTCTTATCCGAACAGACACGTTTCGCCTCCTGTGAATTTTCTGTTTCAGGAATCATTGCTTTATACCTCTATACCCCTGAAACGAAATGTGTCGGCCCGGATTAGACTATACGCTGACAGCGTAGGCTGATCTGTGTCGATACATTGCGCAGAGTCCATAATGTTGGTTTTCTCGTGGAACGGCTCAGCCATGTTTCATACAAAAATATACACTCTTGAATAATATTTGTTGAAATTAAACGAAGTATTATTACCAACATAAAAGTAATCTGCAGCAGACAACTTCGTAAATATCTTGGCAAAAATAGAAAACATATATAAATGCAATGACACTTTGTTAGTATAGTTGGAAATAGTGTAAAGTAATGGAAAATTGCTCATCATGGATCACAGCGCGTCTGTATGTTGGGAAGGATTAACCCTTTCCCACAAACAACAATTCTGATACAGACGACTTTCAAAACATCTACGCAAACATATGGAAAACCTCAGTAAATGAAAGTAAAGTGTCTGGAAAATGTTGACATCACTGTGGCAAAAGGAGAAATTGCTCGTTTTAAGCAATGTTCCCTTTCGTCACAATGTTTTCAAAAGTCGTCTGCTCTAGAGGCACCAGAAAGTGTCTATATGTGGGAAAGGATTATAGTCGTAATCATGCAATTTATCTAACAGTTACAATATACACTTGGACTGCGTTCAAAACACTTTAAAACTTTACTTCGGGTAAAACGGTGTATGTTTTCACGGAAAATTACCGAAACATATTCGTATATATATAAGTGATACTGTGCGAAAACTGGTTTCGGTTCAAGTGTCAATTATAAACTATGTTTATACCTTACCCTATTATTTTATACAGACGATAGATGAATATTATTGTGGGGGAAAAATGAGAAAAAATAGGTTTTTAGAGAGCAGACGATAGATAAACGATTATTTGAATTGGAGCATTTGAGCGAAAACGTGGTTCTCGTATGAAAGCAATGATGATAACACGTCCACTTATACAGACTCATTTAGACGTCTCTGCAACATTCGCCATTTGAAAACATTATGGAAAAAGGAGAATTTACTAACTATGAGCAACATCTCCTTTTGTCACAATGTTTTGAATTCTAATGAATTATTATACTTTCATATACAGAGATGTTTCATATTGTTTTCAAAATTTGTTCAAAAGTAGTATGTTGTGGATTTGATGTATGTGTGAAAGGTAGAACGGGATAAAAGGTAGATAACTACAAGAGGTAGCAATGCCATAAAGCCAAAGTGTAACTGTACGGTGTCAGGTAAAATTTACTACTTGTTCATTGGTTCAAACCAGTACAAATGGGCAACTTGGATAGGGAATTGTTTTTTCTACAGATCTGCCAAGGTTCATTAGATTCTACACATTCACACGGATGGACCCACCCATTGATCACTTATAATTGATAAGCTGATCCATCGGTTAAATGAATAAAAATTGGTATTAACTACTAAATATAAAGAAATTTTATCTTTATCCATAAAGAAGTAACAATAACAAAATCTAAACCATCACTATAATGTCTTCCTCAAGGCTACGCAAGATTACAACATATATGAACAGAGAATATCTTCAGTGGTTCTACTTATCAGCAGATGAACGAAAGACGAAACATACTGTTCACAACTTCAGACTTGACTTCAAGTGCGTAAAACATTGGGTATGAAACGGAATCCTTGTTTCATTTTAAGCATTAAGAAGCATTGGACATGTCTGACATGGAAAGAATGTTGCGAGGTGCTTATAAAAACTATTTATATAATCATACTTGTGAGGATGCAGCTCAAACTTACATAATAGCTCGGCAAAACACTCCAAGTCTGCACATTTTGGTTGTCTTTACAAGCATGTTAAACACGAACGGCAACTCTAATGTAACGGGAACATTGCAAATAATGATCATGTTTCGCACAAGTATGGTTTCGTGACACAAAGATTAAACAAAACAACATGACTCCCATTGGGCCTAGCAATAAACATATAACGTGACAAATTTGCCTAAGAATAAACTGAGTGACCACGATTTGTGACAAATGTGCCATGATCAACAGTTTTGAATGAATCACGCTAGCACCAGCTTACCTGACGGTCGTTGACTTTCAGCAGTTATGGACAGTTTAACGCAATAAATCCATTGAACAGATATCTAAATGATAAAATGACGGGTGTTTCCTGTATTTTGTTACCAACGAACGCATATTGGATCTACTAGATCGAAAAATTTAATCGAGTCGAGCCGGGCCAGAGGTCAAGAATCGGCCATTGTTAACGCGGTTAATGAAAAGCTTGAAATTTGAATGCGCTTAGTGACACCGACGTCAATTTTTATGGAATTGTTCTCTGAACAGAATCTTCGATACACGTTCAATGATGTAAACATTTGATATACAGTCTGAATTCGGAAAATCGGAAGACCGAGTAGATCCCAAATGACCCATAGAGTTCGTTTTGTAACAAGCAAAAATAGCACCATAGTATATGTGACCTTTGACCCTGACCGTAAGAAGTTTCTAACCGAAACTTTATTAACATATCGTACAAGGAAAAGAGTTACAAATAGTAACTTTGACTTTTGTTCATCATGTTCATGAACCCTTTTCCTCATGCAACAAACCTACAGAAGACATTATACTTATTGGGCAATAAGCTAAGAAAATTCTCTTGAAATGAAAGTTTAATTGCGACAATAAGAGAAATGGCTCATTATACAATGTTTGCAAAGACCGTCTGTTGTGGCTGCAAGTGGGAACGGGTTAAATTGCCATTAAAAAAGTAAAAGGTTACCATTATTTTGTTTACGATCAATACTTAAATTGAACTTACTCACTAAAGAAGAACTTAACCCCTTCCATAATGCAGACACATTTTGAAGCATATGTAGATAACTTTTGAAAACATGGTGTTGAAAGGAGAAATTACTTTTGGTGCCGTGTTGTTTTCAAAGAAACCAGATGTAATTTACCAACCTTAAGCTACAGTCACACCACACCGAAGCCGGAGCCAACACGGAGCACACCGCATTTACAAGGAACACCCCAGATTTACACGAAACACTCCGGATCAAGAGATATCTTGATCTGAGATGATTATGGGTGACATTCAGTCACAAAACATCGTCACCCCGGACCAGCCCGGATTCAACATGGCACCACAAACGGATGAACACGGATCAACACGTAGCCAACACGGATCTGACCACGGTATCACCACACTAGCGCCAAGGACCGTCCCGGAATGACCCGGACCATCCCGGATCAGCTACGGACTGTCCTGGGCCAAACACGTACCTCCCTAGACCCAAAACGAAATGCCCGATCGCTAAGGATCAACACGGTGCCACTACGGACCTCCCCGGAGCCAACACGGTCGCTACACGGACCGTTCCGGTTGACATCGGATTGAAATATCCTCCTGGACAGTCCCGGATGACCACGGCGATTTTAAACAGTTTTTGAAATTGCCGGGGTGATGTCCCGGACCATGAACGACCATCCAGGATCATCTTGGACTGTCCCGGACTATCCCGGATAAGCCCGGATCGTACGCGGATCCAACAATGATCTGACCCCTGATTGGCCAAAATTTCAGTCCGGGACACTCCGGGACAGTCCGTGAGGTATGTGGGACTTGGGCTTTTAACCTTTTAACGTGAATGAGTGATTGATTGGAGTTTAATGTTAGTTCAACAGTTTTTAATTTTATCACATCGGCAAGTTCACGCGTGTTGACTAGCTTTCTCGCACCGAAACGCCAAAAGACATTCTTTAAAAGTTACCAACATGAGCATAAAGTGTTCAGGGTTGGCTTGATTGATCACTCAGCATCCAGCATATGTCCGTCCGCCAATCCCTTTATACACAATTTATTCAAAAGACGTCTCCTCACTAAACAATGGACCAATTTATAAATAATTTCCCAATGATGTTTCTTAAAGCAACAGTAAGAATTCAGAATAATTCTGTACATATGATAAATCTAGTGACCCTCCATCAAGCTATATAAAAGGAATCCTCCGTGGTCGAGTGGCTAGCCAAATGGCTTTATGCCGATAGGCGAGGGTAAACAACCACATAAGAAGAAGAGTGGCTAGCGTCGGGGATTTGGAACTGACCGTCCTGTGTTCGATCCCCTCGTCGTGATTAGATATTTACCGTGGAGTACATTTATCCAGGGATCATGAATTAGTAAACTGTCGCCCTGATATTATTGAACTTATGTTGAAAACGGTGTAAAACTCAAATAAAACAAACAAAATCAAGCCATCTATATAAAGTATGTCCCTCAAAACATTAGGTTCCGGGGAATGGGGTAGTTTTCATTTTGATAAGCTATTCAGACACTTTAAAAGACTTAAAGCAATTGTCTGAATTCAAATTTTATTCGAATACGTTAAAAGTATAGGTTTTATATATTCTATAACAATATTCTCCCCTTAAAGAAAAAGTAAGAATTCAGAATTTGATTTAAATGATCATCTGATGATCATCAAAATAGTTAAGACTGTCCTTCAACAAATTAAAGCCCCCAGGGAGGGATATTTATTCCTTTTATGCTGAAAATGATATATTTATAATAAAATGTAATCGTGTTTTTTCATGTGAGCAATAATGGGCCGTCATGACCTTGTTTATGAATGAAAATTTTAAACGGAAAAGTTTGACATGACAAAACTGTTCATGCAAAATATATTTATACATGTGTAGTGAAAGTCTACTTTGTCCTTTGTGTTTTAGACCATTCCTTTTGGTCAGTTGTTTATGTCCAGAAAACTCTGGTTCCCAGTTTAGAGGAACCAGCCAACCATGTGACATTTACATGGCCCACTTGGACCAAGGCAGCTAAGCAGTACAGACGTGTGTTACTTAGACTGATGACTGAGACAGACAAGACTCTTTAAGACCAAGCAAATGATAATATAATGCAGGTTATAGTGTTAGCTACGGGTGAGTGACACTTCAATGGTGTCAGAAGTGAAGCAGAACCCATGTAGGTTTGTTCCATTTTGTTGTTTTCCAAAAAAATTGGGGAAGGAGAGAGGGGTGACCATTTTGAAAACAGCATGGAAAAAGAAGTTCTGCATTAAACCCTGGTGGCTAATTTAATGGATAATAATTGCAATGGAGCTTTTCAAAGTTAATTGGTCCCTGTAACCAATAGTCAGGCAGCTTTTAGCATTTATTTATTATTATGATTTTGGAAACTTGTTTGGAATTGTATTTTAGCCACCGAAAATGTGTTATTCATCCGTAACAGTGCTTGGTTTGCATGTGTACATAGCGAGCGTATTACAAACAACGCCTGTGTTATTGCAATGGGCATCAATAGGCAGTGTTTAAGAATGCCCAGGCCGTTTAAATGCACGAGACTGAGGGTATTTTTGTTTTCACAAATTAAGGCCTAATGCAAGCTCAAAAAGAGAAAGAGGGGGGTAGGAGTTAAGTAAAAGAGACAACTATTTCCATTCTATTGAACTGTCCTGACAAACATAGTTGCTGTCATTATTTTAGGTTTAAGAGATATCCTTAATAGCTAAGGTAATTCAGTGCCACTGTAAGAAGCCCATGACAAGGACGTGTCATGATACAATGCGATTACTGTGCCGAATAGTATCATGACGCTTGCATGGATATTACAGCTGCGGATGCACTGGATATTGCCAAGGCAAATGAAATAATGATAGTAATCAAAAGAAGTTGAAATGAACAATGCCAACTGTTTCAGTCTTCATTTTCCAAGTGCAGTGTGACAAGGGCTCAACGTATCTACCGTGAACTTGTGGATTGGTGGTCATGGGGACCCGTGTTAATATGACGGGATGACTATGACTATTAACCACTTGTTAACTGACGAGAAAGAATTCCGAGAGATTTTACAGTGATGATACAACGCATCTACCATTAACTTGTGGATTGGTGGTCATGGGTCCCCGTGTTAATATGACAGGTTGACTATGACTATTACCCACTTGTTAACTGACAGGAAAGAAATCTGAGGGATTTTACAGTACTGGTACAGCAACCAATTATGACACTGAAAACGATTCAAGCATGCCTCAATAGCAGGGGACTGGTCATTGCCCGCTGGGAGACAAGACAAGCCGGCGGAGAAAACAAGGTAGAAGGGAAGTAACTCTGGTAACTGGTCTCTGCTCACTGGGGGACAACAAGACGAGCCAGTGGCAGATGATGCAGTTCTAGGGGATACTGACCTGGGAAAGCAGAACCCTAAGACAAGGTAGAAGGGAAGTAACTCTGGTAACTGGTCTCTGTTCACTGGGGGACAACAAGACGAGCCGGTGGCAGATGACACAGTTCTGGGAGATACTGACCTGGGAAAGGATTGAGGTAATGTTTATTTTTGGCTATGAAGAACCACAGGGGCAGTTAGCAAGATGGTTGGAAGAATTATCACAGTACAATATGATTCTTAAATACCGACCTGGAAAAGTGCATGGGAATGCGGATGCATTATCAAGGAAGCCTATGGCCGACATGTGTTCGCACTATTCTAGTCATGTAAAGATTGAAGAGATTGTGGTGGCTATACCTATTGTAAGCGAGTAGAGGCTCAGTGGGCCACTTTTTCCGGAGAAGTGGTGAGGCGATTCCATTGGCTGCTTCAAAGACAATGCGGTTCAAGGGAGGCTTGGGTTTGGATCAGCACTGCGCGTTGGGGGACAAAACGACGAGCCGACGAGTAGCTGAGACAGATTCGAAGATGCCCTGGAGTAGACACGCTGGGGGACAAAAAGACGAGCTGGCGTGTAGAACACTCAAAACCGTTATACGGATTACAGGATCACTTTGCGCCCCAGGCTTTGGGGGACAAAAAGACGAGCCGGAGGCTGGGGTGCGCTGAGTGTCCTGGGACTAAATTGCAGGGGAAGAGAGTAAGACCAATGGACAATCATTTCCCACTGAGTGGTGGATAACCATGGACACGTTACAAAGGAGGTATAGTCCAGAGCCAGGATAAGATAACATTGGCAAGAGAGTCTTTCAGTAGAATTGTAGTACCCGTGAGAGTTCGGGGAAAAACATCTGAGTACCTGTTTGAATTCAGGGAATATCATGTTAGCCCAAGGAGAGGAGTGGTTTAAGTTGAAACAATATCCGGGGGCCATCTAAGGGATTCCACCTGGGGTCAGTGGGGTAGGATATGACACTGGCTCATGCGGGAATCTCGCCTTATGGATGGGAGACTGGTAATTGTTTCAAAACAGATCAACCGTCACACAAAAAGGAGTTAAGAATCATGAATGGGGTTGATTGCATCGACGAGGCAGTACTGTCATCTACAAGATCGTTGAGTGTGTGCCAGATAAACAGATTGAGTCTGCTTTGGATGTTTGTTTTAGTATTTCAAGAATGCTGTAACCGTCAGATGGTTAGACATGAGGCGCAACATTGTTCCAGGGCCCGGAATGGTGTTTGAAAGAAACTAATGTCGAAGTCGAGATCTGGCGAAGTATTGACTGAGAATGTACTTTACATCACAAGATCCAATAAGAAGGAAACTGAACATCCGGGGCGACCAATATAGACCTTCTGACACAGAAGTACAGAGATGACAGTATAGCCTACAGAAAAGAGGGCATATTAAGTACAAAAATGACTAGCCGGTTACAAACTGACCATTTCGCTTGATATGCCAGATAATCAACCCGTATGGTAAATTAAATAGACCAAGAACCATGATGCGAGTAAGATACAAATTATCTGGCTTAAAACATGGGCTTGGTTTTTTTTAGGAAGTCATTGGTGTGCTTCATAGCATTTTCACGAAGACAGGGATGCTATGCAGCAAAAATGGTGCAACTGCTAAGAGGGCATGGTACAACACAAGTCATCGAAATGGTGCAACAACCTGGTTTGGTGATGCTGCAATGTAGGGCTGAGAGGCATTCTCCCGGGTTGGGTCTAATGATAAAACCGGGGGGAGTGTAGTGAAAGTCTACTTTGTCCTTTGTGTTTTAGACCATTCCTTTTGGTCAGTTGTTTATGTCCAGAAAACTCTGGTTCCCAGTTTAGAGGAACCAGCCGACCATGTGACATTTACATGGCCCACTTGGACCAAGGCAGCTAAGCAGTACAGACGTGTGTTACTTAGACTGATGACTGAGACAGACAAGACTCTTTAAGACCAAGCAAATGATAATATAATGCAGGTTATAGTGTTAGCTACGGGTGAGTGACACTTCACATGTGACCTACTGAATTTCTTACAAAGTTTCTCATATTTACGAAACGGTTGAATTGTTGGCAGTCTACTTAGAACATTTCCTGCATATACCAAATCTGCAGCAGATTGCATTTAGCATATCGAAACAAAAAAAGGAAAGTCATAAACAACCAGAACGTAAATATTGAAGAAAGACAAAAATTCGGAAAAAGAAGCAATTGCTCATACTGAGATAATTCTCCTTTTGAAACAGTTATTTTGTGATCAATCTGCCAAATGCAATTAAAAGTGGCCGATTGATCGATTTGGGTTTTATGCCGTTTTAAACAAATATTCAGTATTATCATCATTGCTAATTAGCCTTCCCATGTGTTTCCTGGCTGTTATACACCAGTAGGCAACACAACAGTCTTTACAAGCAACTTCATGCTATTCCAGATTGACTATTAGCCCAAAGATGGAGCACGAATGACGCTTGTGGTTCGAGCTGGGGTTCAAACTCGCAACCCTGGGTTGACAGATGGCATCACTATCGAATGAGCTACCGTGATACAAGGGTAAGGACAAATTGTGAAGAACTCGAAGATGTTGCATCTAATGAGTTTCTCTTAGTTCAATTAACTGTTTGGAATACTAACTCATTCATTCCATGCAGACGATTTTTACAGTAGATAACCTTTAAAAAAACCTGCTCGCAAATGAACAAATTGCTCATTATATGTTCACGTCGTCTGCTGCAGATCTTGCTGTATATTGGATGTTCACGTCGTCTGCTGCAGATGTTGCTGTATATTGGAAGTTCAAGTCGGCTGCTGCAGATCTTGCTGTATATTGGATGTTCACGTCGTCTACTGCAGATCTTGCTGTATATTGGATGTTCACGTCGGCTGCTGCAGATATTGCTGTATATTGGATGTTCACGTCGTCTGCTGCAGATGTTGCTGTATATTGGAAGTTCACGTCGTCTGCTGCAGATCTTGCTGTATATTGGAAGTTCACGTCGTCTGCTGCAGATCTTGTTGTATATTGGGAGTTCACTTCGTCTGCTGCAGATGTTGCTGTATATTGGATGTTCACGTCGTCTGCTGCAGATCTTGTTGTATATTGGGAGTTCACTTCGTCTGCTGCAGATGTTGCTGTATATTGGAAGTTCACGTCGTCTGCTGCAGATGTTGCTGTATATTGGGAGTTCACGTCGGCTGCTGCAAATGTTGCTGTATATTGGATGTTCACATCGTCTGCTGCAGATGTTGCTGTATATTGGAAGTTCACGTCGTCTGCTGCAGATCTTGCTGTATATTGGAAGTTCACGTCGTCTGCTGCATATCTGGCTGTATATTGGGAGTTCACGTCGTCTGCTGCAGATGTTGCTGTATATTGAAAGTTCACGTCGTCTGCTGCAGATCTTATGATCCACGCTCCATGAAACATAATCTTAGTACTTTTTTAAAAATAATTATGTATGATAAACATCGGTCTGATATAAATGGATGATTAACACTTTCCAACATACCACACTTTTGCAGCATACGATCTTGAAAAAGTCAAGGCAAAAATTCAGATTATATTGCGTTAATGATATGTTTCACAGCTTTCAGGAGTATATCATATATTTAACGGCAAATTCCTTAGTACATTGCTAGTACTACCGGTATTGTTTTTATCCTAACACTAATGCTCCGGTTGTATTGTTTATATCCTGACAATCATGCTCCAATTGATGTTGTTTTATCCCGACTTTAATGCTCCAGATGTATTGTTTTTATCCTGACACTAATTCTCCGGTTGTATTGCTTTTATCCTGACACTAATGCTCCGGTTGTAATGTTTTTATCCTAACACTTATCCTTCAGTTGTAATGTTTTTTATCCTGACACTAATGCTCCAGTTGTAATGTTTTTATCCTGACACTATTGCTCCGGTTCTATTGTTTCCCCACGATCCTTAGTACCAAGGGGGGAAGCCACTACTACCCTTGTGTATGTCTTTGGTGAGACCTGACCGTGGATCAAAACCCAGATCTACCATTCCTAAGGTCGTGTAGTTGTAGAGCTTCCACCTTGGGTGTGGGATGGTCGCGGTTCCGATCCACGATCGCGTGCTACCAAATACTTCTCTAACCACAACACCAAGGAGACAATAGAAACATTTCTATAAATGAAAGCTTTACTTGTGTATAGAGTTAAAACAGCCTGATATCAGGAGAAAATACTCACTATGAGCAGATGCATTCCGATGCATCTGCAGCAGACGTATTTCGTAAACATAAAATAAGCCATTTTTCCTTTTGCCACCATGTTTCCAACTCTATTTAAGAATTAAAATTCCATTTGTTGTGATTTTGCTTCCCATATATGCCTACACGTTTTCACTTACTGTACATTTGTCGTATGTTGAAAATGGTTAAATATACATACAGTTCCATTATTTATTTGGAACTTATTAAAACTATTGTCTGTCCATTAAACCCTTCCATTTAACAGACAACTTTAAATGCCTTGTAGCCGATGACAAAGTATGAACAGCTGCTTTACCCTTTCGTTGCCAAGGTCAATTAAAGGCTTTAACAAACAATGTAGATTCAGGTTTGACAACTCGTAATGAATTCTCTCTCCTACAATCTGCATTGTTTTCCACTTAGACATTACATTTTACAAAATTCCCTGTTGGACGACACATGGAGAGGTGAAAATGTCAACATGAAGAGTCGACTTTGTGAAATTAGGCATTGAAAGGGTTAACTGATTCCCACTTATAACAAATCTGCATCAGATGACCTCTGATAACAACCAAGGAACATCTCTTTAATTAAAGTATTCTTAATCTGAATAATCTCTGTAATTGAAAATATACTTATTAAGAAGAATCTCTTTAATTAAAGTATACTTATTCAGAAGAATGTCGTTAATTAAAGTATACTTATTCAGAAGAATCTCTTTAATTAAAATATACTTATTCAGCAGAATCTCTGTAATTAAAAGTATACGTATTCAGAAGAATCTCTGTAATTGACAATATGCTTATTAAGAAGAATCTCTTTAATTAAAATATACTTATTCAGAAGAATCTCTGCAGAATCTCTTTAGTTAAAGTATACTTCTTCAGACGAATCTCTTTAATTGAAAGTATACTTATTCAGAAGAATATCTGTAATTGAAAGTAAACTTATTCAGAAGAATCCCTGTAATTGAAAGTATAATTATTCAGAAGAATCTCGGTAATGAAAGTATACCTATTCAGAAGAATCTCGGTAATTAAAGGTATACCTGTTCAGAACAATCTCTGTCATTTAAGGTATACTAATTCAGAACAATCTCTTTAATTAAAGTATAATTATACAGAAGAATCTGTATAATTAAAGTATAATTATACAGAAGAATCTCTGTAATTGAAAGTATACTTATTCAGAAGAAACTCTTTAATTAAAGTATACTTTTTTATAAGAATCTCTGTAATTAAAAGTATAATTATTCAAAAGAAACTCTTTAATTAAAGTATACTTTTTCATAAGAACTTCTTTAATTTTTAGTATAATTATTCAGGAGAATCGCTTTTATTGAAAGTATAATTATTTAGAAGAATGTCTTTAATTGTTAGTATAATTATTCAGAAGAATGACTTTAATTGAAAGTTTACTTATTCAGAAGAATCACTTTTATTGAAAGTATAATTATTCAGAAGAATCTTTGTAAATGAAAGTATAATTATTCAGAAGAATGTCTGTAATTGAAATTATAATTATTCAGAAGAATCTTTGTAATTGAAAGGGTAATTATTCAGAAGAATCTCTTTTATTTAAAGTACAATTATTCAGAAGAATCTTTGTAATTAAAGTAAACTTATTCAGAAAAAACTCTTTAATTAAAGTATAATTATTCAGAAAAATGTCTTGGATTGAAAGTATAATTATTCAGCAGAATTTCTTGAATTGAAAGTATAATTATTCTCTTTAATTAAAGTATACTTATTCAGAAGAACTTCTTTAATTGTTAGTATAATTATTCAGGAGAATCGCTTTTATTGAAAATATACTTATTCAGAAGAAACTTTTTAATTAAAGTATACTTATACAGAAGAATCTCTGTAATTGACAGTATACTTATTCAGAAGAATATCTTTTATTGAAAGTATACTTATTCAGAAGAATCTCTGTAATTGAAAGTATACTTATTCAGAAGAATCTCTGTAATTGAAAGTATACTTATTCAGAAGAATTGAAAACATTGCGACAACGTGTTAACAGTTGTTATATTTTAGTTGTCTGAAACAAATATATATGAGGTTTTAAAGAGGAATGTCAGGATAGTTTATATTTAATCGAATATGTGAAATCGCTTGTTTTGAGTGTTTTTAAAAAGTTATCTGCTGCATATTAAAAGATTCGACTTCTTTTGTAGATCCACGTGGAGCAATTTTTTCAGCATTTTTAATGAAGACGTGTAAGATAGATTCAAGATCTGAACGAAGTATTTCCCCAGTCAAGGGACGGCCATGTGGCAATCCATTGTGCTTGTAGTGTTCTGGATCTTAAATATATCTACACCATTCACCACAAGAGTCATGTTCACCAAATAAATGAGGGGTAATCTGTTTCAGTGATTGCTGAAATTGTTCTACATTACCTTGATTTTGAGCAAGTGCATAATTGAAACACTTCTGAATGTGTTTTATAACCATTGTTGACAAAACTTTGTGTTTTTTTCTGTAGAGTGTACAAGCTATTTCCTAAATGTTTGACAGTATGATTAATGTCACTCCATTTTACAATTTCATGAGAAAGTTCTTGTCTTATTCTGGCCATTGTTGTGCAGTCATCGTCCATTATTATAACACCAACGTTTACATCTTCTTTTTCTATTTCTTTAACAAGACTTGCTCCAACATCTGGCTCCATGGCTTTTGCACTCCCATTCCAATTTTTAACACACTGGTGATCTGGTGGTATATTACCTTTGTTTCCATGGTAATTGCAGAATTTGCAGTCCTTGAGCCTGATACCATATGCACAAATCTTGCCTGTCCTGTTCCCGATCATGGTCCCTACCCCCGATCTACTGTCATAGCATCTGCCAGATCCACGTTTCTGCCAGCCCATGTCATATTTGAACTCTCCACTAACAGACAATGATTCTAAGCATGATGAAGCATACGAATGATCTAGGTTCAAAAGAGAAGATTGAACACCAGTGGACTGGTGAATACCTTGTGTAGACTGGTCTATACTTATGCTGGTTTCAAGCGCATCACTCATATTTGAAGTGACATCTGGACAGGGAGCAGACTGACATTCATCTCTTCTACTAGTGTCAGAGCTATGAAAATAAAGCAAATGTATGAATGAATGTATATTTCTTTTATGGCGCATTGACAGCTAAAGCGCGCATTTAAATTTTATAACTCATGATCCCTGAGTTAACAAACCAGTAAAAGTCTAGAAAATGTGCCTTGCCAAAGGAAACTCCACTATGACCGTAGTGCAGGGACTGGGGATCGAACCCGGTATACATGATTTTGAAATCCCCCGACGCTAACCACTCGACCACAGTGGATTAAAAAAAAGTGTAACTTGTTGAAAACAAACTTAAATTGTTTATTCACAACTGCAGAAGTAGGTGAATTTCTTTACAACTAATGGTCTATCTATCACTAACATTTCTATTTTTTCGCTACCTGTGCAATCCAACGGTTGCAAGTTCGATGCTACAGGGGCGTCAGAAAGCACTTAAGTTCTTTAAAAAGCCTGGTTCTAAAAAGTTCGAATCCCAGCTCATTCAATGAAATTCAATGCAAAAAGCCTCGCACAAGTCCCTCCATTGGGATCAGTCTATGTGGAAGCAGCCAGTTGCTTGGAAAGTTTGTTATGTGGCATACTGGTATGAGAAAAACCAGGAAAGCATGGGTAGGTGAACAGTGAGTGGCTGCCTTGATATGACTGAATTGTTGAAAAAAGCTTAAATCACCAATCAACCAAACAACAATGTGAACCAAAATACAAGTGAGCTCTAACTTGAAACCTTTCCCTCATGCAGACAACTTGGGACGTATTTAATAAAAACATGGAAAATCTTTATAATTGATAGTATTACCTATGACTAAAAATTGAAAACATTGTGACAAAAGGAGAAATTGCACACAATTCTTCTTCGTCACTTTGTTTTCAAACAGTCCTCTGCTACAGGGGCGTCAGAAAGCACTTAAGTTCTCTAAAAAGCCTGGTTCTAAAAACTCGTAATGAAGTGAGCTTAACCCTTTCCCTCATACAACAATTATGCAGCAGACGAATATGAACATATTTTGTCAAAAAGTAGAAAATCTCTTTAATTGAACTGATAACCTATGATAAAAACTGGAAAACATCGTGTCAAAATGAGAAATTGCATGTTTTGTGCAATTTCTTCTTTTGTTACTATGTTTTTAAAAAGCTGTCTGCTACAGAGGCGTCAGAAAGCGTCTATATGTGGGAAAGGGTTAAATTTATATTGGAATATAAACTGGTTTGTACCTTGACTGCTTTTTGATCTTACATTTTTCTTCTCTCAAAGCACTTCTACATGACTGTTTTGCAATAAACCTGACATGTTCACCAACCTGTAAAAAAATGAAAATTGTATAAAAAACACTACTTTGCCAGTGTTATGTTGGATATTTTGTATACCATATATATCTTGGGTATATGACCTTTTACAGCAGTTCAATTTTCCCCTCCTTAGATGATGCCTGGTTTCTATGATTTTGTAAGCAATCAATACAGCTCAAAATAATTCTGTATAGGATCACTGAAGTTAGCTATTTATTCAATTTTCTTTCATAAATTGTAATTTTCAATATTTTTCATTGTGCCTGTTTCCTTATGCCACCTGACTGCCATGATTTTCAACCAATAGGTACAGCTTGAACAACTTTTGTAGAAGGTCACCAATGGGACATTTCTACCAAATGAAATTGGAATATTCAAGCAGATTCAGAAGAGAAGATTTTTAAACTTTGGAAATTTTGTCCTATTTCTGATGCTGCAGCAACCAAATTTCTGGATGAAATTTAAATCTTTGAACAATTTTGTGACAACACCCTGTTGCTATGTAAACGATCAACATGGTTTGAAAACATTAGGAACAGGATCACTGAAGCAGGATTCATATACAACTTCTCAAAGTTATAAAATCACTTGTTAATTGAAATGGTATTTTCATTTTATTTATTTTACCAATATTCTGATGCCGCCTGACTGTCATGTTTTTCAATCAATCGGTGTGGTATGATTTTTTTTGTAGAGAGTCTTCCAACCAACATTTCTACCATACTATATTGGAATCTTAAAAGCAGATTCAGACGAGAGAAATTAATCAGCAAAATCAAGTTTGGCCTTCGGCCCAGGTAATCAAATAAAAGTATTTGAAGAATACATTTGAAAACACTGTGAAAAGGGAGAAATTGTTTGTTTTGAGCATTTTCTACTAGTTTGTCTTTGCTTAAGAGTTGTACTGCAGAGGCATCAGAATTTGTATGAATGATGGAAAGGTTAATTTGGTTTTATATATGAAAAATGTTAATCCATAGTAACAAATTAAAAACTACCTCACTCTGAAGTCGTTTCATTCTTTTATGATGAAGTCCACGAACACCAATTGCCGCCATGAAATTTGTAACATGCAAATGTCCTACTCCGGCATGGATCATTCCTAAAAAAAAGAGGCAAACATTTAGAAAACATGAAAACATTGAAAATTCAGGCAAAACTATGATATTAAATTTAAATAAAGAAAATAAAAAATCCTTTATTATTTTTAAAGAATGAGGGAACGGGTTGACTTTCTTTAAAATTAAAGTTACATTTTTGTTTATATCAGTGAATTAATTATGAAGGTTTAGGAGCTACTATGTTTGCATCAAGATAGTTTTGAGAAATTTCTTCATTTGCCACAATGTTTTCAATGTTATTTAACCCTTTCCGACTTTGAACATATTTTGTCAAAACATAGAAAATCTCCATAATTGAATGGATAATCTATGACAAAAAGTGGAAAACATTGTGAAAAAAAGGAAAAATTGCATGTTTTGTGCAATTTCTGTTTTTTTGTCACTGTTTTTAAAAAGCTGTCTGCTGTAGAAGCGTCAGAAAGCATCTATATGAGGGAAAGTGTTAATAATTATATAACCATTATACTTGTTTTGGGAAAAATGTCAGAATCAACTGAGCATATTTGCTTTATGTAGGAAATAATTCAAACTTAAGATTAAATTTTCACCTTTTTGGTGTTGTACTCCATTTAAGTTTAATATAATAGACCCAGAACAACAGGGGGTGTGATATATTTGCTATACAACGTGGTCGGCTGTAGATATTTCTCATGAGGAAAATAGTTAAAACTAGACTACTAGTAGAATGATTATAAATAAAAAGTGTTAATAGGTTTGCATAAGAGTATTAAAGGGAGATGTTTGTGTACTACAAGTAGTAAAGATGAAATGGTTTATTCAACAAAAATGTTAGAATTAAATATATGTGACAGTGTTAACATTTACCTATCACCAAAGCACTATAAACTACTTTATTGCTATATACTTACAGGTCATCATTGCCTTCTGAAAGATAAGACAATTTTAAAAACACTACTTAATCATAGAAACATACACCTTCTGAAATATGTAAATGTTATATTTCGCAGTTTTCTAGAAACCACATGTTTAAGGTATTCCTTTTTTTAAGTGGGAATATTAAAAAACTGTTAATGCCGGACTGATAAATGAGCTAAGAAACTACTGTTTCACTGTAGACTAATATCATCAAACAAAAGTCTGCAGATGTTTTGTTTTAAATTTAAATTTCAAAAAAGTACTATATAGTCCATAATATAAAATGTATTCATCCAGTTAATAGGAATAACACATGTATACTAGTTTTGGTTTACTTTCAACATTTTTTTAAAAAAAACAGGTATTTATAAACCAAAATAGATATATTTACCTAAAGCTGCTTTTGTATTTATGACAAAGGTCCGTGGTCCTCTGCTCTTCCCTTGTTTATGACGTGTGTTTGTATCAATAGTGTTCATTGTTCCACAGCTGCACTGAACCGAAAGTACTGACCCATATCCATACCTGGTTTCCTTCTTAATGTTAATTAAATTAAGTGCATTCTCGCAATGTCTGCAGCATCTGAGTTGATCAATAATATGTCCCAGGTCAACAATTCTTCTTCCATTCTTCCAGCTCTGAAGCTTGTTCCCCTCCAAAGATGCAGCTTCTACTTCGACTGTATCAGAAACTTCCGGGAAAGAAAATACGGCTCCGCTTCCTCCTCCGCTACGCTGTCAGTTAAATCAACAGGTGTATTATTGTTCCATTTTTGTAGTCGAGATGATGACAAAATACCTCTCCTTTCTTGCTGTGTCGTAACGAATTTTCCCTTTTTGCGAGTCATGTTGAAAACGCGTTCCAAAATATTTCGTCGAAGATGAAATCGATATGTTATTGTTATTGTTTAGCATAGAGACGCGCATTGCCGGTGTCCGTATTAGAATTACACAGCGTAAAAAATACAAACTATACTTTGACCGGTGTACGTTTTAGATACGCACAGCGTGATTATAGAAACTGGCGCATACGCCTTTAAGTGTCTTTCGGAAGTTATGACATTTTTCAAATATTCAAGGTTGGGCCGAGGTCTTATTTCACCTATCCTACTTAGCGCTAAGTAATACTTAAATAATTTAAAACTAATTTCATCATTTGTGTTTCCCTAAAAATTTGTAAAAAAAAACGGTGGAATGTATTTATGTATAAGACTAGGTCGCCATAAATAGTTACCTTGCTGACTAATACTTATTTTTAAGAAATGAAAGCGTTTGGCACTTTAGGGAAACAAGTCATGTGCAGCATGGCATTCACAAATCTCATTAAAACCAGACCTAAACTGTGCTAGCTTGTATATAAATATGATGTCTCCCCGATACAGGTCGTATACAGATTGACATTTTGTCGCTTACCAACTATTACGGTGTAAGCAGGTTAGATAACCCATAACACAACCGATATAGAGAAGTGATAATTGTTGAATGCTCCTATTGTATAGCATGGTAGTGTGTTGTTTCGTACGATTACATTGGACATTAAAACCGAGCACGTGCTCATGAGTATTTACGTGTAAAAGATCAACTCGAGACGAACCTAAGTGAGGGGTAGTCAGATCCAAGATACGTACAGAGAAGTATTTTGGTCTGATTTAAATGAGATGGCATAAACGATTAGTGTTTAAGCTTAAGTCCTATTCAATTGACATAGATAGCGAAATAATGTTTATATTGATCCAGCCGTATGTCTGCCTCTTGGAGATCTAACAAGTACGCTGCTCATTTTCGTGGAACAAATCTAAAAGGCTGAGCCTGCATCAGCAATGGATTTGAACCTGAGACCTTAGCTTCCTAAATACGAGAGGACAACGCTCTACCAATATTGCTTCCGATATATCTTTTCTACGTGTTAGTTGTTGATATTAAGACTTTTTCATTTCCCACCTCAACAAATCTGCAGCAGACGAGTTTGAAAACAATGTGTCGACAATAATTGAAAATCTCTAAAAATGAAAGTACACTTTTTGAAGAAAAAAAATGAAAACATTCTGGCAAAACAGAGAAATTGCTCATTATTAGGATTTTCCGACGATGTTTTCAAAAGTCATCTTTTGCAGAGGCGTCAAAAGACGTCTATATATCACATCACGTGAATAATTGTCACACTGTTTTTATATAAAAAGCTGAGTTCAAATTAGTATTTAAATGAAATCCAACATTTGTAATTTGAGAATCTAGTACCACATTTTTTCATAAATGTTTTCTTCAAAGGCTTCAAGTTTTTATGGTTCGAGTTTCATGACTTATATTAAATGTTTATAAATGTGTATTTGTTGTACAATTCAGATTGTGAAAGAAGTCTGTCGATCAAGGAGAAGACGCGGTTGAAGATTATCTCAGACGTTGCAGCGGTGGTGTCAATGATGTGTTGTCATCAGTGTAAGGACTTGATAAAGAGCATAAGAAATTCTTCTTGTTATCAATATGTATTTTCTACAAACAATTTTTGTTAACCCTTTTCCACATATAGACTCCTTATGATGCCTCTTCAGCAGACGACCTTTGTAAACATTGTTGCAAAAGGAGAAATTGCTCAAATATCACCATTTGCCACAATGATTTCATCTATATCCAATAAACACGCTATTATTTTAAGAGATTTTCTATATTTTGGACATGTCGATTTCAAAGGCGTATAGCGTGTTCTGCTACAGTGTGATACATGATTATGTAGGCCTATGTACACGGTCAGTACACAAAATAAGTATGTACACGGTCAGTACACAAAATAAGTATGTACACGGTCAGTACACAAAATAAGTATGTACACGGTCAGTACACAATATAAGTATGTACACGGTCAGTACACAAAAGAAGTATGTACACGGTCAGTACACAAAAGAAGTATGTACACGGTCAGTACACAAAATAAGTATGTACACGCTCAGTACACAAAATAAGTATGTACACGCTCAGTACACAAAAGAAGTATGTACACGGTAAGTACACAACAAAAGTATGTACACGGTCATTACACAAACGAAGTATGTACACGGTCAGTACACAAACGAAGTATGTACACGGTCAGTACACAAAAGAAGTATGTACACGGTCAATACACAAAAGAAGTATGTACCGGTCAGTACACATAATAAGTATGTACACGGTCAGTACACAAAAGAAGTATGTGCACTCAGAGCTTTATGTTTTCACATATAAAAACAGAAAGCTAAACAACATATGAGCCGTTCCACGAGAAACCCAACATTATGGACTCTGCGTAAAGTATCGACCCAGATCAGCCTAAGCATGCCGCGCAATTTCACCCGGACTGACACTTTTCGTCTCCTGTGGATATTCCGTTTCAGGAATAATTATATCTATACCTCTATTCCCCTGAGAGGGGATGTGTTGGCCCGGATTGGCATGCGCGGACTACACAGGCTGATCTGGGTCGATACATTACGCAGAGTCTATAATGTTGGTTTTCTGGTGAACGGCTCATATATTTTCCAGTATTCTAATGTACTATTGCTTATACTATAATGTGTCGTCTACATCATAGTATATCTGCATAAACTATTTATCTATTTTCTACAATATGATTTGTTTTGAAAGTATACTATATCACCTTATAGTTTGTGTCTATAACTCGTTGGTGGTATTCACTGCACTTTGAGTATTATTTCATTTACAGTTCATCACGGCATATCTTGTACAGTTTACTAGTCGCAACTTTGCTAAACCCTTTCCCTCATACGACAATTCTGCAGCAGACGACTTAGAACATATTTTGTCAAAAATAAAAAAATCTCTACAATTGAATAGATAACCTATGACTAAAAGTGGAAAACATTATTTGTGTCAAAAGGAGAAATTGCTCGTTTTGTGCAATTTCTTCTTTTGTCACTATGTTTTCAAAAAAGACGTCTGTTATAGAGGGATCAGAAAGCGTCTATATGAGGGAAAGGGTTAAACAGCATTACACGAGGCTTTAACATTTGGAACTGTTATTCATCATTATGAGCTGCTTACTTACCGAGCAAGAAAACTGAATCTTATATGCATGTTTAATTAACCCGAACATCACTCTCACAGAAGATTACCTGCCTTATTTTCAAATGATTTGAATAAAAGTGTTCTTAACTGACAATGCACAACGGTAACTAAAACCAAACTAATCGACTGCAAAACCATGACCACAAGGGGCTCGATCTTTGAAAAACGTCTCATCTGAAAGTTGCAGTCAGGTTTTTAATTCTTAGAGTGTGTAATTAATGTAAAGTTTTAACCAAATAAAGTCAATGTTGACATCTGCGGTTTTGGCGCAATTCTTTTGTTTTATCTCTAGGAGGGCATCGACTTATTATCTTGCATAAACAAGTTGTTATCATACATTTTGACCCAAATTGTGTTATCTGTTTACAAACAGACATTTGGATGATAAAGATGAACGAAATCATACGAATGTGTGATACAAACACATGATTGAAGCAGTGTATGACAGCCATCGACCGTAAACAATGCAAATCGGGGACTCCCCTCCCCTTTAACGTTAGTAGCACGAGAAACTAAATGTTTTTATTATATAAAAACGCTAAATTAAAACGAAAGTTGTATAGAAATAAGAATCTTGAAACCCTTATAGATAACTATATATTTAAACTAAGTTATTAATATTTAAAACATCCAATTCTAAACAAAGTTAGCAAAAGAAACTTTTTGGAAAATTATGTTGATCTTAACATTTGTCTATCTAGAAATCTATAGATATATTTATTATTGTGTTTGTACACAATAACACAAAAGCGGGTTGTCCCATGTTCAGTTATGTATATATACATTTCATTTGTTGTACCGTTTGTAATGGTAATGTGTATGTACCCCATCTTTAAAACTGCACGAAAATTGGGATTTAATTTAGAGATAAATTTCGGAATATAGGGAAATTTACTCTAAATTAAATCCCAATTAAATCCCAATTTTCGTGCGGTGTAAGTTCTTTACATAAACTGGGAGTAATAAACCAATTAAAAATGTGAACGTTTCGTGCTGTATTTAATAGTTTTAACCCCCACTCCCTTTCCACCATAAAACGCATATACAGCATTCGAGTTTGAAACATCATGGATACAAAATGGAAAATCAATGTTAATGAAAATAGTTATTAAATAAGGTTGAAAGTAGTGTGGCAAAAAGGAGCAATTGATAATAATGAGTAATTACTCCTATTGCCAAAGTGTTTTTAAAAAGTTATACCACTAGTGGAGTTCCTGTTATGCATGGATCTCGCATACAAGTACGCTGCCGGAAACTGACTGCCCTCCATCGTAGACGTCTTAGCCTGTGGATTGAAGACGAGTGTCGCATAAACTATGTACATTGACATCGGTTTGTTTTCCAGTATAAACTTTTAAACATTTATATTTCTTAGATATTATTTGTTGTATTGTACATAATTCTTCAATTTTCAATGTTTTGTTTGTTTTATTTAAAGTAGTATACATTCAATTTTGTGCAAGCTATTGCAAAGGTCAAGGTCAGTCAAACTTGTTAGTAAGAAAGAATATTATCTCCAACGTGATAACGGGTTCTCATATATCTTGACCGTAGTGTGTCATTACCCCCGTTTAAAGGAGGATGTGGTATTAGTGTGGCGTCGTTCGTGCGTCCGTCTTGAGTCATACGTTAGGCAATATTAGGTTGATTTGATTAAATGAGTACGGTAATGTTAAACCCCAAAAAGAAATGCGACACAACAAACTTCACTTAGATTAGCTCAGTGATAACAGAGTAATTTTCAATTTGAATTTATATTGTATATGTACTGTACTCGTACTACATTTCTTTACATCACAATCACCTTTTAAACACTCTACAGGCCATATGTTATATCCAATATGCATGAAGTTTAATCTGACCATGAATCCCCATCAAATCGTTGTCAACCTTGAAACTGGGTCGTGTATGGTCAACAACTATATCACCAGACAAACCT
>JASEVX010000021.1:0-17500 GCA_031761405.1 Serripes groenlandicus | reverse complement strand
CTCTGTCTGTCTGTCTGTCTGTCTGTCTGTCTCTCTCTGTCTCTCTATGTCTGTCTCTCTCTCTCTCTCTATGTCTATCTCTCTGTGTATATATATCTCTCTCACCCTTCCTATGTAATTCTCTTTCTATATTACTGTCTAGCCTTGTCTCCCTCTCTCTTTGTTTCTTATCTCTCTTTCTCTCTCTCTCTCTCTCTCTCTCTCTATATATATATATATATATATATATATATATATATATCTCTCCCTCTCTCTCTCTGTCTCTCTCTCTGTCTCTCTCTCTCTGTCTCTCTCTCTGTGTCTCTCTCTCTGTCTCTCTCTGTCTCTCTCTCTCTGTATCTCTGTCTCTCTGTCTCTCTCTCTCTCTCTGTGTCTCTGTCTCTGTCTCTCTCTCTCTTCCTCACTCTCTGTCTGTCTCTGTCTATGTCTCTCCCCCTCTCTCTCTTTCTTTCTTATTATTTATATCGATCTTGAATAAAGAAGATCCTTCAAATTATTGGCGTATTTATCTAATCAACGTTATGTATAAAATATTTTCAAATATAATTTATGATAGACTATAAACATGGACTTAACAGTTTAGTTTAGTAAAATTGATGAGGCACAGACTGGTTAGTCGACGACGGATAACATATTTAAATTACAAAGCATGGTATTAAAATATAACAGTAAACCCGGGGGTAGATTTTATTTGTTGTACGTAGATTTCAAAATGGCGTTCGATGGATTGATACATCATAAGTAATTCGCTAGTTTGCATCAAAATGGGGTTCAGAGAAAGTTATTTCGTGTACCAACCAACGCCTATGTATTGTAATCTACGCGGATCGGTACTAATCGGCGACGATAATGTTACTCAACCATTAAAACAGACCAGGGGACATTACAAATACAAGCAATTTCAATTTATATTTTAATGAGTTATCTTCCTTTCTACGAAGCAAGGAACACAGAGGTATTTGTGTTACGGAGCAAATCGCTGATATGATATGTATACTCTTTGCAGATGACGTGGCGAACTGCACTGACACCGCCATTTAGTTACAATTAAACTCTATTTTAGAATTCTGTGAAAACTACGATATGACCATCAATCAGAATAAGACAGTAATACGAGCACTGGTCTTATAACGGCATCCCGGTAAATGTTACATCAGTGTATAAATACATGGGGCTCATATTCACTCCTAAATTTACCTGGACAAAGGCAAGAACAAAACTTGCTGCCCATGCCCGGAAACCGATGTATGCTATTAAGTCCTATCAGAGCTACTTTGGAAATTTTTCCCATGCTTATTATTTCAGACTATTTGATTATATTGTTAAGCTTATATTAAGTTATGGAGCTGAGATATATGGAACAGAAATGTCTGATATTCTCGGACAATTTCAAATTCAATATTGTAAAGATTTTCTTGGAGTTAATAATTATGTTAATGATTCTGTCACATTAGGAGAGTGCGACATACTTCCTTTTGTATTGATCATTATGTA
Source organism: Serripes groenlandicus (assembly GCA_031761405.1). Lineage (NCBI taxonomy): Eukaryota > Metazoa > Mollusca > Bivalvia > Cardiida > Cardiidae > Serripes > Serripes groenlandicus. The sequence goes on along the minus strand of JASEVX010000021.1, from coordinate 16,006 downwards.
AAATGTATTAAGTACTGGTGCACAGTACTATGTATGTTTAATGAAAGGTATCAAATGAACTGCTATTTAATGCTGAAAAGACATGATGACATTGGGAGAAATAAACGGGCGACATCTTTAAAAAATGTATTGTATCATATACGAGTTGTTGTTGTTTCTTTTCTTGTTGTCTTGTTTTTGTTTTTGTTTTTTTTATTAAGGGGGAGGACGGGTTTGTTGGGCTTTTTGATGATAGGAGAATTATCAGTGAGACAATTCGTAACGAGCTGTTTCTCCTTAATTCTGCATTGTTTACCACTTCGGCTTTAAATTTTACCAAATTTCCTGTTGGACGAACAATGAAAAGGTCCAATTTTCAACATGGAGGAGTCGACTTTGAGGAATAACAGCTATGAAATGATTAATCATATTTAGTGTCAGTCCATAATGTATATACGTGATATCTATCGCACAACCGATCTACTTAACAACCCCGTGGTTCGTGTCCTGATTTATAACACTGACAATAATGCTGTACGTGTCATACCAAATACAAATACGTTACAAATCTGTTTTGATTGTTTTGGTGTTTTACGCCGCTGTCAATCATGTGTCAGTCATATCACGGAGTTTCCTGTGTAAGTTGTTTCCTAGTTTTTGACACGTTCGTGAAAAGCATCATACAGTTATAGGATAATACGGGTGTTTGCTATGATTGATTGTTTGGTGTTTTACGCCGCTTTCATTTTTTGTTTTAGTTATATCACGGTGTCTCCTGTGTAAATTACCAGTACTACTAGACTTTTCATCCTGACACCAGCCAGTCAGCCGTAATGATAACTACGCAACCCTGAGCGTCAAGGAGGAAAGCCATTATAACCATCTTTAAGTACTTTGGTATGACCCGACCGGGGATTGAACCCGCGACCTCCGGCACCGAGGCGGACGCTCTACCACTACACCTCATAGGCGATCGTTTGATAAGACTTTCGTCTATGATCGTTATCATGCGTGCAGTTTGAGTGAATACCGAAAATGCATGAAAGATTATCAGCGGTGATATGTAGCCAAGGTATATGTATGAGGGAACACTTATGCATATACCTTGGCTACATATCATCCTGCTTAAATGAAATTTGTCCCCGAATTTCGGGAGACTGAGAATGTTGTAAAACGTTCCAGAGGCTTTTCCTATGTAGTCCCTTAGTGGGGGCCATTGTAACAGGCCTTAAAGATTCGACCTGATCAGGGCTCGAACCCTAGACCGAAAAGCTAACTCTGTAGTAAGGCAGTATAAGTGTCCCCTTATACATATATCTTGGCAACAATAACAAGCTACTCCATGAATTTTCTTTGAATTGATTGATTTGAAATTAACGCTATTTAAACCTTATCATTCTTGTCGTGGATTTCTAGCACCCGTTCTCCATACAAAATCTTCGTAATTCCCACACAGTCTGTTACCCTATTTAAGAAAGACTCTCAATGTCTGTTGCATTTTATCAGAAAGAATCAATGGTCGAGGCGGGACTTGAAACCGGGAATTAATCCTTTCCCACACACAACAAGTATGCAGCAAAACACTTTGAAAACATCTAGGCAAAGTATGGAAACTCTCTATAATTGACGGTCAAATAACTTATAAAGTTGCAAACTTAGTGGCAAAAGGAAATATTTCGCGTTTACAGAAATTTCTCTTTTTGTCATGATGTTTTTAAAAAGCCGTCTACAAGCGTCTGTATGAGGGCAAGGGTTAAAAGGCCCTACACGTGACGGATTGACCCATCACGGTTTGGCTAGGATTTCTCGTACTGGACTGATATACTAAATACAATGTTGAGGCACATAGTAAAACATGATGAACTGCCATCGTCTGTCATTTTCCATAATTTATTTTTATGCATTTATCAAAACAAATTCAACATCTTGCAGAAAATGTGCACGTACTGTACATTTAGCGTGAAATGGAATGAATAGTAACGTATTTACCTATTCCAAATTATAGAAATAAGAATAAAACCAAATAAAGAAGTAATACATTTACACTATTTCGCAAAACATGCACACATACGTTATATGCGATGATTAGTACATTCTTTAACAATACCAATTGATTTAAATATGGATAAAAATAAGCAATAATTCATCTTTGAACAAATGTGTAAACATCCCTTTAAATGAAAACGGTAACTTCTTAATAGAGATACAAACAATGCGGCAAACAGAGATTGCTATTCTTGACCAATATCTCCTTTTGACACATTTATTTTATTCAGAAGTTGTCTGCGACTGATGCGTCAGAAAGCGTGTGTATGTAGTTAATGGTCAACAGTGATGTAAAATAAGAGCGCCACAAGCGAACGCCAAAAGCGAACGCCACAAGCGAACACCACAAGCGAACGCCAACGTTCGTATGCGTGTTGTTCAAAGTCGTAAAAGGGGCATTACTGAATACATATTAAAGCCAGAGGTATGTGACTTAATATGACATGCGAATTGATCCTAGAAACATATGTACCAAGTTCCATGTGCAAATGCTGAACGGTTGTTGATATATGAGGTAATGTTTAAGTTTTATGACAACGCGGACGACCCAGACGATGCAGACGACTATGACGTCAAGGGTATCACCATACTTTTGACTTTTTTTCTTCGCAAAGCAGGCGATCTAATAGGTAGAGTGGACTAAAATGTGAATACTAAGTAATAAATGACGAAGCTCGAACACTGTCATAGTCCATCTAGTAGGAAGCTGATCGGAGAACAGACACGGCCATGTAAATGTTGATTCCGATACCGACGAAAAACGCAATGGCTCTGGAGGGTTGTGGTACCACGTTCAAATACACGATAGTGTGCATAAATCGGGAACCAGCGAACAGTCGGAATACAAGCGTGGCTGTGGCTAGCGATGGGTTTGTTAGTACGTACAGGAACCCGATCAAGACGAATGGCAGAACATTCTCAAGGTCATTCTGGTGACATCTGAAAAGATAAACTGGAATGTTTGGTTTTGACGATTTTTGAAAAACATGTATAAGAAAAGGGCAATATGATATGAGCAATTTCCTCTTTGCCCACAATGTTTCCTACTCGTTTGATTAAAACATATTTCATTCTAGAGATTTTGTAAAAAAAACGGACGTTTTCAAAGTCGCTTTCTGCAAATTTGCTGTATGGTGGAAATTGTTAATTGATAAATCACAAATTGAGAAACAACTTCAGAAATTGACTTAAGACACCAAGAAATAAACAACGCGGAAAAAATGAATTAAAAGAATCTACTTTGTATTTGAGGAACCCTTTTTGCTGCAATACATTCAATAATTCAACAGAGTTTTGGAACTCTGCCGTTGTTGAGTATTTAGCGTGGAAGATTTGACACCGGACCTCCGTACGTACGTGTTTATTATGAAAATACAACCAGTGATCCAAATTAGGACACACACACAGTAGCAGGTCTGATTGCTCGTTTGATCATTCAGAACTCACTTAAGACAGGTCCGTTTACGGAAATGGTTTTAGCTATACAATATCACAATAATGGGCATGTCACGAGTGTTACGAGTTTTATTTTCGAGTTTGCGCATGTGCGACTTTTCGCGGACTCCATTGTATCGTCAAACATTTGGAGAATCTCGTTTGTTTCTAAATGTTTATACGGTGTTTAAAGCCGAGTTCAACATTTTTTTTCAGTTATATCACGTCAAGTCCTGGGTAAGTTACTAGTTCTACTGGTATCATTTATCTCTGACACAAGCGCGTCAGTCGTAATGTTAACACATAACCCTGGACGCCAAGGAGTGAAAACCATTACTACCATTTCTTAAGTATTTTGTATGACACAAACAGGGATCGAACCCACGACTTCCAGCATCCACCTCGGTAGTGTAGTGGTAGATCGTCCTACTTGGATCCGGGAGGTCGCGGGTTTCGATCCCCGACCGGTTCATCCCAAAGACTTTAACAAATGGTAGTAATGGCGGCCCTCCATGGTGCCCAGGGTGGCGGCGACTAGCATTACAACTGACTGGCTTGTGTAAGGAAAGAAAAGACCAGTAGTACTGGTAACTTACCCACGAAACGCCGTGATATAACTGAAATAATGTTAAAAGCGACGTTAAACACCCGACAATCAACCCGACATCCGATGCGGGCGCTCTACACTCATGTTATATGTCCTATTCTTACCTCCTAATTCGCTCTATGGTAGGATCTAAGGTCACTGCGGGAGGTTTACCACTCGTCTTATAGTCCTCGGGTGAGATGAATACCTGTCACAAAGAAGTGCACATACATTGAACATCGGGGTACTGATAACACCATATCTCTACAAAACATTGTGACAAAGGGAGGAATTGCTCATAATGAGCAATTCCTCCTTTTGCCACATTGTTTTCAAAAGTAGCCGTCTGATGGAGATTTGTGAGAAAGGGCTAATCTTTTCCTACTTTCAAAAAAATCTGAAGCAGACGACTTTGAAAACATCTAAGTAAAACTGTTGAAATATCCATGTGTGTTAAAACAATATGAACCATTTCCTCCTTTTGCTTTTTATGTTTTCAAAGTTAGCATGTTGAAGATGCGTCGAAATGCGTCTGTTTGTCAGAAACGGTTAACACCCGTTTGTGTCACAACTTGAACAGTTCGACCCACATTGATCTCAGGTGTTCCGATAAGATATTTTGAAATATTATCTATTGGGTTTCAACCCTGCTTTCTTAACAGCATTATCTATACAATCATATAAGGATAGTTATATGTGACCCCCTCGTTGGTAAACCAGTACCAGGCTAGGATATGTTATATGCTCAAGGACAGACCACATGAACTTGCTCCTCTAAAAATATATATGACCTACTCTATGCAATGGCTGAGTTCATGACGAACTCAAGGAGGGTAGGGTCAGGGGGCACGTGTATCGATGGCGCATGTGCAGACACTTGGTTCTCGTGAACGCTCATCTCCACTCTGGAGTCAAAATTCAAAATGGAAGCCTCCGTGTTGTATCCACTTATTTCATTATCGACACCAGAAAGCTCGTTTTCTTGTTGTCTAAATTACGGATCGCAATCATTTGCAAGGCCCAATTAAACAAATCCTTATTTATCTTGCTTACAAATAAAAACATCACTGATTACTGAACTCTTGTATCTCTCGCTTGAAGCAGGATTGCAAATAGTCGGGGTCAGAAGCTCATATGACGTCACTAGGGTTAAAACAGGAACCCGTGTAACTCTAGTCGGAACTCGGGTTCGTCGTGAACTACGCCATAGTATGATATCTATGCATAGAGCAGGTCATATCTATTTTTAGAGGAGCAAGTCCCTGTGGACAGACTGCCGAGATATACCCCGAAGCCATATGAGCACGAGTAAACCAACATTATGGACTCTGCGTAATGTATCAGCCTGCGTGAAAAGCGTCTTTCCGGGTTAGCCTTCGCGGCATGCTTAGGCTGATCCGGATCGATACTGTACACAGAGTCCACAATGTTAGTCTTCACGTGGAACGGCTGATTTATCTGAAAACTTTCTCTGTGCTCCGAAATAACCTCTATGCTTAAAATAAATACTTCCCATTGGTCAATTTCGAGAAAGAATTTGTTTCTTGAAAATGATATCCTTGAGAACAAATTCTGAGCTCATAGTATGGTTATATATTTTTTGATCTGTCGGGGCTTTTAATAGTCCGGGATACTCTGTCTTTAATCCAGTACGCGATGCAATCGAGAATTTCAGGTCTTTATCGTTAACCCTTTCCCACTCACAGACGTTATCTGACGCATCTGCAGCAGATGACTTTTGAAAACAATGTGGCTAAAGGAGAAATTCCTCATAATGAACGATTTCTCATTTTGACACATTGTTGTCAACTGTTTTTAATAATTATACTTACATTTATAGAGCTTTTGCTTATTTTCACGTAGAAGTTTTCAAAGTCGTCTATTGTAGAGTATTAAAATGTGGGAAAAGGTGAAAAATCATTGTTATATACAATACCAATACCAATACACATATTATAGAGGTATATCAAAAAACCAACAACAGGTTAATCCTATAACAGTTCAGAGGTCCAGATAAGGAAAGGCATTCAGCTCTTTTTCTCACAATGTCTCTCTTAATATTAAAGCAAACCCTATGTTGTGGGTACTCAAAATAATTGTCTCACTAAGACGATTCTTTTGAGTACCAACAACATAGGGTTAGAGGGTCAAATAAGGATTTGAGATCATGCAAAACGCCCCTTATCTAGAGCTCTGTATAACAGTATTATAGACAGAGGGTAAAACACTTTCACGTGTGAAATACCGGCAATAACATGTTTCAAATGGCAACCCAACTTCACAACCTTCGATACAATACTGTCATGTGTGATGACATACATTTATCAAGTGCATATATTTAAAAAAAATATATTAAACAAGAGTTGTCAGAGGACAATATAGCTCGCCTATCAGGGCCAGCGTCTATCAGGGCCTACTTCAGAACAGTTATAGCATTGGTAAAAGTCTAAAATCCAAAAGTGGAATTATTCAGTTGAAATTGAATTTACAAAAGAAAGAAAACTGTTTAATAGCAACAGCATAACTATATAGTCAAAATCCATTCCAGAGTTATGTGACTCGACATACAAGGTCACATAATGACCCTGAATAAGTGTGTGAAGTTGCAAAGGAACAGCATACACAGTGTCTGAGAAAAGGCCTTGCACGCAAAGGTTTGACCAAGCTGGCAACGTCAACGCGGACGCCGGACCAGAATTGGACCAGAAACTCTTGTAACTTAACCGGGATACGCCGTGACTAAACTGAACAAGTTTTGAAAGCGGCGTAAAAAGCATACAAACAAAAAACAACTAAATGACATATTATACATAAAACATGTACTTACATTCTTTGGAATTCTGTGACGGGCCGTCCACAAACTGTTTTTAACAGCACCGCCCCGGAATAAAACGCGAACTTAGAGAAAACCTCATTGTCCAAACTAAATAAACTAGCCATATTTAATGTCAGCCCTAATATTACTGAATGTGCCGAGTAAACCTCTTTATGACAATGTTATATAACTATACAGTAGTATATATATTTATATAAACAGGGCCAGTCCGCACCGGTTTATACACTGAGGTTCGTTTGCAGAAACCTGGTTGCACGTTGATATATATGTATTTTACCCTTTCCAACATATAACTATCTGCATTAAAATATTTCGAAAACGCGTAAGCCAAACTATTCAGAAATCTGTATGAATAAAAGTATATTCTTGACAGGGATGAAAACAGTGTGGCAAAAATGAAAACAATCTAATTTTTTGCAATTTCTCCCTTTGTCAAACTTGTTCTTTTGTCGTCTGCTGCAGATGCGTCTGCTTGTAGAAAAGGGTTAACATCATGAGTAAGTTTAAACAAGAGTTAAATTCTCTTGTTTACTTAAACCTTTCCCAAACACAGAGGCATGTTAACGCATGCAAACGGCTTGTTAGAACATTGTGACAAAAGAAAAAGCAATTTCAACTTTTGCCACACAGTATGTGTTCTCTATCGAAAACATATACTTATATATATATAGTTTTGTTTACACATTTTTGTCAAGATGTATTTAAAGTCTACTTTTATTGGCATTGTAAATTCATCATATAACAGTTGAATTTAAACGGACATTATTAAAGATATATACTTTTTCCAAAGTATATCCATTCGTTGGTTTATATTTATGTTTTCATTTGATTTTCTCTCTCTCTCTCTCTCTCTCTCTCTCTCTCTCTCTCTCTCTCTCTCTCTCTCTCTCTCTCTCTCTCTCTCTCTCTCTCTCTCTCTCTCTCTCTCTCTCTCTCTCTCTCTCTCTCTCTCTCTCTCTCTGTCTGTCTGTCTATCTCCCTCTCTCTGTGTGTCTCTCTCTGTCTCTCGTATTCATACATATTCGTACGTGTCATACCAAATACTTTACAAATTTTTGTTTATTGTTTTGGTGTTTTACGCCGCTATTTTTTCAGTCATATCACGGAGTTTCCTGGGTTAGTACAACTAGTTCATTTATACTGACTACAGCTAGCCAGACGTAATGCTTACTTCTCAACCTTGAGCGCCAAGAAGGGCAGTCATTATTTAATTAATGTTTAAAGTCTTTGGTTTGACCTGACCGGATAACGAACCATCGGAGATCAAACTAAGCTAACTAGCAGTAGTGGATAATTAGCAAGTAAATGCCGTGATATGATTGAAATACTGTTGAATGCGACGTCAAACATAATGCAAAACCAATTGATTGATTGGGGTTTAACGCCGTTTTTAACAATCTCTCCTGGTTTTCCCACACCAGTACTCCACACAACAATCTTCCAAAGCAACTGGCTGCTTTTCCACATAGACTTATCCCATTGGTGGAAGATGAATGACGCATGTAGTAATGAATTTTGTCAAACGTGGGAAAGAAAATTGGCCGAGCCGGGATTCGAACTCACAACCCCTGGATTGACAGCCCGCGTCGTTATCAACTGAGCTACCGGGACTCGACTTGCAAAACCAAAGCAGGTTCGTACGAGGTGTGTCCTAGTTTATGACACGTTCGTAAAACGCTTCATACAGTTATAGGATTATACAGGTGTTTGATATGATTGAAATACTGTTTTATGCGATGTAAAACATCATGCAAAAAATCTAAGCAGGTTCGCAGGCGTTGTGTCCTAGTTATTGAAACGTTCGTGAAATGCTTCACACAGTTATAGGATAATACAGGTGTTTGGTATGATTGAAATGTTTAATGCGACTTAAAATACTAATCAAAACCAAAACAAGTTCATACGTGATGTGTCCTAGTTTTTGACACGTCTGTGAACAGCTTGATACAGGTATAAAGGTGTTTGACTAGATTGATTGTTTGGTGTTTTACGCCGCTTTAAATTTTGTTTTAGTTATATCACGGCGTCTCCTGTATAAATTACCAGTACTACTGGTATTTTTACCCTGACACCAACCAGTCAATCGTTATGCTAACTCCGCAACCCTGAGCGTCAAGGAGAAAAACCATTTCTACCCTTTTTAACGACTTTGGTATGACCCCACCGGGGATTGAACCCGCGACCTCCGGCACCGAGGCGGACGCTCTTCCACTACACCTCATAGGCGGTCGTTTGATCATACATTCGGCTTTGATCGTTATAATGCGTGCAGTTTGAGTGAATACCGAAAATGATTATCAGCGGCGATATGTAGCTAAGGTATATGTATGAGGGGATACTTATACATATACCTGGGATACATATCACCCTCCTTAAATGAAATTCGTCCTCGAATGTCGGGGGACTGAAAATGTTGTCAAACGTTACCTAGGCTTTTCCCATGTGGTCCTTTTTTGGGCGCCATTGTAACAGTCCTAAAATATTCTACCTGACCAGGGCTCGAACCCTAGACCTTTCGATCCGAAGGCAAACGCTCTACCACGTCGCTATAAAAGCTAGCTGTATAGCAAGGCAGTATAAGTGTCCCCTTATACATATATCTTGGCTGCAATAACAAGCTACAGCACGAGTTTTCTTTGAATTGATTGCTTTGAAATGAACGCTATTTAAACAGTTAATTCCTTTTAGTTAAATAACGACCTTATCATTCTGGTCGTGGATTTTTAGCACTTAATTTCCACACAGTCTGTTACCCATTTGTGACAGACAAAAGACGGTACTCTTAATGTCTGCTGCATTTCCACAAAAATAATCAATGGTCAAGGCGGGACTCGAAACCGGGAATTAACCCTTTCCCACACACAACAAGTATGCAGCAAAATATTTGAAAACATCTAGGCAAATTATGGAAAATCTCTATAATTGGAGGTAAAATAATTAATCAAGTTGCAAACATTATGGCGAAATATAAAGCTTTCGCGTTTTGAGAAGTTTCTCTTTTTGTCATAATGTTTTAAAAACGTCTGTTTGATTGAAAGGGTTAACGACCCACGATGTTACAGTTTGACCCATCACGGTTTGGCTATAATTTCTCGTACTGGCCTGCTATAATAAATACAATGTTGAGGCACATAGTAAAACATGATGAACTGCCATTGTCTGTCATTTTTTATAATTTATTTCTATGCATTTATCAAACAAATTCAACATATTGCAGAAACTGTGCATGTACTGTACACATAGCGTGAAATGGAATGAATAGTAACGTATTTACCTATTCCAACTTATAGAAATAAGAATAAAACCAAATAAAGTAGTAATACATTATCACTATTTCGCAAAACATGCACACATACGTTATACGTTAAATGATTTACCAATACCAATTGATTTAAATATGGATAAAATTAAACAATAATTCATCTTCGAACAAATATGTAAACATCCCTTTAAATTAAACTGTAATTATTAAATAGAGATACAAACATTCCGGCAAACAGAGATTGCTCATCTTTGACCAATATCTCATTTTGTCACATTTTTTCGATCAAACGTTGTCTGCGACTGAGACGTCAGAAAGCGTGTTTATGTGGTTAATAGTCAACAGTGATGTAAAATAAGAGCGACACAAGCGAACGCCACAAGCGAACGCCACAAGCGAACGCCACAATCGAACGCCACAAGCGAACGCCACAAGCGAACTCCACAAGCGAACGCCACAAGCGAACGCCACAAGCGAACGCCACAAGCGAACGCCACAAGCGAACGCCAACGTTCGTATGCGTGTTTTTCAAAGTCGTAAAAGGGGCATTACTGAATAAATATTAAAGCCAGAGTTATGTGACTTAGTATGTACATGCGAATTGATCCTAGAAACATATGTACCAAGTTCCACATAGAAATGCTGAACGGTTGTTGAGATATGAGGTAATGTTTAAGTTTTATGACAACGCAGACGACGCAGACGATGCAGACGATGCAGACGTCAAGGGTATCATAATACTTTTGACATTTTTTCTTCGCAAAGCAGGCGATCTAATAGGTAGAGTGACCTAAGATGTGAATAATAAGTAATAAATGACGAAGATCGAACACTAGTAGGAAGCTGTTTGGAGGACAGACACGGCCATGTAAATGTTGATTCCGATACCGAGGAAAAACGCAATGGCTCTGGATGGTTGTGGTACCACGTTCAAATACACGATAGTATGCATAAATCGGGAACCAGCGAACAATCGGAATACAAGCGTGGCTGTCGCTAGCGATGGATTTGTTAGTACGTACAGGAAGCCGATCAAGACAAAAGGCAGCACATTCTCAAGGTCATTCTGGTGACATCTGAAAAAGATAAACTGTGATGTTTAACCATTTCGCACATACCCGTCTACGTGTTGTAGACGCCTTTGCATCTGGCGAGTGCCAGGAAAAAGGACATATGAGCAATTTCGCTTTTCAGTGTTTCAAACTGGTATCATTATAAAAAAGGTTACTTTAGAGAATTTAAAAAAATATTTTTTTGCACTTTTCGGAGTCGCCTGCTGCAGATTTGCTGTATGTCGGACATTAATAAATATAATTGATAAATCACAAATCGTGTGAAAACTTCAGAAATTGATTAAAGACATTAAGAACTTATAACTATGATAAACTGAATTGAAATAATCTGCTTTGTATTTGAAGAACCCTTTTTCTGCAATACATGTACATTAATTAAATCAACAGAGTTTTGAAACTTTGCCGTTGTTGAGTATTTAGCGTGGGATATTTGACACCGGGCCTCCGTACGTACGTGTTTATTATGAAATTGATTGATTGGGGTTTAACGCCGTTTTTAACAATTTCTCAGTTATACCACGGCGGCCAGTTCACCTACTCATGCATTTCCTGGTTTTCTCACACTATACTCCACACAACAATCTTCCCAAGCAACTTGCTGCTTTTCCACATAGACTTAGCCCATTGGTGGAAGACGAATGACGCATGTCGCATTGACTTTTGTTTATTTATGAAAGTACAACCAGTGATGCAAACCAAATTAGGACAAACACACCGTAGCAGTTCTGATTGCTCGTTTGATCATTCAGAATTGTCTTAGTACACGTCCGTTCACGGAAATGGTTTTAGCTATACAGTAACACAATAATGAGCATGAAAGGCGACACTAAGTGTCACGAGTTTTATTTTCGAGTTAGCGCATGTGCGAGTTTACGCGGACTCCATTGTATCGTCAAACATTTGGAGGATCTCGTTTGTTTGTATTTGTTTATACGGTGTTTAAAGCCGAGTTCAACATTTGTTTCAGTTATATCACGTCAAGTCCTTGGTAAGTTACCAGTACTACTGGTATCATACATCTCCGACACAAGCGAGTCAGTCGTAATGTTAACCACACACCACTGAACGCCAAGGAGTGAAAGCCATTACTACCATTTCTTAAGTATTTTGTATGACACGACCAGGGATCGAACCCACGACATCCCGCATCCGCCTCGGTAGTGTAGTGGTAGATCGTCCTACTTGGATCCGGGAGGTCGCGGGTTTCGATCCCCGGCCGGGTCATCCCAAAGACTTTAACAAATGGTAGTAATGGCTGCACTCCAATGCGCTCAGTGGTGGCGAGGACTAGACAACTGACTGGCCGGTGTAAGAAAAACCAGGAAACGCCGTGATATAACTCAAAAAATGTGGAAAGCGACGTACAGTCCGCCATCCGATGCGGGCGCTCTACACTCTTGTTATATGTCCTATGTTTACCTTCTAATTCGCTCTATGGTAGGATCTAAGGTCACTGCGGGAGGTTTTCCTCACTCGTTTTATAGTCCTCGGGTGAGATGAATACCTGTTACAAAGAAGTGCACATACATTGATCACCGGGGTACTGATAACACCATATCTTTGCAACAGACGCTTTTCAAAACATTGTGACAAAGGAGGAATTGCTCATGATGAGCAATTCCTCCTTTTGCCACTTTGTTTTCAAAAGTAGCCGTGTGTTGCAGATGCATCGAAACGCGTCTATATGTGAGAAAGGGTTAATCTTTTCCTACTTTCTAAAAATCTGAAGCAGACGACTTTGAAAACATCTAAGTAAAACTGTTGAAATATCCATGTGTGTAAAAACAATATGAACAATTTTCCTCCTTTTGCTTTTATGTTTTCAATGTTAGCATGTGAAGATGCGTCGAAATGCGTCTGTTTGTCGGAAATTATTAACACCCGTTTGTGTCACAACTTGAACTGTTCGACCCACTTTATCTCAGGTCTTCCGATAAGAGATTTCGAAATATTATCTATTGGGTTTCAACCCTGCTTTCAACAGCATTAACAAAACACTCATATAAGGATAGTTATATGTGACCCCCTCGTTGGTAAACCAGTACCAGGCTAGGATATGTTATCTGCTCAAGGACAGACTGCCGAGATATACCCCGAAGCCATATGAGCACGAGAAAACTAACATTATGGACTTTGCGTAATGTATCAGCCTGCGTGAAAAGTGTCTGTCCGGGTTAGCCTTCGCGGCATGCTTAGGCTGATCCGGGTCGATATTGTACGCACCTTCGCGGCATGCTTAGGCTGATCCGGGTTGATATTGTACGTAGAATCCACAATGTTAGTCTTCACGTGGAACGGCTGATATATCTGAAAACTTTCTCTGTGCTCCGAAATTACCTCTTTGCTCCAAATAAATACTTCCCATGGTCAATTTCGAGAAAGAATTTGTTTCTTGAAAATGATATCCTTGAGAACAAATTCTCAGCGCATAGTATATTTATATAGTTTTTGATCTGGTAGCGTCTTTAAACAGTCCGGGATACTCTGTCTTAAATCCAGTAAGCGATGCAATCGAGAATTTCAGGTATTTATAGTTAACCCTTTCCCACTCACAGACGTTATTTACGCATCTGCAGCAGATGACTCTTGAAAACAATGTGACTAAAGCAGAAATTCCTCATAATGAACGATTTCTCATTTTGACACATTGTTGTCAACTGTTTTTAATAATTGTACTTACATTTATAGAGCTTTTTGCTTATTTTCACCTAGAAGTTTTCTCAAAGTCGTCTATTGTAGAGTATTAAAATGTGGGAAAAGGTGAAGAATCATTGTTATATACAATACCAATACCAATACACATATTATAGAGGTATATCAAAAAACCAACAACAGGTTAATCCTATAACTCAGAGGTCCAGATAAGGAAAGGCATTCAGCTCTTTTTCCCACAATTTCTCTCTTAATATTAAAGCAAACCCTATGTTGTGGGTACTCAAAAGAATCGTCTCACTAAGACAATTATTTTGAGTACCAACAACATAGGGTTAGAGGGTCAAATAAGGATTTGAGATCCTGCAAAACGCCCCTTATCTAGAGCTCTGTATAACAGTATTATAGACAGAGGGTAAAACACTTTCACGTGTGAAATACTGGCAATAACATGTTTCAAATGGCAACCCAACTTCACAACCTTCGATACAATACTGTCATGTGTGATGACATACATTTATCAAGTGCATATATTTAAAAAAAAAATATTAAACAAGAGTTGTCAGAGGACAATATAGCTCGCCTATCAGGGCCAGCGTCTATCAGGGCCTACTTCAGAACAGTTATAGCATTGATAAAAGTGTAAAATCGAAAAGTGGAATTATTCAGTTGAAATTGAATTTACAAAAGAAAGAAAATAGCAACAGCATAGATATATAGTCAAAATCCATTCCAGAGTTATGTGACTCGACATACAAGGTCACATAATGACCCTGAATAAGTGTGTGAAGTTGCAAAGGAACAGCATACACAGTGTCTGAGAAAATGCCTTGCACGCAAAGGTTTGACCAAGCTGGCAACGCCAACACGGACGCCGGGTTGATTACATAAGCTCCCCTATTTCTTCGAATAGGCGAGCTAAAAACGGAAGTGTTTAATTGGTTTGCCTCCTTGACGCTATGTATTGTGGGTTGAGCATTACGACACACTCGCTTTTGTCAGTATAATTTGAGCAGAAACTCTTGTAACTTAACCGGGATACGCCGTGAATAAACTGAACAAGTTTTGAAAGCGGCGTAAAAAGCATACAAACAAAAAACTAAATGACATATTATAAATAAAACATGTACTTACATTCTTTGGAATTCTGTGTCGGGCCGTCCACAAACTCATAAACACTGTTTTTAACAGCACCGCCCCGGAATAAAACGCGAACTTAGAGAAAACCTCATTGTCCAAACTAAATAAACTAGCCATATTTAATGTCAGCCCTAATAATACTGAACGTGCCGAGTAACCTCTTTATGACAATGTAATATAACTATACAGTAGTATATATATTTATATAAACAGGGCCAGTCCGCACCGGTTTATACACTGAGGTTCGTTTGCAGAAACCTGGTTGCACGTTGATATATGTATTTAACCCTTTCCAACATATAACTATCTGCATTAAAATATTTCGAAAACGTAGGCCAAACTATTCAAAAAATCTGTATGAATAAAAGTAAATTCTTGACGGAGATGAAAACAGTGTGGCAAAAATGAAAACATCTAATTTTTTGCAATTTCTCCCTTTATCACACTTGTTCTTTTGCCGTCTGCTGCAGGTGCGTCTGCTTGTAGAAAAGGGATAACACCATGAGTAAGTTTAAACAAGATTCAAAATCTCTCGTTTACTTTAAACCTTTCCCAAACACAGAGGCATGTTAACGCATGCAAACGACTTGTTAGAACATTGTGACAAAAGAAAAAGCAATTTCAACTGTTGCCACACAATATGTTTAACTCTATCGAAAACATATACTTATATATATATAGTTTTGTTTACACATTTTTGTCAAGATGTATTTAAAGCCTACTTTTATTGGCATTGTAAATTCATCATACAACAGTTGAATTTAAACGGACATTATTAAAGATATATACTTTTTCCAAAGCATATCCATTCTTTGGTTTATTTATGTTTTCTTTTGATTTACTCTCTCTCTCTCTCTCTTCTCTATTCTCTCTTCTCTCTTCTCTCTTATCTCTTCTCTCTTCTCTTCTTCTCTCTCTTCTTCTTCTCTTCTCTCTCTCTCTCTCTCTCTCTCTCTCTTCACTCTCTTCTCTTTCTCTCTCTCTCTTTCTCTCTCTAT
>JASEVX010000209.1:207177-324948 GCA_031761405.1 Serripes groenlandicus | reverse complement strand
GCTTGCATTGTTGGGGTTTTAGGCCGTTTTCAACAGCGTGTATGCCCAATCGCCATCACAGTGCACATACTCATGTTTTCTGGGTGACTCTACCCAGCTAGGCAATATGACTGAAATCAGTGTGGTAAGAGGCGCCATTGCTCATCATGTTTTCAACAGCATTTATATTAGATAGCCCTCACTGCTCACGCACACATGCTTCCTGGGTGAATCAGCCCATCTACGCGATAGGACGATATGATGTTTTCAAAGGTCGTTTTGATTGCGTTGTTTAATTTTTTTTAGGCCGTTTTCAACAGCATTTATGTTAAATACCCCTCACTGCTCACACACCCATGCTTCCTGGGTGAATCATCCCATCTACGCGATAGGACTGAACACATTGTGGTACATAAGGAGCCATTGCTCATCATGTTTTCAAAGATCAATGTGATTGCATTGTTGGGGTTTATAGGCCGTTTTCAACAGCATTTATGTCCAGTCACTCTCACAGTTCACAAACTCATGGGACCTGGGTGAATCAACCCAGCTATGCGTTAGGACTGAAAACGGTGTGGAAAGAGGAGCCATTGCTAATCACGTTTGTTTGTATTGTTGGGTGTTTTACGTCGTTTTCAACATCATATATGTCCAATCACCCGCACTGTTCACATACGCATGCGTCCTGGGTGAATCAATCCAGCTACTCAATAGTACTGAAAACACTGTGACAAAGGGAGCAATTGCCCGCCCTGCTTTCAGAGGTCGTCTGGTTTGTATTGTTGGGTGTTTAAGGCCGTTTTCAACATCATTCCAGTCATACCACCCCCGTCAGTTCACACACCCGTGATTCCTGGGTGAATCAACCCAGCTATATGCAATAGACCTGAACACATTGTGGTAAGAGGAGCAATTGTCCGCCATGCTTTAACATGTCGTTTTGTTTGCATTGTAGGGATTTTTTTGATCTTGGAAGCGAGTTGTTGCAATGACTAAATAAGTGTGGAAAGTGGTATAAAATATATACATGTGGGAAAGGGTTGGTATGTTTTGAATGGTCTTCGCACCTCTGCAGGCCAAATCCCTTTCGGCGGTACAGTGAACGATATTCCCACATGCATAATCAACTCCCTATAAATGAACTATCGAAAACATTGTGATAAAAACAGCCATTGCTCATCATGTTTTCAAAGGTCGTTCTGCTTGCATTGTTGGGGTTTTAGGCCGTTTTCAACAGCGTGTATGCCCAATCGCCATCACAGTGCACATACTCATGTTTTCTGGGTGATTCTACCCAGCTAGGCAATATGACTGAAATCAGTGTGGTAAGAGGCGCCATTGCTCATCATGTTTTCAACAGCATTTATATTAGATAGCCCTCACTGCTCACGCACACATGCTTCCTGGGTGAATCAGCCCATCTACGCGATAGGACGATATGATGTTTTCAAAGGTCGTTTTGATTGCGTTGTTTAATTTTTTTAGGCCGTTTTTAACAGCATTTATGTTAAATACCCCTCACTGCTCACACACCCATGCTTCCTGGGTGAATCATCCCATCTACGCGATAGGACTGAACACATTGTGGTACATAAGGAGCCATTGCTCATCATGTTTTCAAAGATCAATGTGATTGCATTGTTGGGGTTTATAGGCCGTTTTCAACAGCATTTATGTCCAGTCACTCTCACAGTTCACAAACTCATGGGACCTGGGTGAATCAACCCAGCTATGCGTTAGGACTGAAAACGGTGTGGAAAGAGGAGCCATTGCTAATCACGTTTGTTTGTATTGTTGGGTGTTTTACGTCGTTTTCAACATCATATATGTCCAATCACCCGCACTGTTCACATACGCATGCGTCCTGGGTGAATCAATCCAGCTACTCAATAGTACTGAAAACACTGTGACAAAGGGAGCAATTGCCCGCCCTGCTTTCAGAGGTCGTCTGGTTTGTATTGTTGGGTGTTTAAGGCCGTTTTCAACATCATTCCAGTCATACCACCCCCGTCAGTTCACACACCCGTGATTTCTGGGTGAATCAACCCAGCTATATGCAATAGACCTGAACACATTGTGGTAAGAGGAGCAATTGTCCGCCATGCTTTAACATGTCGTTTTGTTTGCATTGTAGGGATTTTTTTGATCTTGGAAGCGAGTTGTTGCAATGACTAAATAAGTGTGGAAAGTGGTATAAAATATATGCATGTGGGAAAGGGTTGGTATGTTTTGAATGGTCTTCGCACCTCTGCAGGCCAAATCCCTTTCGGCGGTACAGTGAACGATATTCCCACATGCATAATCAACTCCCTATAAATGAACTATCGAAAACATTGTGATAAAAACAGCCATTGCTCATCATGTTTTCAAAGGTCGTTCTGCTTGCATTGTTGGGGTTTTAGGCCGTTTTCAACAGCGTGTATGCCCAATCGCCATCACAGTGCACATACTCATGTTTTCTGGGTGATTCTACCCAGCTAGGTAATATGACTGAAATCAGTGTGGTAAGAGGCGCCATTGCTCATCATGTTTTCAACAGCATTTATATTAGATAGCCCTCACTGCTCACGCACACATGCTTCCTGGGTGTATCAGCCCATCTACGCGATAGGACGATATGATGTTTTCAAAGGTCGTTTTGATTGCGTTGTTTAATTTTTTTTAGGCCGTTTTCAACAGCATTTATGTTAAATACCCCTCACTGCTCACACACCCATGCTTCCTGGGTGAATCATCCCATCTACGCGATAGGACTGAACACATTGTGGTACATAAGGAGCCATTGCTCATCATGTTTTCAAAGATCAATGTGATTGCATTGTTGGGGTTTATAGGCCGTTTTCAACAGCATTTATGTCCAGTCACTCTCACAGTTCACAAACTCATGGGACCTGGGTGAATCAACCCAGCTATGCGTTAGGACTGAAAACGGTGTGGAAAGAGGAGCCATTGCTTATCACGTTTGTTTGTATTGTTGGGTGTTTTACGTCGTTTTCAACATCATATATGTCCAATCACCCGCACTGTTCACATACGCATGCGTCCTGGGTGAATCAATCCAGCTACTCAATAGTACTGAAAACACTGTGACAAAGGGAGCAATTGCCCGCCCTGCTTTCAGAGGTCGTCTGGTTTGTATTGTTGGGTGTTTAAGGCCGTTTTCAACATCATTCCAGTCATACCACCCCCGTCAGTTCACACACCCGTGATTCCTGGGTGAATCATCCCAGCTATATGCAATAGACCTGAACACATTGTGGTAAGAGGAGCAATTGTCCGCCATGCTTTAACATGTCGTTTTGTTTGCATTGTAGGGATTTTTTTGATCTTGGAAGCGAGTTGTTGCAATGACTAAATAAGTGTGGAAAGTGGTATAAAATATATACATGTGGGAAAGGGTTGGTATGTTTTGAATGGTCTTCGCACCTCTGCAGGCCAAATCCCTTTCGGCGGTACAGTGAACGATATTCCCACATGCATAATCAACTCCCTATAAATGAACTATCGAAAACATTGTGATAAAAACAGCCATTGCTCATCATGTTTTCAAAGGTCGTTCTGCTTGCATTGTTGGGGTTTTAGGCCGTTTTCAACAGCGTGTATGCCCAATCGCCATCACAGTGCACATACTCATGTTTTCTGGGTGATTCTACCCAGCTAGGCAATATGACTGAAATCAGTGTGGTAAGAGGCGCCATTGCTCATCATGTTTTCAACAGCATTTATATTAGATAGCCCTCACTGCTCACGCACACATGCTTCCTGGGTGAATCAGCCCATCTACGCGATAGGACTGAACACATTGTGGTACATAAGGAGCCATTGCTCATCATGTTTTCAAAGATCAATGTGATTGCATTGTTGGGGTTTATAGGCCGTTTTCAACAGCATTTATGTCCAGTCACTCTCACAGTTCACAAACTCATGGGACCTGGGTGAATCAACCCAGCTATGCGTTAGGACTGAAAACGGTGTGGAAAGAGGAGCCATTGCTAATCACGTTTGTTTGTATTGTTGGGTGTTTTACGTCGTTTTCAACATCATATATGTCCAATCACCCGCACTGTTCACATACGCATGCGTCCTGGGTGAATCAATCCAGCTACTCAATAGTACTGAAAACACTGTGACAAAGGGAGCAATTGCCCGCCCTGCTTTCAGAGGTCGTCTGGTTTGTATTGTTGGGTGTTTAAGGCCGTTTTCAACATCATTCCAGTCATACCACCCCCGTCAGTTCACACACCCGTGATTCCTGGGTGAATCAACCCAGCTATATGCAATAGACCTGAACACATTGTGGTAAGAGGAGCAATTGTCCGCCATGCTTTAACATGTCGTTTTGTTTGCATTGTAGGGATTTTTTTGATCTTGGAAGCGAGTTGTTGCAATGACTAAATAAGTGTGGAAAGTGGTATAAAATATATACATGTGGGAAAGGGTTGGTATGTTTTGAATGGTCTTCGCACCTCTGCAGGCCAAATCCCTTTCGGCGGTACAGTGAACGATATTCCCACATGCATAATCAACTCCCTATAAATGAACTATCGAAAACATTGTGATAAAAACAGCCATTGCTCATCATGTTTTCAAAGGTCGTTCTGCTTGCATTGTTGGGGTTTTAGGCCGTTTTCAACAGCGTGTATGCCCAATCGCCATCACAGTGCACATACTCATGTTTTCTGGGTGATTCTACCCAGCTAGGCAATATGACTGAAATCAGTGTGGTAAGAGGCGCCATTGCTCATCATTTTTTCAACAGCATTTATATTAGATAGCCCTCACTGCTCACGCACACATGCTTCCTGGGTGAATCAGCCCATCTACGCGATAGGACGATATGATGTTTTCAAAGGTCGTTTTGATTGCGTTGTTTAATTTTTTTTAGGCCGTTTTCAACAGCATTTATGTTAAATACCTCTCACTGCTCACACACCCATGCTTCCTGGGTGAATCATCCCATCTACGCGATAGGACTGAACACATTGTGGTACATAAGGAGCCATTGCTCATCATGTTTTCAAAGATCAATGTGATTGCATTGTTGGGGTTTATAGGCCGTTTTCAACAGCATTTATGTCCAGTCACTCTCACAGTTCACAAACTCATGGGACCTGGGTGAATCAACCCAGCTATGCGTTAGGACTGAAAACGGTGTGGAAAGAGGAGCCATTGCTAATCACGTTTGTTTGTATTGTTGGGTGTTTTACGTCGTTTTCAACATCATATATGTCCAATCACCCGCACTGTTCACATACGCATGCGTCCTGGGTGAATCAATCCAGCTACTCAATAGTACTGAAAACACTGTGACAAAGGGAGCAATTGCCCGCCCTGCTTTCAGAGGTCGTCTGGTTTGTATTGTTGGGTGTTTAAGGCCGTTTTCAACATCATTCCAGTCATACCACCCCCGTCAGTTCACACACCCGTGATTCCTGGGTGAATCAACCCAGCTATATGCAATAGACCTGAACACATTGTGGTAAGAGGAGCAATTGTCCGCCATGCTTTAACATGTCGTTTTGTTTGCATTGTAGGGATTTTGATCTTGGAAGCGAGTTGTTGCAATGACTAAATAAGTGTGGAAAGTGGTATAAAATATATACATGTGGGAAAGGGTTGGTATGTTTTGAATGGTCTTCGCACCTCTGCAGGCCAAATCCCTTTCGGCGGTACAGTGAACGATATTCCCACATGCATAATCAACTCCCTATAAATGAACTATCGAAAACATTGTGATAAAAACAGCCATTGCTCATCATGTTTTCAAAGGTCGTTCTGCTTGCATTGTTGGGGGTTTAGGCCGTTTTCAACAGCGTGTATGCCCAATCGCCATCACAGTGCACATACTCATGTTTTCTGGGTGATTCTACCCAGCTAGGCAATATGACTGAAATCAGTGTGGTAAGAGGCGCCATTGCTCATCATGTTTTCAACAGCATTTATATTAGATAGCCCTCACTGCTCACGCACACATGCTTCCTGGGTGAATCAGCCCATCTACGCGATAGGACGATATGATGTTTTCAAAGGTCGTTTTGATTGCGTTGTTTAATTTTGTTTAGGCCGTTTTCAACAGCATTTATGTTAAATACCCCTCACTGCTCACACACCCATGCTTCCTGGGTGAATCATCCCATCTACGCGATAGGACTGAACACATTGTGGTACATAAGGAGCCATTGCTCATCATGTTTTCAAAGATCAATGTGATTGCATTGTTGGGGTTTATAGGCCGTTTTCAACAGCATTTATGTCCAGTCACTCTCACAGTTCACAAACTCATGGGAACTGGGTGAATCAACCCAGCTATGCGTTAGGACTGAAAACGGTGTGGAAAGAGGAGCCATTGCTAATCACGTTTGTTTGTATTGTTGGGTGTTTTACGTCGTTTTCAACATCATATATGTCCAATCACCCGCACTGTTCACATACGCATGCGTCCTGGGTGAATCAATCCAGCTACTCAATAGTACTGAAAACACTGTGACAAAGGGAGCAATTGCCCGCCCTGCTTTCAGAGGTCGTCTGGTTTGTATTGTTGGGTGTTTAAGGCCGTTTTCAACATCATTCCAGTCATACCACCCCCGTCAGTTCACACACCCGTGATTCCTGGGTGAATCAACCCAGCTATATGCAATAGACCTGAACACATTGTGGTAAGAGGAGCAATTGTCCGCCATGCTTTAACATGTCGTTTTGTTTGCATTGTAGGGATTTTTTGATTTTGGACGCGAGTTGTTGCAATGACTAAATAAGTGTGGAAAGTGGTATAAAATATATACATGTGGGAAAGGGTTGGTATGTTTTGAATGGTCTTCGCACCTATGCAGGCCAAATCCCTTTCGGCGGTACAGTGAACGATATTCCCACATGCATAATCAACTCCCTATAAATGAACTATCGAAAACATTGTGATAAAAACAGCCATTGCTCATCATGTTTTCAAAGGTCGTTCTGCTTGCATTGTTGGGGTTTTAGGCCGTTTTCAACAGCGTGTATGCCCAATCGCCATCACAGTGCACATACTCATGTTTTCTGGGTGATTCTACCCAGCTAGGCAATATGACTGAAATCAGTGTGGTAAGAGGCGCCATTGCTCATCATGTTTTCAACAGCATTTATATTAGATAGCCCTCACTGCTCACGCACACATGCTTCCTGGGTGAATCAGCCCATCTACGCGATAGGACGATATGATGTTTTCAAAGGTCGTTTTGATTGCGTTGTTTAATTTTATTTAGGCCGTTTTCAACAGCATTTATGTTAAATACCCCTCACTGCTCACACACCCATGCTTCCTGGGTGAATCATCCCATCTACGCGATAGGACTGAACACATTGTGGTACATAAGGAGCCATTGCTCATCATGTTTTCAAAGATCAATGTGATTGCATTGTTGGGGTTTATAGGCCGTTTTCAACAGCATGTATGTCCAGTCACTCTCACAGTTCACAAACTCATGGGACCTGGGTGAATCAACCCAGCTATGCGTTAGGACTGAAAACGGTGTGGAAAGAGGAGCCATTGCTAATCACGTTTGTTTGTATTGTTGGGTGTTTTACGTCGTTTTCAACATCATATATGTCCAATCACCCGCACTGTTCACATACGCATGCGTCCTGGGTGAATCAATCCAGCTACTCAATAGTACTGAAAACACTGTGACAAAGGGAGCAATTGCCCGCCCTGCTTTCAGAGGTCGTCTGGTTTGTATTGTTGGGTGTTTAAGGCCGTTTTCAACATCATTCCAGTCATACCACCCCCGTCAGTTCACACACCCGTGATTCCTGGGTGAATCAACCCAGCTATATGCAATAGACCTGAACACATTGTGGTAAGAGGAGCAATTGTCCGCCATGCTTTAACATGTCGTTTTGTTTGCATTGTAGGGATTTTTTTGATCTTGTAAGCGAGTTGTTGCAATGACTAAATAAGTGTGGAAAGTGGTATAAAATATATACATGTGGGAAAGGGTTGGTATGTTTTGAATGGTCTTCGCACCTCTGCAGGCCAAATCCCTTTCGGCGGTACAGTGAACGATATTCCCACATGCATAATCAACTCCCTATAAATGAACTATCGAAAACATTGTGATAAAAAGAGCCATTGCTCATCATGTTTTCAAAGGTCGTTCTGCTTGCATTGTTGGGGTTTTAGGCCGTTTTCAACAGCGTGTATGCCCAAGCGCCATCACAGTGCACATACTCATGTTTTCTGGGTGATTCTACCCAGCTAGGCAATATGACTGAAATCAGTGTGGTAAGAGGCGCCATTGCTCATCATGTTTTCAACAGCATTTATATTAGATAGCCCTCACTGCTCACGCACACATGCTTCCTGGGTGAATCAGCCCATCTACGCGATAGGACGATATGATGTTTTCAAAGGTCGTTTTGATTGCGTTGTTTAATTTTTTTTAGGCCGTTTTCAACAGCATTTATGTTAAATACCCCTCACTGCTCACACACCGATGCTTCCTGGGTGAATCATCCCATCTACGCGATAGGACTGAACACATTGTGGTACATAAGGAGCCATTGCTCATCATGTTTACAAAGATCAATGTGATTGCATTGTTGGGGTTTATAGGCCGTTTTCAACAGCATTTATGTCCAGTCACTCTCACAGTTCACAAACTCATGGGACCTGGGTGAATCAACCCAGCTATGCGTTAGGACTGAAAACGGTGTGGAAAGAGGAGCCATTGCTAATCACGTTTGTTTGTATTGTTGGGTGTTTTACGTCGTTTTCAACATCATATATGTCCAATCACCCGCACTGTTCACATACGCATGCGTCCTGGGTGAATCAATCCAGCTACTCAATAGTACTGAAAACACTGTGACAAAGGGAGCAATTGCCCGCCCTGCTTTCAGAGGTCGTCTGGTTTGTATTGTTGGGTGTTTAAGGCCGTTTTCAACATCATTCCAGTCATACCACCCCCGTCAGTTCACACACCCGTGATTCCTGGGTGAATCAACCCAGCTATTTGCAATAGACCTGAACACATTGTGGTAAGAGGAGCAATTGTCCGCCATGCTTTAACATGTCGTTTGGTTTGCATTGTAGGGATTTTTTTGATCTTGGAAGCGAGTTGTTGCAATGACTAAATAAGTGTGGAAAGTGGTATAAAATATATACATGTGGGAAAGGGTTGGTATGTTTTGAATGGTCTTCGCACCTCTGCAGGCCAAATCCCTTTCGGCGGTACAGTGAACGATATTCCCACATGCATAATCAACTCCCTATAAATGAACTATCGAAAACATTGTGATAAAAACAGCCATTGCTCATCATGTTTTCAAAGGTCGTTCTGCTTGCATTGTTGGGGTTTTAGGCCGTTTTCAACAGCGTGTATGCCCAATCGCCATCACAGTGCACATACTCATGTTTTCTGGGTGATTCTACCCAGCTAGGCAATATGACTGAAATCAGTGTGGTAAGAGGCGCCATTGCTCATCATGTTTTCAACAGCATTTATATTAGATAGCCCTCACTGCTCACGCACACATGCTTCCTGGGTGAATCAGCCCATCTACGCGATAGGACGATATGATGTTTTCAAAGGTCGTTTTGATTGCGTTGTTTAATTTTTTTTAGGCCGTTTTCAACAGCATTTATGTTAAATACCCCTCACTGCTCACACACCCATGCTTCCTGGGTGAATCATCCCATCTACGCGATAGGACTGAACACATTGTGGTACATAAGGAGCCATTGCTCATCATGTTTTCAAAGATCAATGTGATTGCATTGTTGGGGTTTATAGGCCGTTTTCAACAGCATTTATGTCCAGTCACTCTCACAGTTCACAAACTCATGGGACCTGGGTGAATCAACCCAGCTATGCGTTAGGACTGAAAACGGTGTGGAAAGAGGAGCCATTGCTAATCACGTTTGTTTGTATTGTTGGGTGTTTTACGTCGTTTTCAACATCATATATGTCCAATCACCCGCACTGTTCACATACGCATGCGTCCTGGGTGAATCAATCCAGCTACTCAATAGTACTGAAAACACTGTGACAAAGGGAGCAATTGCCCGCCCTGCTTTCAGAGGTCGTCTGGTTTGTATTGTTGGGTGTTTAAGGCCGTTTTCAACATCATTCCAGTCATACCACCCCCGTCAGTTCACACACCCGTGATTCCTGGGTGATTCAACCCAGCTATATGCAATAGACCTGAACACATTGTGGTA
This sequence comes from Serripes groenlandicus, assembly GCA_031761405.1. NCBI lineage: Eukaryota > Metazoa > Mollusca > Bivalvia > Cardiida > Cardiidae > Serripes > Serripes groenlandicus. Next base: position 314,771 of record JASEVX010000209.1, on the reverse strand, counting down.
AGAGGAGCAATTGTCCGCCATGCTTTAACATGTCGTTTTGTTTGCATTGTAGGGATTTTTTTGATCTTGGAAGCGAGTTGTTGCAATGACTAAATAAGTGTGGAAAGTGGTATAAAATATATACATGTGGGAAAGGGTTGGTATGTTTTGAATGGTCTTCGCACCTCTGCAGGCCAAATCCCTTTCGGCGGTACAGTGAACGATATTCCCACATGCATAATCAACTCCCTATAAATGAACTATCGAAAACATTGTGATAAAAACAGCCATTGCTCATCATGTTTTCAAAGGTCGTTCTGCTTGCATTGTTGGGGTTTTAGGCCGTTTTCAACAGCGTGTATGCCCAATCGCCATCACAGTGCACATACTCATGTTTTCTGGGTGATTCTACCCAGCTAGGCAATATGACTGAAATCAGTGTGGTAAGAGGCGCCATTGCTCATCATGTTTTCAACAGCATTTATATTAGATAGCCCTCACTGCTCACGCACACATGCTTCCTGGGTGAATCAGCCCATCTACGCGATAGGACGATATGATGTTTTCAAAGGTCGTTTTGATTGCGTTGTTTAATTTTTTTTAGGCCGTTTTCAACAGCATTTATGTTAAATACCCCTCACTGCTCACACACCCATGCTTCCTGGGTGAATCATCCCATCTACGCGATAGGACTGAACACATTGTGGTACATAAGGAGCCATTGCTCATCATGTTTTCGAAGATCAATGTGATTGCATTGTTGGGGTTTATAGGCCGTTTTCAACAGCATTTATGTCCAGTCACTCTCACAGTTCACAAACTCATGGGACCTGGGTGAATCAACCCAGCTATGCGTTAGGACTGAAAACGGTGTGGAAAGAGGAGCCATTGCTAATCACGTTTGTTTGTATTGTTGGGTGTTTTACGTCGTTTTCAACATCATATATGTCCAATCACCCGCACTGTTCACATACGCATGCGTCCTGGGTGAATCAATCCAGCTACTCAATAGTACTGAAAACACTGTGACAAAGGGAGCAATTGCCCGCCCTGCTTTCAGAGGTCGTCTGGTTTGTATTGTTGGGTGTTTAAGGCCGTTTTCAACATCATTCCAGTCATACCACCCCCGTCAGTTCACACACCCGTGATTCCTGGGTGAATCAACCCAGCTATATGCAATAGACCTGAACACATTGTGGTAAGAGGAGCAATTGTCCGCCATGCTTTAACATGTCGTTTTGTTTGCATTGTAGGGATTTTTTTGATCTTGGAAGCGAGTTGTTGCAATGACTAAATAAGTGTGGAAAGTGGTATAAAATATATACATGTGGGAAAGGGTTGGTATGTTTTGAATGGTCTTCGCACCTCTGCAGGCCAAATCCCTTTCGGCGGTACAGTGAACGATATTCCCACATGCATAATCAACTCCCTATAAATGAACTATCGAAAACATTGTGATAAAAACAGCCATTGCTCATCATGTTTTCAAAGGTCGTTCTGCTTGCATTGTTGGGGTTTTAGGCCGTTTTCAACAGCGTGTATGCCCAATCGCCATCACAGTGCACATACTCATGTTTTCTGGGTGATTCTACCCAGCTAGGCAATATGACTGAAATCAGTGTGGTAAGAGGCGCCATTGCTCATCATGTTTTCAACAGCATTTATATTAGATAGCCCTCACTGCTCACGCACACATGCTTCCTGGGTGAATCAGCCCATCTACGCGATAGGACGATATGATGTTTTCAAAGGTCGTTTTGATTGCGTTGTTTAATTTTTTTTAGGCCGTTTTCAACAGCATTTATGTTAAATACCCCTCACTGCTCACACACCCATGCTTCCTGGGTGAATCATCCCATCTACGCGATAGGACTGAACACATTGTGGTACATAAGGAGCCATTGCTCATCATGTTTTCAAAGATCAATGTGATTGCATTGTTGGGGTTTATAGGCCGTTTTCAACAGCATTTATGTCCAGTCACTCTCACAGTTCACAAACTCATGGGACCTGGGTGAATCAACCCAGCTATGCGTTAGGACTGAAAACGGTGTGGAAAGAGGAGCCATTGCTAATCACGTTTGTTTGTATTGTTGGGTGTTTTACGTCGTTTTCAACATCATATATGTCCAATCACCCGCACTGTTCACATACGCATGCGTCCTGGGTGAATCAATCCAGCTACTCAATAGTACTGAAAACACTGTGACAAAGGGAGCAATTGCCCGCCCTGCTTTCAGAGGTCGTCTGGTTTGTATTGTTGGGTGTTTAAGGCCGTTTTCAACATCATTCCAGTCATACCACCCCCGTCAGTTCACACACCCGTGATTCCTGGATGAATCAACCCAGCTATATGCAATAGACCGGAACACATTATGGTAAGAGGAGCAATTGTCCGCCATGCTTTAACATGTCGTTTGGTTTGCATTGTAGGGATTTTTTTGATCTTGGAAGCGAGTTGTTGCAATGACTAAATAAGTGTGGAAAGTGGTATAAAATATATACATGTGGGAAAGGGTTGGTATGTTTTGAATGGTCTTCGTACCTCTGCAGGCCAAATCCCTTTCGGCGGTACAGTGAACGATATTCCCACATGCATAATCAACTCCCTATAAATGAACTATCGAAAACATTGTGATAAAAACAGCCATTGCTCATCATGTTTTCAAAGGTCGTTCTGCTTGCATTGTTGGGGTTTTAGGCCGTTTTCAACAGCGTGTATGCCCAATCGCCATCACAGTGCACATACTCATGTTTTCTGGGTGATTCTACCCAGCTAGGCAATATGACTGAAATCAGTGTGGTAAGAGGCGCCATTGCTCATCATGTTTTCAACAGCATTTATATTAGATAGCCCTCACTGCTCACGCACACATGCTTCCTGGGTGAATCAGCCCATCTACGCGATAGGACGATATGATGTTTTCAAAGGTCGTTTTGATTGCGTTGTTTAATTTTGTTTAGGCCGTTTTCAACAGCATTTATGTTAAATACCCCTCACTGCTCACACACCCATGCTTCCTGGGTGAATCATCCCATCTACGCGATAGGACTGAACACATTGTGGTACATAAGGAGCCATTGCTCATCATGTTTTCAAAGATCAATGTGATTGCATTGTTGGGGTTTATAGGCCGTTTTCAACAGCATTTATGTCCAGTCACTCTCACAGTTCACAAACTCATGGGACCTGGGTGAATCAACCCAGCTATGCGTTAGGACTGAAAACGGTGTGGAAAGAGGAGCCATTGCTAATCACGTTTGTTTGTATTGTTGGGTGTTTTACGTCGTTTTCAACATCATATATGTCCAATCACCCGCACTGTTCACATACGCATGCGTCCTGGGTGAATCAATCCAGCTACTCAATAGTACTGAAAACACTGTGACAAAGGGAGCAATTGCCCGCCCTGCTTTCAGAGGTCGTCTGGTTTGTATTGTTGGGTGTTTAAGGCCGTTTTCAACATCATTCCAGTCATACCACCCCCGTCAGTTCACACACCCGTGATTCCTGGGTGAATCAACCCAGCTATATGCAATAGACCTGAACACATTGTGGTAAGAGGAGCAATTGTCCGCCATGCTTTAACATGTCGTTTTGTTTGCATTGTAGGGATTTTTTTGATCTTGGAAGCGAGTTGTTGCAATGACTAAATAAGTGTGGAAAGTGGTATAAAATATATACATGTGGGAAAGGGTTGGTATGTTTTGAATGGTCTTCGCACCTCTGCAGGCCAAATCCCTTTCGGCGGTACAGTGAACGATATTCCCACATGCATAATCAACTCCCTATAAATGAACTATCGAAAACATTGTGATAAAAACAGCCATTGCTCATCATGTTTTCAAAGGTCGTTCTGCTTGCATTGTTGGGGTTTTAGGCCGTTTTCAACAGCGTGTATGCCCAATCGCCATCACAGTGCACATACTCATGTTTTCTGGGTGATTCTACCCAGCTAGGCAATATGACTGAAATCAGTGTGGTAAGAGGCGCCATTGCTCATCATGTTTTCAACAGCATTTATATTAGATAGCCCTCACTGCTCACGCACACATGCTTCCTGGGTGAATCAGCCCATCTACGCGATAGGACGATATGATGTTTTCAAAGGTCGTTTTGATTGCGTTGTTTAATTTTTTTTAGGCCGTTTTCAACAGCATTTATGTTAAATACCCCTCACTGCTCACACACCCATGCTTCCTGGGTGAATCATCCCATCTACGCGATAGGACTGAACACATTGTGGTACATAAGGAGCCATTGCTCATCATGTTTTCGAAGATCAATGTGATTGCATTGTTGGGGTTTATAGGCCGTTTTCAACAGCATTTATGTCCAGTCACTCTCACAGTTCACAAACTCATGGGACCTGGGTGAATCAACCCAGCTATGCGTTAGGACTGAAAACGGTGTGGAAAGAGGAGCCATTGCTAATCACGTTTGTTTGTATTGTTGGGTGTTTTACGTCGTTTTCAACATCATATATGTCCAATCACCCGCACTGTTCACATACGCATGCGTCCTGGGTGAATCAATCCAGCTACTCAATAGTACTGAAAACACTGTGACAAAGGGAGCAATTGCCCGCCCTGCTTTCAGAGGTCGTCTGGTTTGTATTGTTGGGTGTTTAAGGCCGTTTTCAACATCATTCCAGTCATACCACCCCCGTCAGTTCACACACCCGTGATTCCTGGGTGAATCAACCCAGCTATATGCAATAGACCTGAACACATTGTGGTAAGAGGAGCAATTGTCCGCCATGCTTTAACATGTCGTTTTGTTTGCATTGTAGGGATTTTTTTGATCTTGGAAGCGAGTTGTTGCAATGACTAAATAAGTGTGGAAAGTGGTATAAAATATATACATGTGGGAAAGGGTTGGTATGTTTTGAATGGTCTTCGCACCTCTGCAGGCCAAATCCCTTTCGGCGGTACAGTGAACGATATTCCCACATGCATAATCAACTCCCTATAAATGAACTATCGAAAACATTGTGATAAAAACAGCCATTGCTCATCATGTTTTCAAAGGTCGTTCTGCTTGCATTGTTGGGGTTTTAGGCCGTTTTCAACAGCGTGTATGCCCAATCGCCATCACAGTGCACATACTCATGTTTTCTGGGTGATTCCTCCCAGCTAGGCAATATGACTGAAATCAGTGTGGTAAGAGGCGCCATTGCTCATCATGTTTTCAACAGCATTTATATTAGATAGCCCTCACTGCTCACGCACACATGCTTCCTGGGTGAATCAGCCCATCTACGCGATAGGACGATATGATGTTTTCAAAGGTCGTTTTGATTGCGTTGTTTAATTTTTTTTAGGCCGTTTTCAACAGCATTTATGTTAAATACCCCTCACTGCTCACACACCCATGCTTCCTGGGTGAATCATCCCATCTACGCGATAGGACTGAACACATTGTGGTACATAAGGAGCCATTGCTCATCATGTTTTCAAAGATCAATGTGATTGCATTGTTGGGGTTTATAGGCCGTTTTCAACAGCATTTATGTCCAGTCACTCTCACAGTTCACAAACTCATGGGACCTGGGTGAATCAACCCAGCTATGCGTTAGGACTGAAAACGGTGTGGAAAGAGGAGCCATTGCTAATCACGTTTGTTTGTATTGTTGGGTGTTTTACGTCGTTTTCAACATCATATATGTCCAATCACCCGCACTGTTCACATACGCATGCGTCCTGGGTGAATCAATCCAGCTACTCAATAGTACTGAAAACACTGTGACAAAGGGAGCAATTGCCCGCCCTGCTTTCAGAGGTCGTCTGGTTTGTATTGTTGGGTGTTTAAGGCCGTTTTCAACATCATTCCAGTCATACCACCCCCGTCAGTTCACACACCCGTGATTCCTGGGTGAATCAACCCAGCTATATGCAATAGACCTGAACACATTGTGGTAAGAGGAGCAATTGTCCGCTATGCTTTAACATGTCGTTTTGTTTGCATTGTAGGGATTTTGATCTTGGAAGCGAGTTGTTGCAATGACTAAATAAGTGTGGAAAGTGGTATAAAATATATACATGTGGGAAAGGGTTGGTATGTTTTGAATGGTCTTCGCACCTCTGCAGGCCAAATCCCTTTCGGCGGTACAGTGAACGATATTCCCACATGCATAATCAACTCCCTATAAATGAACTATCGAAAACATTGTGATAAAAACAGCCATTGCTCATCATGTTTTCAAAGGTCGTTCTGCTTGCATTGTTGGGGTTTTAGGCCGTTGTCAACAGCGTGTATGCCCAATCGCCATCACAGTGCACATACTCATGGTTTCTGGGTGATTCTACCCAGCTAGGCAATATGACTGAAATCAGTGTGGTAAGAGGCGCCATTGCTCATCATGTTTTCAACAGCATTTATATTAGATAGCCCTCACTGCTCACGCACACATGCTTCCTGGGTGAATCAGCCCATCTACGCGATAGGACGATATGATGTTTTCAAAGGTCGTTTTGATTGCGTTGTTTAATTTTTTTTAGGCCGTTTTCAACAGCATTTATGTTAAATACCCCTCACTGCTCACACACCCATGCTTCCTGGGTGAATCATCCCATCTACGCGATAGGACTGAACACATTGTGGTACATAAGGAGCCATTGCTCATCATGTTTTCAAAGATCAATGTGATTGCATTGTTGGGGTTTATAGGCCGTTTTCAACAGCATTTATGTCCAGTCACTCTCACAGTTCACAAACTCATGGGACCTGGGTGAATCAACCCAGCTATGCGTTAGGACTGAAAACGGTGTGGAAAGAGGAGCCATTGCTAATCACGTTTGTTTGTATTGTTGGGTGTTTTACGTCGTTTTCAACATCATATATGTCCAATCACCCGCACTGTTCACATACGCATGCGTCCTGGGTGAATCAATCCAGCTACTCAATAGTACTGAAAACACTGTGACAAAGGGAGCAATTGCCCGCCCTGCTTTCAGAGGTCGTCTGGTTTGTATTGTTGGGTGTTTAAGGCCGTTTTCAACATCATTCCAGTCATACCACCCCCGTCAGTTCACACACCCGTGATTCCTGGGTGAATCAACCCAGCTATATGCAATAGACCTGAACACATTGTGGTAAGAGGAGCAATTGTCCGCCATGCTTTAACATGTCGTTTTGTTTGCATTGTAGGGATTTTGATCTTGGAAGCGAGTTGTTGCAATGACTAAATAAGTGTGGAAAGTGGTATAAAATATATACATGTGGGAAAGGGTTGGTATGTTTTGAATGGTCTTCGCACCTCTGCAGGCCAAATCCCTTTCGGCGGTACAGTGAACGATATTCCCACATGCATAATCAACTCCCTATAAATGAACTATCGAAAACATTGTGATAAAAACAGCCATTGCTCATCATGTTTTCAAAGGTCGTTCTGCTTGCATTGTTGGGGTTTTAGGCCGTTTTCAACAGCGTGTATGCCCAATCGCCATCACAGTGCACATACTCATGTTTTCTGGGTGATTCTACCCAGCTGGGCAATATGACTGAAATCAGTGTGGTAAGAGGCGCCATTGCTCATCATGTTTTCAACAGCATTTATATTAGATAGCCCTCACTGCTCACGCACACATGCTTCCTGGGTGAATCAGCCCATCTACGCGATAGGACGATATGATGTTTTCAAAGGTCGTTTTGATTGCGTTGTTTAATTTTGTTTAGGCCGTTTTCAACAGCATTTATGTTAAATACCCCTCACTGCTCACACACCCATGCTTCCTGGGTGAATCATCCCATCTACGCGATAGGACTGAACACATTGTGGTACATAAGGAGCCATTGCTCATCATGTTTTCAAAGATCAATGTGATTGCATTGTTGGGGTTTATAGGCCGTTTTCAACAGCATTTATGTCCAGTCACTCTCACAGTTCACAAACTCATGGGACCTGGGTGAAATATAAAATAAACGAATAAAAAGTAGTCATCATTTTCTTACCGGAAAGGCTGTTGTTTGACCGCTTAAACCAAGCTGCATTCTGGCTGGCATTAACGGCAGTGTGAGCTTTCCCTCCAATAAAATCCTTCCCCGGCGTAGATATATATGAATAATTTCAAGGGATTTAGGATCAGTGCACCCATTTGATTGTGCAATCTTATCAGATATTTCAATGTGATGATTGACAACCGACACCTTATTTGAATAAAAGGCTTTTCTTTGCTTCACGTCATCGTAATCACCCTCTGCCAGCCTACGTACAATTACTTTTGATCTATGACTCAAATGTGACCGTGACCTGCGACGTATACATATCAATGACAGAAATAACGTACAAGTGTTAGATATTTAATGTACGAACAGCCTTAATAATCGAACAAGATCGAGCTGAAACTTTTCAAACATTATATGCGACAGTGCATGTTATATTGTTCTATTGCTAGTCTAAATATATTCATGTCTATAACCAGAATGCATTGGGTATCCAAATGTATATCCGCCCAGCTTCTATGAATTAAACATCATCATATCAACTTATATTTTGTGTATCATTAAATCCAGAATTAAATATACCATCATAACAAAACATGGTGTCAGCAGTAAACCAATTTTGGAATTAGGTGATCAATATTCCTTACTAGTGTGAATTTAAACGTTAGAATCATTTTCAAAGGAAAATATTTGTTTAACATTCCAAACAACACGCCATGGAGATGTATGGAGTCTCCATCCCGAAAATGGACTGGGATAGCAGTAACTTACCACAAGCATGGGATAAATTCAAAAGACATGCTGAACTTATCTTCTCGGGACCGCTTAAAGCAAAAAGCGAGGAAGAACAGATTTCGTATTTACTTCTTTGGGTAGGCGAGAAAGGTCGCGATGTGCATCAGACTTGGCAAGGTATTTCAGCCGAACAAGCCAAAAAACTTGTTACATACACGGACAGGTTCAAAACATATGTGCAGCCCAAACTCAATCCAATTTTCGCTCGTTTCAAGTTTAACAACATTACACAAGCAAGTGACTCTATTGAAGTTTTTGTCACAAAACTTCGATTAGCCGCAACAGAATGCAACTTTGCGGAAACGGACGAGATGATAAGAGATCGGGTGGTATTTGGCACTTCGTCATCAAAAATCAGAGAAAAACTGATAAACGAGGGAGAGAAGCTTACTCTGGATAAAGCAATACAAATTGCTCAAAATTTCGAATACTCCAGAGAGCAACTCAAAACAATCCACCAAGACGGGTACCACTAGCATTACGTGACAAACTGAAAGACGAGCTTGACAGTATGGTCAAAAATGACATAATTACAAAAGTGACAGAAGCAACCGACTGGGTTAACTCACTAGTTGTCATTGAGAAGCCAAAGACGGGTAAGCTACGCATATGTCTTGACCCTAAAGCCCTCAATGAGGCAATACGTAGACCGTATTATCCTATGAAGACGTTAGAAGACGTTGCTTCACAGCTTTCAGGTGCAAAATATTTTAGTGTCCTAGATGCTAAGTCAGGATATTGGAGTGTTAAGTTAAATAACCAATCATCTTACTTGACGACTTTTAATACACCATTTGGTCGATATCGCTATTTGCGATTACCGTTTGGTTTGAATTGTTCACAAGACGTGTTCCAACAGAAAATAGACGAGGCAATCGAGGGTTTACCTGGTGTTTCGGCTATTGTTGACGATGTGTTGGTCACAGGACGGACACAATTAGAAATGGACACAAACTTACGTAATCTTCTTTCAAGAGCTAGAGAGAAAGGTATACGTTTCAATCCTGACAAATGTGTATTTGGTGTGCAAGAAGTTTCATATTTTGGTCACATATTGAGCTCAGACGGAATCAAGCCTGATCCTGAGAAGGTTAAAGCTATTGAGAAAATGGCAGCACCATTATGCAAATCTGAGTTAGAGACTATACTTGGTATGGTTAACTATCTTACTAAATTCGCACCAAACTTGGCAGAGGTTACACACCCTCTCAGATCGCTTCTTAAGAAAGACGTAGACTTTTTATGGGACAAACCACAGGAGCAAGCGTTCAAACAGGTCAAAGAAATAATTACTAAGAGCCCTGTGTTGACATATTTTGACCCTAAAAAGCCGTTGACATTACAGGTAGATTCGAGCCAGGCAGGTATCGGAGCTGTTATGTTGCAAGATAACAAGCCTATCGCTTATGCGTCAAAATCATTGACAAAGACGGAGCAAAATTATGCAATGATAGAAAAGGAGACATTGGCCATAGTATTTGGATGCAAAAGGTTTCATTCTTATACGTATGGTAGACACGTGTATGTCCAATCTGACAATAAACCTATAGAGGCCATAATGAAAAAGCCTTTATCTGCTGCCCCGTTACGACTGCAACGCATGTTATTACAGCTACAGAAGTATGACATTGAGGTCAAACATTTAAGTGGGAAAAGTATTCCAGTTGCGGATACTCTTTCAAGACACTACCTTACAGATACATACCCAGACTTGTCTGACGAACTTGATATCCATATACATACTATATCTAGTTTAAACATGTCCGACCAACGACTACAAAGTGTCAAAGATGCGACAGACACAGATTCACAGTTTTGTACTCTTAAACGAGTCATACGTGACGGATGGCCAAACTTACGGAAAGACTGTATAGCCAGTGTTATTGAATACTGGAACCACAGAGACGAACTGTCTGTAATTGACGACATCATCTTTAAAGGTGAGAAAATAGTTATTCCACATAGTTTGCGTAAATCAATGATTGAAACCGTGCATATAGGTCACGTGGGTGTTGATAAATGCACAAAACGTGCACGTGACGTGATGTTTTGGCCAGGTATGACAAAAAGTATCACTGAATATGTCTTAGAGTGTGAAACATGCCTCACACATAGAAGTTCAAACGCGAAAGAACCTTTAAAACCACACCCAGTACCTGACCATGCTTGGCAAGTTATTGGTACAGACATTTTTACGCTTGACAACGTAGACTACTTAGTCACGGTTGACTATTATAGTCGATTCTTCGAATTAGACAAACTACCAGACACGAAAAGCGTGACAATAATCCGCAAACTTAAATCACATCTTGCGAGACATGGAATTGCACACAAAATTATCAGTGATAATGGTCCACAATATTCATCGGATCAGTTTTCAAAGTTTGCAAAGGAGTGGGGATTCGATCATACCACTTCAAGTCCTCTCTACGCGCAATCAAATGGTCTTTCGGAGGTCACAGTAAAAACGGTCAAACGTATCCTTCGCAAAGCCATAAGTGATAATAGAGATCCTTACTTGGCTATACTTGAGTATAGAAATACCCCTTTGGAATGTGGGTATTCCCCGTCTCAATTACTCATGAGTAGGCGTTTAAGATCAATATTGCCTACAACACATACACACCTTAACCCGAAAGTTGTTGATTCAAAAGAAATCCAAACCAAGTTATTTAACTCTCGCTTGATTCAAAAACAAAACTATGATAAAACAGCTAAACCCTTGAAATCCCTCAAAACAGGTCAATCAGTTAGAGTTCAAATGAAAGGTAAATGGTTACCAGCTGTTATTCTTGACAAACACGAGAACAGATCATATTCTGTACAAACACAGAATGGTGCAATATATCGTAGAAACAGACGCTTTTTACTGCCCACAAATGAAAACCTCGACATCACAGAAAATATGCCGAATATTGTTCTACAGCAAGAAACACCTGATCGACCCGCTTTAGACAATTACACATCAAAATCACAAATTTCCCCACAGCAACCTCTAAATGAAAACAATAAACAAATCGTTAACCAATCTACCTCCCAGCCATATGTAACCCGATACGGTCGCACTGTGAAACCAAATTCATTATACTCTAGTGATAACTGGAAAAAGTAAACTTTACTATACTGTAGTACATCGAAATTCCAGCGTAGATAAGAACTGTTCATTGATTAAAGACTTGCCACAGAATACATGTGATTTTATTGAAAAATGTTTTATTTTTGAATCGTATTGATTATGTAATGTTATATGTTTCGTTAATTGTATAACATTTAAAAGAAGGGAGATGTTATATTGTTCTATTGCTAGTCTAAATATATTCATGTCTATAACCAGAATGCATTGGGTATCCAAATGTATATCCGCCCAGCTTCTATGAATTAAACATCATCATATCAACTTATATTTTGTGTATCATTAAATCCAGAATTAAATATACCATCATAACAAAACAGTGCATGGTGAAAGATAGAAGTTAACATTTCTTAAAAGTTTGGATTCAGATCAATTTGTACGCCTGTTCCGTCTTTTCAGAATCTACACACGTTCACAAACTATTCTTACCAGCTTGTGTAAGTAACATGTGAACATTAGGAATCCTGATCAAACTGTCCGGATGCACTGACTGATTTTGATCTGTACAGTTCCCAAAAGTCAACATGTACCTTTTCTCATGCACTCATGCCAGCAATTATGTTATTAGACACACGTACACATAACTGTTTGTTATGTACATTTACACTAATTAAAAACAATTCTTACATTTAATTTTACCATTATGTTCCCAATCAGTTCAAACCGGCTCTATACCAGTTTTCTTTTAAGCAGTGTCAGTCTACATTGGCGTTTTAAGACGGTGAGAAGGCAGTTGTGTTTCGAACGGTGTTTCGTACAGAAAGTCAGCTTCATCTGTTAAAAAAAGCCTTTTTTCAGTATATCTTATTACAACATTATTTTTAATCAAAAGACAAATTCCTATTTACTTATTCAACGACGGATATAGAAGTGATTTAAGAAATATCCCCACTCCTTTGAAATCCCTTAAAAACAGAAAAAGTAGAACGTAATTAGTGGGAGCTCTATTGGGTTTTTTGAAACACATTTACGTAAGAATAAAACATTTTTGAGCCAACATAGTGATGGACATTTTATATTATTATGCAAGTGTTCAGTTCAAAATGAACGACTTTGAAAACATTAAGTAAAACATATGGATATTCTCTATAAATGTAAGTCTCATTATTGAATATAATCGATAAAGTTGTGGCATAAGTAGAAGATGAGCAATTTATCATTTTGTTGCAATGTTTTAATATTCGTCTGCTTCAGAATGCGTCTACAAAGGGAAAGGGTTTACTTTACCCTAATTATTTAACATAATTAATACATGAATACGCCTCAAAATGTTACATATATTGAACATGGCCCATATCCGTGGTAGGGGTAATGCAAATGACAATTGCCTTTTTTAAAATTTCGTTTGACCAGAATAATAATAATAATAGTAACGACGTGAATCAACTATTCGCTCCATTCTTTTAAAAAAATTATGGTGGAAACCATTCGTGTGAGTTCCTGAAAGATGGTTGGAATGTTATTACAGCAGGTCTCTTCAATCGGCCCAACTATTCGCTCCATTCTTTTAAAAGTTATTTGTTGGAAATCATTCGTGTGAGTAGGTCAACATTCCTGAAAGATGGTAAGAATTTTTATTATAGACCTTTAACTGAAAATTATGTTAGTCTGCCTTTTACCGGGCGCAATGTATCGAGGCGATACAATTGGGACTTTAATTGATGATGATGATTTATGACGTTGTTTACCCTCGCGCTCGGCAATAATGCCATTTGGCGAGCATGAACTTTAATTGTAACTGATAGGATGTATTTATATTTCTTTACAAATCCCGCATACAATAAATATGCTGCTTAAAACTTTCAAATCATTTCGAAAAAAAATAGAACATTAAAATACTCAAAGAACATAGAATAATTATTTAATATTGCGAAACTATAGTGAGAAATATAGAAATTTTTCATAATGAGCTATTTCACCTTTTGCCACGAAATTAACAAAAGTTATCTGCTGTATGTTGGAAATGGTTAACAAACAGGAGAGACAGTCAAGATTAAATTTGAGAGAAGGATGTCCTCCCGTGATATATAATTATTAATTCCCGGGAAAGTGCATGTGCAACGAAAATTATTATTTTTCTCTCATAAAGAGTGTTGTTCTATATGGTTATATATGCACATACATCCTTATTTAAAAATGTATAAAGTAAGATAATAAAAAAAGCTTTACCTTGCTGAAGGTGTGCCTTGATGTTAATTGTAAAAGACCCCTTCCATCGTTTCGATCGGTTTCATGTCTGTATAGCAGACGCAGCGTGGCAATGCCGGCAGCGAAAGTGTAACTTAGTTAAAAAGTCTTAATGTGTTTTCCTTTACAAAATCTACGATATTTAGATAATTTTCACAACTTTGACAGCTTTTGGCAAAATGTTAGACAAAATGCTGTATGTCCACATTACGTTTTCTTGATAACTGATCGAATTCTTTATTTGCTTGATGTTTCTCGGTAACTTTCTTCAAGTTAAGTGAGAGAAGCTTTCGAGGCAAACCTGTCGTTTTAATGCATTTCACGCTCCAGTATGCACTAGAGTAGGGGTTAGATAGATTGATATTGTGAAAAAACGAAGTCAGTAAGGAATACTTTTCCTGAAATTGGTAAACCATCAACACTGTAATTTGACAACGTGCTATATATTGATGAAGAAATTAGCGGTGCTCTACGAAAAGCAACATTAACCCTTTCTCACATACAACAAATCTTCAGTAGGCGACTTTGAAAATATCTAGGCAGAGATAGGGCATATCTCTGTAAATGAATGTATAATTATTGAATAAGGTTGAACACGTGGTGGTAAAAGGGCAAATTGCTCATTTTGAGCAATTTTTCACTTTGTCACACTGTAATCTTATTACATTATCCCTTTCCAACATACATACACTATATGATGCCTATGCAGCAGGCGACTTTTGAAAACATTGAATCAAGCACAAAATACGTCTGCTGCAGAGGTGTTAGAAAGCGTTATGAGGGAAAGGGTTGACGTAACTATAACACGTGTGGAAATAAACAACGTGCGTGCGCATCTATGGTAAACAATCCAAAATGGATACTGCTTTATAGAAGTGAAGAGTTAGATTAGACTGCGTCGATGAAAAAGCTGACGTGGATCTAAACTGGTCGTCCCAATAATGTATTGGTAATATTAAGTAGACCCAATATTTATGTTATACATGATATATAAATGCATATACATTACTGGGTCTATGGCAAATGTATATATATTATTGGGTCTATGGCAAATGCATATGAATTATTGGGTCTATGGCAATGCATATACATTATTGGGTCTACGACAATATATATAAAGTATTGGGTCTATGACCCAACTATATGTTGGGTCCGACCAATATGTCGGTCTGAGAACAGTCTCTAGTTACTAACAACTGTCTGTGAATTGACGATATATATAGGTATACAAAGTATACTAAAGCCAAACAGCTTCTGTTTCAATGACTCGCGTGATCGTATCACCATTATTTCGGGTAGGTCCCAATAATAAGGTATGAGATGTCAGACCCAATAACTGGTCAAGTTTAAGTATATATATATATATATATATATATATATATATACAGTCAAACCTGTGTTAACGGTACCTTTATTAAGCAGCAAACTTGTATTAATTAGCCATTTGAAGATTAACCAAAATAACTATTTTTTATTTATTTAACTTGCACTAAGCAGCCACACGTGTTCATCCTGGATGGCTGCGTAGGAAAGTTTTACTGTACCTTACATATCACTGTGTCATTGCTCGCATGATAATTTCGTCCCTCCGACATGAACAAAAAATCGAATAGCATTCGTATACATACACGTGACGTTCATGCGACAGCCGTGAAACATTCAGGTGAATGAGTGGGGTAATGTATCAGCCTACACTGTCCTCACTGCCCGCATATAAGTAATGTAGTCCTAGATGCACGTTTTGACAAAAAAAACTACAAGTGAGGCCCCATTGGTTTTACACAAATTAACATTTATATGAAAGAAGAAACAATTAGTCCACAAATCGCCAGATAAGGCTCAAATAAATTATATAGGAACGGTATAAATGTGAACTTCATCAACATCGTTAAAAGTTTACTGACTGATTACCGCTAATGAATATAAAAGCACAAATCGTGAATGGAATCTCGTCCAAACAGTTTTGATGAAGGAACTAGTTATCTTCACTTAGGTATCCACAACGAAAAGAATATGAAGCTAGATGAAAGTGTGCAAGAGTGTTGCTCTAAACTTAGAAGAACGCACTTCAGTTTGAACAATTCTGGAATCAGCCGAAATGGAATGCACCCACTGTCCCTAAAGCGTATCTATGAAACAGTTGTTCTATCGAAAGCGCTTTACGGTAGTGAGTTGTGGAACGGCCTCACTGTAATACATATTCAGTCTCTGGAACGAGCACATAAGCAGTGTATCAAACACATGCAGGGCATGCCGCGTTCAACACCTACTGTGATCGCCTTGAGCTGTTTAGGTATCATGTCTTTAGAAAATTATATAGACAAGAGAAAGCTAGTTCTCTTTGGTCAATTATGTAAATTGTATGCTGATAAGCGGATCAAAGATATGTTTAACTACAGACTTAAATGCTTTATGCAGAAACCAAGCAAAGCAAAAGGCTTTATGCCCGACATCTACCGAGTGTTGGGAAAGTGCGGTTTGACAAATATATTAACGGAATATTTGTCAAGTTCATACTTTCCCAACCCCTTTTCATGGAAGAAGGTTGTTAATCAGTCTTTGAAGGCTTTCATGAAAAATCAAATAATAGCCACAATAGAAAACAACCAGGCTTTACATAGTTTTAAACTTCTTCACTATGACTTTTCACCGTGCAATATATGGTACTTCAGCAGACTATATAGGAGTCATTTGAAATATGCTATACGGTAATACATGTAATTTCCAGGTTGTTTTCTAAAAAGTATAATACATACTGGCCAAACTGTCTGTTTCATGTGTAGCTACACACCTACTACTATTTTGTTCTGTAAACGAACCAATACGAGAGAAGCTTTGGGTACAGCTTTTCTCTTCCTTAGGAGAAACCGATTTATTTGTATGAAACCCGACGAGCAAATCATTGAACTGTTATCTGGCTGTATGTCATTTGTTCTCGAGGATAATTCCCGAGTCGTATGTTTTAAACAGTGCCTGAAGTATGTACATTACTTGAGTAAAAATATGGTGTGTATATCCATTTCTTAAAGGTATATATAAGTATGGATCCTACATTAAGGGAAAATGCCATTTTTCTATAACTTAAGGCGAACTTATTTCTAAGAACTATTTTTGAAAAATTATTAATCAATTTACTACAGACCTTTTCATTTAAACTATCACCGTGGCCTTCTAATTTCACCCTAAACCCCATTTTAAGACAGTTTTCGCCCTAAGTGCTTCGCCTTAAGTAAAGACGAATAAACGATTACCCCCATGTCGCTAAAATTTCCCTCAAGTCGGTTTCTAACTATAAAACCAGCATAATGACGAAAATTTTAAATTACATATCTTCTTATATTTAATGAATATTTCTTAGATAAGTTTATTGTACGATTTTCTGTACAGAAGACAAACAGCATCTACCGTTTCTGCAATTATTTCTTAATTAAAGTGAATTATGTATCAAATGAGTATGTTTGACCTTACTTTCCTACGCTACTCTTTTTAGGTCTATGGGATGGCATTGTTCCTGGCGTCCATCCGTTTCAAACTTGCACATATTGTTCATATTGATGAGAGCTCGGGTACTATTGACGACATTGAAGACCAGATGTGATCCAGACCAACTAGCAGACACCAGTGATGACCAGACCGACTACCAGACGATATTGATGACCAGATCAACTACAATGACCAGATGTGATCAAGACCAACTAGCAGACGCCATTAATGACCAGATGTGATCCAGACCAACAAGCAGACGCTAGTGAGGACCAGACCTACAACCAGACGCCAGTGATGACCAATCCAACTAGCAGACGACATTGATGACCAAATGTGATCCATACCAACTACCAGACGACATTGATGACCAGACCAACTACTAGACGACAATAATGACCAGACTAACTACCAGACGCCATTGATGACCATAATGTGATCAAGACAAACTAGCAGACGACATTGATGACCAGCTATGATTCAGACCAACTAGCACATGCCAGTGAGGATCAAACGTACTACCAGATGCTATTGATGACCAGATGTGATCCAGACCAAGTAGCAGTGTTGTTATTAAAGCAGCATTTAGTTAGACTTTCATACGGAAGCATTTACTACATAAGACAGTAGCAACTCTTGACATTTTAATTCATACCGTATGGCATATTCGCCTTAAGTGCGTAAAATACCGTCAAAAAAGGTATGAAACTATTTCGTGACGTAGTGTTCTTGTTAAAAGTTTGTTTCCGTTAGCCAATGTACGGCCTTTGTAATACAAAGTATTGTATATAATAATGCAGTTAATTGTTCAGGTAGTCGTTCATTTCCAGATTATAAAGAACCCCTTAGTCACTTGTATTATATTCGGTATATTTTCGCCTAAATTGTTAGTTTTGTGGTTTCAAGTTATGATTATTATTTCGTTACGTTCAGCGCTGGCATTTGCCAAATGATCTATACTTTCAAACGGAAGCATTGTTTAGATTAGACAGGAGCAACTCTATGACATTTTAAATGATATAGCATATTCCCATAAGTGGGTTATGTGTGCAAGATGCTGTGTATAAAGGTATAATAACATTTCATCACATTTAAACATTGATTCATTTCCATAGCTCAGAAGTACGTACCGCAACCAACAGTTGATATTACTTGTCAATAGCAATAGTGTTATTATTAAAAGCTGCCGTTAGTTAGAAAATGTACGGCTTCTGTGTTACAATGTATTATAACGAGCAAAGCGAGTTATTAGATAACATCTTTAGTGAAGATCAAGATATATATCAGAATTCGATGGTCTATCAAATTCAGTATGGCCTTTTTTCCGGATGTCATTTCATGGGCGACCTTTAGGTTCGCAGCCCACGCTCTGATTGGATATAATTCGAAAATTGAAATATTTTTGTTGATGTTTTCGTAAAAGTGTTATGGTTATTCATCATCTCATATTTTTAAGATATTTTTTATAAATGATTGACGTAGATAAATTAAACAAGAACATTTATTGTTTAGTCCGAAGCGACGAAGGCTTTGTTGTCAAGGAACTGTCTTCAGTCCAATTCGAAATGTTGTGAATGTCATTGTGTAACAATATAAAGCCACAAAGGCTTAAAATTATAGTCCAGTGTCTGAATAAAACGTAATTCCACTTGAAATACAACATTTTTACAACAGAATCAAGTGCAATCAGGTTTATTTTATGAAAAAAGTGGCCGGTAAAATAAGAATGTTCATTTGTTGCTATGAGAGAATATCAGCACAGGTGCGCGATAATCTAGCTCGGAAAAGTCATCATAAATTCCTACATTAGTCAGTTTGTTTCTTGGTTTGACTCAAATCATAGGTTATGTACTCATTAAGGGAGAACAATCATTTAAAACGGGCAAGATTATGCAAAGAATACTTAATCAAGCACAGTTACTGGCTGGTTTCCTGCTTTCTCGATACATTGAAAGTGAATCGGTAACTAAAACTTTGCCTTGACATTTCGCCCGCCAGATCTAGCGTTTATCAAGTAAGTGTCAACTTATTATGGAAGGGAATATCCGCCAAAATGATATGTGTCTAGATGACATTCTTATTTATAAACATTACATGTTCATGTGTCTTCTTCCTTAATTCTTACATGCATGTCTCATCTCATGTGTCCTTCTTACGAGTGCATGGTGTATGATGCGTATTGCATCTTTAATTACATTCTTATTTATAAACATTACATGCTCATGCGTCTTCTTTCTTAATTCTTACATGCATGTCTCATCTCATGTGTCCTTCTTACGAGTGCATGGTGTATGATGGATGCTTATTGCATCTTTCTTTGTTGCACTTGCATTCGTCTTACCGTATTCGTTTAAATGCCATTCGTCTTACCGTATTCGTGTAAGTGCCATTCGTCTAAGTCATTATATGACGCCAGGTGGCGCCTTTAATTAAATTCTTATTCCAGGGAGATAACCGCGTATGATCGAAACATATCCCACATTTAATAATGGATCCCCCAAGTCACTGCTCTTCAAAATAGAGGTAACCGGTGCTTTGTCACCCTCTTTTTCGAAACTAACAATCGAACTAATAGTATTGACATTTTTTAAGTTTAAAGTTTATATATTCATAATATGTTAAATGTTAGATTATACATATATATAATTAAAGTGTTTCTATTCTATTGGATTGAAACTATCATAACTAAAGCGCCACATGGTGTCATTATATGACTTACCGTATTCGTGTTAATGCCATTCTTGTTAGTGCATACTGGTATGTCTTAGTTCCTGATTGCAACTGCTATTTTTACTTGAATATTTTCTCGAAATCCCTTTTTTATCAACAGAATAGGCATAAACAAGAAGAATGTAGCATTTTAATTAAAGGTAAAAAATGCAATCAGGAACCAAGACGAATCAAGTATACACGAATATGGTAAGACGCATGCAAGTGTAAGAAAGAAAAATACACCATGCCCTCGTAAGAAGGACACATGACATGAGCATGAGCATGAGCATGTAATGTTTATAAATAAGAATATCATGAAAGATGCAATAAGCATCATACACCATGTAAGAAGGACACATGAGATGAGACATGCATGTACGAATTAAGAAAGAAGACACATGAGCATGTAATGTTTATAAATAAGAATGCCATCTAGACACATAGAGTTTTGGCGGATAATCCCCTCCATAACTTATAGCGTTTAACTCTTTAATATCTAGTGCATTATTGCATTATTGCAATTATTTACAAACATTATTATGTATAAGAATTCAAGATGTTTTGTATTCAGTCGCGAATGTTCCGGTGACGGAAATTGCATTTTTCATTACCTGAGTTTAACACTGCATAAACGATTGATTGCATCAGCGAAAAGTCATACATTCGAGAAGTGGCTTGCGCAAACCTGTCAGAAAACGTGTCACTGCCCACATTTCACAAAATATATGTATGAAAATGGCATGATTAAAGGAAACAGGTGGGCGGCTGCTTAATTATTTCAATGGCCTTTTAGTATGAAAAAATGAGAATGTTCTTTTCGTTCTAGGAGATAAGTTTGTCACAAGTCTTTTATATTACTTTTGTATGTCTACTTGTCACAAAACCATATTGGGGCGAAACGTTAGATCTTGTTTACATTTTACCAGGTTCTGGTTAAGAGTTATGAAAAAATGAGAATGTTCTTTTCGTTCTAGGAGATAAGTTTGTCACAGGTCTTTTATATTACTTTTGTATGTCTACTTGTCACAAAATCATATTGGGGCGAAACGTTAGATCTTGTTTACATTTTACCAGGTTCTGGTTAAGAGTTACTGTTCGTGTTTGAAACACTAGTACAGCAAACCAAATTATGCAGATTAGGAGTGTTTTGCTGGTTCATAATGTAAAAGTTTGGGCTGCATCCTCACAATCACGATTATACAAATAGTATTTAAACACCTTGCAACATTCTTATCATGTCAGACATGTTCATGCTTTTTAGTGCCTAAAATGAAACTGGGATTCCATTTCGTTCCAAATATGTATCGCACTCATAGTCATATGTGAAGTTGTGCAGTGTATGTCGTCTTTGCGATTCTAGTAATGGTTTCGATTTGGAATTGTTATTTAATTATGGATAAATATCAGATTTCTGTATATTTTGTTCATACCAATTTATATTCATTTAACCAATGGATCAGCTGATTCATTATTAGTGATTAATTGGTGGGTCCATCGATGATGGAAATGCATTGGCAGATCTGTCACTGTGGCAGAGTCAATTCACTATCCAAGTTGCATAGTTGTACAGGTTTAAACCCGAATGACAAGTCAATCCAACAAGTAGTGAATTTTATGGGTTTTTTAAATTCAGCTTTTTCAATAATAAAACGATATCCTGTCATTGGGTCTTGTTAGGTTTTCGCCCTGACATTGTTTGGTTACACTACTACTCAAACGTCAAAACTGGCTGGTTTATCTGCTTTCTCCATACATTGAAAATGAAATAGTGACTAGAACTTTGACATTTGGCCTGCCTGATCTACAATCTTACTGATTAAGTGTCAGTTTTTCATTTCTTCTTTAAAATCGAGATATTATGTTTGTTCACTTACATTACACTGATTAGTTCCAAACATACCTCACCATATTCAAATTCAATGGCATTGTCAGGAGTGGAAGCATTAATGAACTGTTTCAAAGTAATTCTTGAAATTTTCCAAATATATAAATTTATCAAGTGGCTAAACATCACTCAGGTAAACGGTTATTATACCCCCTTCGAAGTAGAGGGGGTATATAGGAGTCACTGTGTCGGTTTGTTTGTCTGTCTGTATGTCTGTCGGTCGGTCGGAAGCCATATTTTGTCCGGCCTATTTCTTACAAACAACTGGTTGGAATTCAATTTTACATGAAGCTTCTATACCAAGAGGAGATGTGCATATCCTAAAGGGGTTACAATTGCATGTTATTTTACAGAGTTATGGCTCTTTTACTAGTTATATATGTTTTAACCCTTTTCCACATATATACATTTTCTGACAACTCTGCAGCTGACCACTTTTGAAAACATTATGAAAAAAAGCAGAAATTATTCTAACCAAGCAATTTCTACTTTTGTAAAAGTGTTTTCAATTTTGTCTAGGAATTAAACCTTCTGCTGCATATGTGTTGTACATGGGAGAGAGATACGAGCTTATTTAAAGTTGTCTTCAAACATTTTGTAACAAAATTTAGTTTGAGACTTTAAATTAAGCAATTTCATTTAGCTCACCTGAGCACAAAGTGCTCCAGGTGATCCATTGTGATCACATTATGTCCATCTGTCGAGCATCAACACCAATTGCCTTGTGAACACTCTACAGGCAACATTTGGCATCCAATTTTTATGAATGTTTATCAGAACATTCATCTCTATCAAATATTTCCCAAGTTCAAAACTGGATCATGTGAGGTCTAACTAAGTCACAAGGTGAAATTGAAGGGAAATCTTGTGAACACTATACCGGTCATGTCATGTCCGGTCAAGAACTAGGTTTCTATGCCAAGTCTTTTTCTTGATGATATCTAGGCCAAGTTTGAAAATGGGTCATGTCGGGTCTAAAACTAGGTCACTTCGCCAAATTAATGGAAAACTTTGTGAACATTGTGGAAGCCGCATATTTTTATATCAGCATGTTGAAACTATTTAACAGTAGATGTCTTCATGGTATCTAATCTAAGTTTTATAACAAAATTTCAAAATGATCAAGTTAAAAATATGGCTTCCAGTCACTAGGCCAAGTTAAAAAAATAGGTCAAGACTGGAAGCCATATTTTTAACTTGATCATTTTGAAATTTTGTCATAAATATTGTCTTGAGGATATATAAGCCATATATTCAAATATGGGTCATGTTGGGTAAAAGACAAGCTCACCGGGTCTGATAAAAGGGAAATCTCGACTGATATAAGTTATTGTTATTGACTATGTGCTTTGCATAACTCAGGGCAGCGATCTGATTAATGATAATTTGCAGATTTGGGTATTTTACGTTTTTCTTTATATATATAACGTGTGTAGTATAACATGACCGGAAACTAGGAAAACGACGTCGTACCTATATCACTCACAGTGTGGGCGACATGGATTATATCTCACTGATAGAACTCAGTATCTCATCGTTTAGCATTAAATAAATAATTATATTAAAATTATTTGTGTAAAAAATTACTAACAATTAAACATTCCATTTCATCTGAGTGAGTTATAATAACTAAAACAGAAGTTTAACATTGAGAGTTTGGAGTATCTGACCAGTTAGTGGAGACATCCATCTGACCACATTCGGGATCTGAAGGATGATGATCAATCACGATGAGTGAAGAAAAGACTTGCCAACACCATGAACTTTCATGACCCAGAATATGATCAGAGATGGAACTTTTTTATATTGTCCTCTCTAGTCATGTCTCAATTTGTGCTGGTTTTAAAACTCCAATGTACAACGTTGAAACTATATAAGAGAGATTCATCCTTCGGATTGAGCATGGATTATACAAAAGGCCCTGGTCATAAATATTAAAGAGCTCTTTGATAAAATGCAACTGAAGACATGGGAGAACTGTTCTGATTTGTAAGAATAATTGAAGGTAAGGTTTTTGATATGATTCTTCTGTTGAATAGTATTATGTAATATCTTGTTCGGTTCTGTTTTGTGCTCGTTTTGAGGCTGTGCCTAAAAAATTGCTTAATTCAGTTAATATTGTATCCGCCTGAAATGTGCAAACTACCGTGTATAATGGTATGATAACATTTCGTGACATTGAAATATTGATTACCTATGTCACATTGTCATATTTATTTCCACAACACAGAAGCACGTACAACCAGCAACAGCAGCTATCACTTTGTCAATAGTAATAGTGTTCTTGTTAAAAGTTGGTTTCGGTTAGTCAATGTACGGCATTTGTGTTACAATATATTATATATTATAATGCAGTTCATTGTTCCAGTAGTCGTTCATTTCCAGATTATAAAGAATCTATACGTTTACTACATAAGACAGTAGCCACTCCTTGACATTTTAATTCATACCGTATACGGTATATCGCCTTAAGTGTGCAAAATACCGTCTAAAAAGGTATGATAATATTTCGTAACGTAGTGTTCTTGTTAAATGTTTGCTTCCGTTAGCCAATGTACGGCCTTTGTGTTACAATATATTGTATATAATAATGCAGTTAATTGTTCAGGTAGTCAATCATTTTCCGATTATAAAGAACCCCTTAGTCACTCCTTGTCATTTTGACTTATACAGCATTGCCGGTTCGCCTAAAATAAGTAGAAGACATGTATACAGTTATGGTAACTTTGTGACATTTAAGTTCATTCCTTTCCTTTCCTGTCTGAGTCAGTTGTCACGGAAGCAAGCAAATCGGGCAACCGTGTTCATAACTTCGCAATATTATTATTATTGTTAAAATTTGCGTTTCGTAAGCAGACGTTATATTTGTGATCTACGATGTGTTGTATATAATAAATAAGATAATGCTTTTTCTAGAAAGTTATTCATTTTCAGATTAAAAAGAATATTTTATATTTAACGACAACCAGTGTTTATTATTATTATTATTATCATTATTCGGTACATTTTCGCCTTAAGTGTTCGTTTTGTGGTTTCAAGTTATGATTATTATTCCGTTACGTTCAACGCTAGCATTTGCCAAATTATCTATACTTTCAAACGGAAGCAATGTTTAGGTTAGACAGCAGCCACTCTTTCTAGGGCTTAGTGCATCGCAGGCAATTGAGGCCATCACAATGGTAAAAACAACCAATTAGGCATATTTACAAGTAAAAATGAAATAAAAAACATCTGTGTTAGTTTAGTCTGTGTATGACTGCAGACGGGACTAAAATCAGTCTACAGACGTGATCTGCGCAAGGTCTGGAGGAAGGGGGTTTTAGTCTCTGATAGTTCTAGGAAAAGACTGTGCTTGTACTGTTCATGGTATAGTGTTTGGTACATCTTTTTATAGATGACACGTAGTGAAAAATCGATAGACATACACAAAAAACAATTTGGTCTATTTATAGCTTATTGTTAAAATGTGTTTGATGCCCCGCTCACTTGTGATTTGTTAATTGTATATTATTATTTATTTATATATACATATGTATATGTGTATTTATGTCTATATGTAGGGGATGGATAAATGGAATGGTACGCAGGACAGGGTAGACGAGAGAGACAACCGACATTGTATATTTGACATTGAAGTTTATATGAAGATTTGCAAGGGGTCTTTGAACGCAATTTGATTTACACTAATGTTAAATAGTACTCGTGTGAGACCGGTATGGCAAAATATGCGAATGGGTCCAGGTGTTCTTCTTGAATATAGTGATCTAAGCCAAACCGATGGTATGGTCGGATAGAGGAGTGTCTTCTACCATCAAATGCCAAAACAACCTAGGATCGGGCTACTTTTAAACGTTTGCGATGCGGAACACAAGTTGAATACGCACATTTGCGATCCATTTGGGTATCACACTGGTGTACTTTCTCCTAAATTAATGTTTATATATATATTTTAGTTGAATGTCTTTAGGGCCATGCAGATCATACTGGCAGGTTATACATTCTTTTTCAATGATGTTTTATACTACTTTCCAAAACACCACAGTTTAGCGGGTATCTTCTCAAGGATGTTTCGTGTCACTTTCCACAATGTTTCCGTCATATCACTGTGTGAGAACAGAACATAGCAGACTATAAGTTTTATTCATATATGGTTCATTTTGAAAAGATTTACATTATACATGGGCATACGAAACATATCAAACGATGACACTTTGTTTAATGCTAATCGTCTGTCTGGGTTTCTGTGATAAAGAATAGAACAGAACAGAACAGAACCTTTCATTAATAATATAATATACAAATACATAGGGCATACACAAACTATATACCAGACGATGTTAATATTAATGTTAGATGCATTAGCAGTTAGTGTTTGTGTGACATAGAATCGAACAGAACCTTTATTCATATAGGATTGATCTTCAACAGATTTCAATTTCAATTTTTCAATTCATTCATTTACGTAATCAAAGGCCACCGGCCCAAAATACATAATAAAATGTTACAAATAATAATACATCATATGTTTTCAAAGGTCGTTTTGATTACGTTGTTGTTTTTTTAGGACGTTTTCAACAGCATTTATGTCCAATCACCCTCACAGTTCACATACTCATGCGTCCTGGGTGAATGAACACATCTACGCGATAGGACTAAACACAGTCTGGTATAAGGATCCATTGCTAATCAAGCTTTGCTTTCAAAGGTCAATGTGATTGCATTGTTGGGGTTTATAGGCCGTTTTCAACAGCATTTATGTCCAATCACTCTCACAGCACAAACTCATGGGACCTGGGAGAATCAACCCAGCTATGCGTTAGGACTGAAAACAGTGTGGAAAGAGGAGCCATTGCTAATCATGATTTCAAAGGTCGTTTTGTTGGTATTTTTGGATTGCTTACACCGGTTTCAACATCATATATGTCAAATCACCCGCACTGTTCACATACTCATTCGTCCTGGGTGATTCAACCCAGCTACTCAATAGTACTGAACACACTGTGACAAAGAGAGCAATTGCCCGTCCTGCTTTCAGAGGTCGTTTTGTTGGTATTGTTGGGTGTTTTAGGCCGTTTTCCACATCATTCAAGTCATACCACCCCGTCAGTTCACACACTCGTGATCCCTGGGTGAATCAACCCAGCTATGCAATAGACCTGAACACATTGTGGCAAGAGAAGCAATTGCCCGCCATGCTTTAAAATGTCGTTTGGTTTGCATTGCATGGGTTTTGATCTTGGAAGCGAGTTGTTGCACGACTAAATAAGTGTGGAAAGTGGCGTAAAATATCTGCATGTGGAAAAGGGTGAATATGTGTTCACTGGTCTTCGCACCTCTGCAGGTCAAATCCCTTTCGGCGGTACAGTGAACGATTTTCCCTTTGGTTTTGCTTGCATTGTTGGGGTTTGAGGCCGCTTTCAACAGCATGTATGCCCAATCGCCATCACAGTGCACATACTCGTGTGTTTGTGTGATTTTACCCAGCTAGGCAATAGGACTGAAAACAGTGTGGTAAGAGGAGCCATTGCTCATCATATTTTCAAAGGTCGTTTTGATTGCGTTGTTGGTTGTTTTAGGCCGTTTTCAACAGCATTTATGTTAAATACCCCTCACTGCTCACACACACATGCTTCCTGGGTGAATCAACCCATCTACGAGATAGGACTGAACACAGTGTGGTATAAGGAGCCATTGCTCATCATGCTTTCAAAGGTCAATGTGATTGCATTGTTGGGGTTTATAGGCCGTTTTCAACAGCATTTATGTCCAATCACTCTCACAGTTCACAAACTCATGGGACCTGGGAGAATCAACCCAGCTATGCGTTAGGACTGAAAACAGTGTGGAAAGAGGAGCCATTGAAAATCATGATTTCAAAGATCGTTTTGTTGGTATTTTTGGATTGTTTATGCCGGTTTCAAATCATATATGTAAAATCACCCGCACTGTTCACATACTAATGCGTCCTGGGTGATTCAATCCAGCTACTCAATAGTACTGAACACACTATGACAAAGGGAGCAATTGCCCGCCCTGCTTTCAGAGGTCGTTTTGTTTGTATTGTTGGGTGTTTTAGGCCGTTTTCAACATCATTCCAGTCATACCACCCCGTCAGTTCACACACTCGTGATCCCTGGGCGGGTGAATCAACACAGCTATGCAATAGACCTGAACACATTGTGACAAGAGAAGCAATTGCCCGCAATGCTTTAACGTGTCGTCTTGTTTGCACATTCTCATGTTTTTGAGCGATTCTACCCAGCTAGGCAATAGGACTGAAAACAGTGTGGTAAGAGGAGCCATTGCTCATCATGTTTTCAAAGGTCGTTTTGATTGCGTTGTTGGGTGTTTTACGCCGTTTTCAACATCATGTATGTCAAATCGCACGCACTGTTCATATACTCATGCGTCCTGGGTGATTGATTCAACCTAGCTATGCGTTAGGACTGAAAACAGTGTGGAAAGAAGAGCCATTGCTAATCATGATTTCAAAGGTCGTTTTGTTTGTATTGTTGGGTGTTTTACGCCTTTTTCACTATCATATATGTCAACTCTCACGCACTGTTCACATACTCATTCGTCCTGGGTGATTCAACCCAGCTACTCAATAGTACTGAACACACTGTGACAAAGGGAGCAATTGCCCGTCCTGCTTTCAGAGGTCGTTTTGTTGGTATTGTTGGGTGTTTTAGGCCGTTTTCCACATCATTCAAGTCATACCACCCCGTCAGTTCACACACTCGTGACCCCTGGGTGAATCAACCCAGCTATGCAATAGACCTGAACACATTGTGGCAAGAGAAGCAATTGCCCGCCATGCTTTAAAATGTCGTTTGGTTTGCATTGTATGGGTTTTGATCTTGGAAGCGAGTTGTTGCATGACTAAATAAGTGTGGAAAGTGGCGTAAAATATCTGCATGTGGAAAAGGGTGTTCACTGGTCTTCGCACCTCTGTAGGTCAAATCCCTTTCGGCGGTACAGTGAACGATTTTCCCATAACCCCGTTCCCACATGCATTGATAAAGTTTCAACATGCTCAAGTTGAAAATGTGGCCTCCAGAGTGTTAACAAGATTTCCCTTCAATTTGAACTAGCGACCTAGTTTTTGACCTCATATGGCCCAGTTTCGAACTTGTCCAAGATTTATTGGAGATGAATGTTCTGATAAACTTTCATGAAGATCAGATGCAATATGTAGCCTGTAGAGTGTTAACAAGCTCAAATGTTGACGACGCACGACGCATGACGGACGACGAACGCCGGACAAAATGTGATCACAATAGCTCACCTTGCACTTCGTGCATAGGTGAGCTAAAAATGCGGTATCCAAAGTATTAACAAGATTTTCCTTCAATTTGGCCTAGTGACCTAGTTTTTGACCCGGGATGACTCATATTCGAACTTGGCCTAGATATCATTTAGATAAACATTCTCATCAAATGTCAAGCTGCTGTAGCAAAAAAAGCGGCTTCTACAGAGTTAACAAGATTTTCCTTCAATTTGACCTAGTGACCTACTTTTTGACCCGACATGACCCATGTTCAAACTTGACTTACATGCTCAAGTTGAAAATTTAGCCTCTAGAGTGTTATCAAGATAACCCTTCAATTTGGCCTAGTGACCTTTTTGACCTGGCATGACCCATATTCGAACTTGGCCTAGATATCATTCAGCTCAACATTCTAACCCAATTTCAAGCTGCTGAAGCAAACAATGCAGCTTCTACAGTGTTAACAAGATTTTCCTTCAATTTGGCATAGTGACCTAGTTTCTGACAAGCTCAAATGTTGACGACGCACGACCCACGTCGCACGACGCACGACGGACGGACGCCGGACAAAATGTGATCCCAATAGCTCACCTTGCTCTTCGTGCATAGGTTAGCTAAAAATGAATATATATCTTGCAAAAAGTAATGGTAAATAAATGATTAAAATGAATAGGTAAAATGTGTAAAATATTTTCTACTTTGTAAATTACATGCATGTTTTAATAGAAATGAACTAAAAAATTATTTCAAAGATATATAATTTACAAGGCCATACATGTATACATGCATCTTTACATATTAAAATATTGTATCAATCGTTTTTGCATGGCATTACAGGGCCTTTTTACCTTCTATAATAGGGGCCGAAACTTGGTGGCTTTCCAATCCAAAAAAGTACTATTTTTTCCCCAATTTGGAGGCATATTTTCCCCAAATCTTGATTGAATTTCTCCCAAATTGCCAGAATACCTATTTAGAGAAGAAATATTCAGCCCTGCTTAGCCTGACAATTTTCCCAATTTGCTATATTTTTTTCCAAAATAATAGGCTAGGGCCCCTTCCCAAATTTTGAAAAAAAGTATATAGTATAAGAAATGTGTCTTTTGAACAGCAGCCACTTTGTGAACAACAGCCATTTTCATATCTTCCCATCAGTGGCCACTCTATGCAGATTTGACTGTTTTTCCAATCCATTCATAAATGTAAAGCTTATGCTAAGGACAAATTCAACTCACCTTGACTTTTAGGATAACTAAAATACTTTTTTTTCAAATGGCACTACAACTTGTACAAAATCATTTTGAAATCCATTCATAATTGCAAAAGTTATGCTCATGACAAATTTAATTTTACATGATGTGTGACATTGCCATTAAACCTATCCAAACAAATGTTCCAGATGACATTCTCATGCAAGAGAACAATTGTGCCATTATTTTGAAATCTAATAGTAAGGTTAGGGAAAATTCTAATCTTGTGACAAATAAGGACCAAATGAATCAAAATTGTGGTGCCTATGTATGGCTTTCTGCAAGCAGGCTTGACAACAAATTTGGATTGCTTTTTAAGATATGAGCTCATTCAGCGAAAATGTACAATTTTCAAATAAACATAGGGAGGTGTTATTTATGTCAATCTTATTTAAAACTTTTCATTTAGCATTTTTCTATGGTATTTGATTTCATTCCAGATTTGTTATTACATGACAATGTACATGTATACTAATTTACAAGTCTTGATGGACTGACAGCCAAATCTACATCTTTCTGCAGTAAAGAATTACGTTTAGCATAAAGTAAGCTATAAATCATCTCTTGGTCATCTCTATCTAGAATTTCAGAATCATGTGTATTTTCTAAAGGTTCACAAAATCTAACTGCAAATCTAGGTCTTGGAACACCTGGAACAACTTGTTGCTTTTTCATGCAATTTCCAAACCTCAAATCATTTTTGTATATGGTCTTTACCTTTTCATCAAATTTTTTCAGGAAATCTGAATGAAAGCCTTCCTTATACACTTCAGTTGTAAGGCCTGAACATGTTAAAGGATAATTAATAGTCAGCCAAAGTGCTACGACAGTGGTTGGATTTAATTTGTTTTCGACAAAGAGTGGCAGAATGAAGGATTCTAAAAGATAATCATACTTTGCATCATAGAAATAAATTCTTACTTCTTTTTTAGATATTCTAATTGTTGGGGTTAGACTTAAAGCATGCCTTCGCATCTTGTTTTGGAGAAAGCCAAATACAATTGCTTCTGCAATTAGTTGATTTCTGTGATTATGCAAATATGAATCACACTTTACTTCAAGAGATGACATTGGTAAATAATCTTGATTAATAGCTTCATCTTCTTTGTCCTCATCCATGGCACTAACTGTTACAGGAACATCATTTGACTTTCCAAGCAGAATATCTGTGCTACCATGCCATACTTTCTCATTACCTGGAAAACGAAACACAAGAAGCTGTCAGAGACGGGCTAGGATTCCAGAACAGGTATTTGTCACAAAAAGGCAATAAATGAACTAGAAGATTGTCCAGGGACAACTTGTCTAGCCGCTGTTTGGTTTAATGACATATAAGTATGTCAAGACTAAGTGCTACATCTCACAAACGAACAAACTTACAACCAA
This sequence comes from Serripes groenlandicus, assembly GCA_031761405.1. Taxonomy (NCBI): domain Eukaryota; kingdom Metazoa; phylum Mollusca; class Bivalvia; order Cardiida; family Cardiidae; genus Serripes; species Serripes groenlandicus. The sequence goes on along the minus strand of JASEVX010000209.1, from coordinate 282,746 downwards.
CAAACCTTAAAGCATGCACATACTCAGAAACACCAAACTGACTTTGTGACAACTATGGCTCACTCTCTGCAATCATCACATTTGGGCTCAACAATTCTGAACCCAATAGTCAGATGCTGCTTATTTTCTATAGGTTCCGAGCTCTCATCAATATAAACATACTGTACAAGTTCGAAAAGAATCGGGTGACAAACTGTGGACTGTATCGCGTTCACAAGAAAAAAGTTTACGGACAGACGGCCAGTAGAGCTAAAACAAGAGCTGTCGGAGGACAGCGCGCTCGACTATACACCGCTTATTCACTTAAGCAGTATTTCATTATATTGTACTATTAAATCATATCTTGATTAATAGCTTCATCTTCTTTGTCCTCATCCACGGCACTAACTGTTACAGGAACATCATTTGACTTTCCAAGCAGAATATCTGTGCTACCATGCCATACTTTCTCATTACCTGGAAAACAAAACACAAGAAGCTGTCAGAGACGGGCTAGGCTTCCAGAACAGGTATTTGTCACAACAAGCAAATTCATGAAATTTATATCCCCCGCTTGCAGGAAATATTGTAGGAAAATGTTGAGGTTAGGTTTAAACATGTCCGTAGACTTCTTATTGAACATGTATTACAGGGTAAATTAAACGAACTTGGCCTAGGTTGTTACCAAGTTTGTGGCAGTTATTGCACGGAAACAGCAAGAAACAACTTTTTTTGTTAAATAAGGGGCCATAACTCCACCGAATAAAGTCCGCCGAAAGTGACGATCGAACTAGGCCTAGCCCTTAAGGCATTTAACCTTGTTACCAAGTTTGAAAAAAAAAACGGTTCACATTTGTGGCAGTTATTGCACGGAAACAGCAAGAAACGACATTTTTTGTTAAATAAGGGGCCATAACTCCACTAAATAAAGTCCACCGAAAGTGACGATCAAACTTGGCCTAGCCCTTAAGGCATTTAACCTTGTAACCAATTTTGAAAAAAACGGTTCACATTTGTGGCAGTTATTGCACGGAAACAGCAAGAAACAACATTTTTTGTTAAATAAGGGGCCATAACTCCACCGAATAAAGTCCGCCGGAAGTGACGATCGAACTTGGCCTAGCCCTTAAGGCATTTAACCTTGTTACCAAGTTTGAAAAAAAACGGTTCACATTTGTGACAGTTATTGCACGGAAACAGCAAGAAACGACTTTTTTTGTTAAATAAAGGGCCATAACTCCACCAAATAAAGTCCGCCGAAAGTGACGATCAAACTTGGCCTAGCCCTTAAGGCATTTAACCTTGTTACTAAGTTTGAAAGAAAACGGTTCACATTTGTGGCAGTTATTGCACGGAAACAGCAAGAAACGACATTTTGTGTTAAATAAGGGGCCATAACTCCACCAAATATAGTTCGCCGAAAGTGACGATCGAACTTGGCCTAGCCCTTAAGGCATTTAACCTTGTTACCAAGTTTGAGAAAAAAATATTCACATTTGTGGCAGTTATTGCACGGAAACAGCATGAAACGACATTTTGTGTTAAATAAGGGGCCATAACTCCACTAAATAAAGTCCGCCGAAAGTGACGATTGAACTTGGCCTAGCCCTTAAGGCATTTAACCTTGTTACCAAGTTTGAAAAAAAATGGTTCACATTTGTGGCAGTTATGGCACGGAATCGAAGTGTGACAGACAGACAGACAGACAGACAGACGGACAGACGGACAAACCGAAATTAATGACCCCAGACAGACGGACAAACCGAAATTAATAACCCCCCTTTTTTTCTTCGAAAAAGTGGGGGATAAAAAGGCAATAAATGAACTAGAAGATTGTCCAGGTACAACTTGTCGAGCCGCTGTTTGGTTTAATGACATATAAGTATGTCAAGACTAAGTGCTACATCTCACAAACGAACAAACTTGCAACCAACAAACCTTAAAGCACGCACATACTCAGAAACACCAAACTGACTTTGTGGCAACTATGGCTCACTCTCTACAATCATCACATTTGGGCTCAACAATTTTGTTACTTCTAAAACTTGATTTGACCTTCACGGTGAAATTGACCTTGAATTCATCTGAACAAATGTTTCAAATGGCATTTCTCCTCATCAAGGAGAACAATTATGTATTATGCCAAATCATTACAAAATGCATACAAAAATGTAGAAGTAATGGCCCTAGCAAATCTATTTTAACATTTGACCTTAAATTCTATCTTGAAAACCATGCAAAAATGTAAAGTTAGGCAATTTTACACTTGACCTTCAATTGTGACCTTGACTGTGGTCCTGACAGAACAAATGTTTCAAATGGCGCTTCTACTCATCAAAGAGAACATGGCGCTTCTACTTATCAAGGAGAACAATCATGCAAAATTATTTTGAAATCCATCCATAAATGTAGAAGTTATGGTCTGTACAACCTCAACTTAAACATTTGACCTTCAATTGTGACCTTGACCTTGGACCTACCTGAACAAATCTTTTAAATGGCACTTCTACTCATCAAGGAAAACAATCCTGGACAATTATTTTGAAATCCATGCATGAATGTAGAAGTTATTGTCCAGACAAGCTCAACTTATGACAATTTTAATATTTGACCTTCAATTGTGAGCTTGACCTTGGACCTACCTACACATATGTCTCGAAAGGTACTTCTACTCATCAAGGAAAACAATCATGCCAAATTATTTTGAAATTCATGCGTTAATGTAGAAGTTATGGTCTTGACAAGCTCAACTTATGACAATTTTAACATTTGACCTTCAATTATGACCTTGACCTTGGACCTACCTTAACATATGTTTCAAAAGACACTTCTACTCATCAAGGAGAACAATCATGCCAAATTATTATAAAATCCATGCATAAATGTAAAAGTTATGGTCCGGACAAGCGTAACTTATGACAATTTTAACATTTGACCTTCAATTGTGACCTTGACCTTGGACCTACCTGAACAAATGTTTAAAATAGCACTTCTACTCATCAAGGAGAACAATCATGCCAAATTATTTTGAAATCTATTAATAAATGTAGAAGTTATGGTCCAGACAAAATCAGACGGACGCACAAGCGCACACATACCGAACTGACATTGTGGCGAACAACGCAAGCGGACTCGACAACAAGAGCTGTCACTGGACAGCACACTCGCCTATTCGAAGAATAAATTTAAGTACAAGTTACAGAGATCCAGCTTGCATGCAAAACTTGTACAAGTTACAGAGGTCCAGCTTGCATCAAAACTTTACCAGAATTTGAATTTTCTAAGTCCAAAATGGGACATAAATCTGATAAAATCAGAGTTATGGGTATTGGCATATGAGTTTACATCATGATCCCAAATACACATGTGAACTTTCAACAGAATATCTTTAGTAATTACACAGGTACAAGCTTGCATACAAAACGTTAACCAGGATTTTCTAAGTCCAAAAAGGGGCATAAATCTGCTAAAATCCAAATCAAAGTTATTGGGCATGGCATATATGAGCTTTCATTATGACCCAGAATACATGTGTGAAGTTTCAAGTGAATACTTTCAGTAGTTTCAGATATACTACATTGTAGCTTACACATGCAAAACTTTAACCAGAATTTGTTTAAGTCCAAAAAGTGGCATACATCTGCTAAAATGCAAGTCAGAGTTATGGGGCTTGGCATATGAGCTTACATTATGATCCAAAATACATGTGTGAAGTTTCAAGTGAATACCTTCATTGGTTTTAGAGATACTAGCTTACACGCAAATCTTTAACCAAAGCATTACACTGACGTTTGGGTAACTGGAATAGCTCTCCTTATTCTTTGAATAGGCGAGCTAAAAATTAAAGCATTGCACTTCTACTTAATTAGATCCACCCTTATACAATGTATGCAGTTTCATGATGATACGTTTTACTAAGTATGATAAATAACAAAGGGCAATAACACCAAAATTTAGGAGAGATACTAGAAGAGTTGCAGTTCTTGCAAGATCCATCAACCTGATGATACCTCGTGTAATTTCCGAGTTATGCTCCTGATAATAACACAAGCATGAACACAAGTCGCTCTACTGGTAACGTTGGCATATTTTAACTTAATAATGCAGTGTTATGGGTCTGGTAGTTATACAAATGTGACTCAGATAAGGAACAGTCATCCTATTTTTTTACCAAGCCATGACACTTCAGCCAGTAGAGCTAATAAACAGACTCACAAATTCAAGGGGAGACTGACTTAATGATCCAATGTTACTCCTTTTCAAAAGCGTCTGAGCTCTCAATAATATAAACATACTGTGCAAATTTGAAAAATAATCCAGTGAAAACTGTGAACTTTTTTGCATAAACAAGTGGACCATGATGGTCCTATATCGTTCACCCAAGTTCCTTTGCACATTAAGTTAAACGGTTTATGATAAAGCTGCATTTGAAATGTTAAAGTTCTCCACCAAGAAGCTGGGTAATTTTTACTATGTAAACTACTGACCCCTTCAAAATTTTGTACAATCTTGGTAGAAGTCCATTAGATGAAACTACATACAAATTATGGAAGTGATTTGTAAACAACAAGAAAAAAAAATTAAGATTTTTCCTTACATGAGCCTATGTTAAAATACTCACCCCTCAGGGTGGGGCCATATTTAACCCCAGGGCTATAATCTGAACAATCTTTGTAGATGTATACTACATGAAGCTAAACACCAAATTTGGAAGTCCTGAGTCAAGCAGTTTTCAATGAAAAGGTTTTTCATGATGTTCCTTATAAATATAAGCCCAAGTTAAAATATTGACCTTCCCCCAAGGGTGGAGCCGTTTTTGACCCCAGGGCTATAACTTGAACAATCTTTGTAGATGTCCACCATATGAAGCTTTACACCAAATTTGGAAGATCTGAGTCAAGCTGTTTCATGATATTCATTATAGTGATCCCGGGGTGGGGCCATTTTTGATCCCAGGGCTATAATTTCAACAATCTTGGTAGAGGTCCATTAGTTGATGCTACACACCAAATTTGGTAGCCCTAAGCCTTACAGTTTCGGACAAGATGATTTTTTAAGATTTTCCCTATATAAGCCTATGTAAAACTACTGACCCCCAGGATGGGGACATTTTTTCAATAGATTCCAAGCTCTCATTAATATTAACATATGGTGCAAGGTTTAAAAGAATTGAATGAAAACTGTGGACAGAATCATGTTCACAAACTGAATTTAACAATGTGTTGAAATTCAAGGGGAGATAATCTTGAACCTAATGGTCCGATGTTGCTCATTTTCGATAGGTTTCGAGCTCTCAGCAATATAAACATACAGTACAAGTTTGAAAAGAATCAGATGAAAACTGTGGACTGTATCTTGTTCACAAGCTGAATTTAACAATATTTTGAAATTCAAGGGGAGATAATTCTATACCTAATGGTCCAATGTTGCTCCCTTTCAATAGGTTCAGAGCTCTCATCAATATAAACATACTGTGTTAGTTTGAAAAGAAACGGTTGAAAACTGTGGACTGTATTGTGTTCACAATATAAATTTGAGACTATTTTGAAATTCAAGGGGATATAATTCTGAACCTAATAGTCAGATGCTGCTTATTTTCTAAAGGTTCCGAGCTCTCATCAATATAAACATACTGTACAAGTTCGAAAAGAATCGGGTGACAAACTGTGGACTGTATCGCCTTCACAAGAAAAAAGTTTACGGACAGACGGCCAGTAGAGCTAAAACAAGAGCTGTCGGAGGACAGCGCGCTCGACTATACACCGCTTATTCACTTAAGCAGTATTTCATTATATTGCACTTAAGTACTATTAAATCATATATTCTGTATATGTAAAAGCAAATGAATAGATACATACATTTAAATATATCTAATTTAAAAAATTGTATAACAAGAGCTGTCGGAGGACAGCGCGCTCGACTATTCCACTGCTTATTTAAGTTACTGAGATAATGGACTCTAATGTAGTTGCATGCAAAACATTAACCACAATTTCTTAGTGGGTCATAATTTGCATTATATGCAGGATAGTGTTATTTAACATGATTATTTTCATAGGTGTGATTGTTAGAAAGGGTTGTATAACCTTTCAATGGAATACATCAAGTAGTTACTAAGAAATGGACTCTTAATGTAGTTGCACGCAAACCTTTAACCATAATTTCTAAGTAAAAAAAGGGCAACAATTTGCCCCATATACAGGATAGAGTTATCTTAATTGGTTGTGTTTATAGTTGTGCAATTAGGAAAGATTGTATAAAGTTTCAATACAATTTTTCAAGTTGTTACTGAGATTACACTCTAAATGTAGTTGCAAAACTTTAACCAGAATTTGTAAGTAAAAAAAGGGCCATAACTTGCATAAAATGCAGGACAGAGTTATCTTACTTGATAATCTACACATGTGTGATAGTTGGGTAGGGTTGTAGAAAGTTTCAATGCAATGCATCAAGTAAATACTGACATATGGACTCTTAATTCAGTTACACGCAAAACTTTAACCAGAATTTGTAAGTAAAAAAAGGGCCATAACTTGCATAACATGCAGGATAAAGTTATCTTACTTAATAATCTACACATGTGTGATAGTTGGCTAGGGTTGTAGAAAGGTTCAATGCAATGCATCAAGTAAATACTGAGATATGGACTATTAATTTAGTTGCACACAAAACTTTAACCAGAATTTCTAAGTAAAACAAGATGTGTTTGTGAAACACTGATGCCCCCCAATGGCAACATCTAGGTCAAAGGTCAAGGTCGCCAGGTCAAAAATGTTGGTTCTGACAGAAAGGTCATGTCGCAAGGAATACACATGTGAAATATGCGGTAGCCGTACCTGTTATGGTTCAAAAGTAGTGGTCAAGGATAAAGTTTTTTTCGAGAATGGCAACATCTGGGTCAAAGGTCAAGGTCGCAAGGTGAAAAAATTTGGTACTGACAGAAAGGTCATGTCACAAGGTATACACATGTGAAATATGGTAGCCTTACCTGTTATGGTTCAAAAGTAGTGGGGAAGGTTAAAAAAAAAATTGAGAATGGCAACATCTAGGTCAAAGGTCAAGGTCGCAAGGTCAAAAATGTTGGTACTGACAGAAAGGTCATGTCACAAGGAATACACATGTGAAATATGGTAGCCGTATCTGTTATGGTTCAAAAGTAATGGCCAAGGTTAAAGTTTTTTTCGAGAATGGCAACATCTAGGTCAAAGGTCAAGGTCGCAAGGTCAAAAATGTTGGTACTGACAGAAAGGTCTTTTCACAAGGAATACACATGTGAAATATGGTAGCCGTACCTGTTATAGTTCAAAAGTAATGGCCAAGGTTAAAGTTTTTTTCAAGAATGGCAACATCTAGGTCAAAGGTCAAGGTCGCAAGGTCAAACATTTTGGTACTGACAGAAAGGTAATGTCACAAGGAATACACATGTGAAATATGGTAGCCGTACCTGTTATGGTTCAAAAGTAGTGGTCAAGGTTAAAGTTTTTTTCGTGCAGACAGGCCAAAAACTACATCTAGGTCAAAGGTCAAAGGTCAAGGTCGCAAGGTCAAAAAATTTGGTACTGACAGAAAGGTCATGTCACAAGGAATACACATGTGAAATATGGTAGCCGTACCTGTTATGGTTCAAAAGACGTGGTCAAGGTTAAAGTTTTTTTGTGCAGACAGACAGCAGACAGACCAACAGACAGACGTGCAGACCAACAGACAGACCAAAAACTATATGCCCCCCGAATCGGAGATTCCGGGGGGGCATAAAAAGGGCCATAACTTGCATAAAATGCAGGATAGAGTTATCTAACTTGATAATCTACATAGGTGTGATAGTTGGGTAGAGCTGTATAAAGTTTCAATGCAATGCATCAATTAAATACTGAGATATGGACTCTTACTTTAGTTGCACGCAAAACTTTAACCAGAATTTCTAAGTAAACAAGATGTGTTTGTGAAACACTGATGCCCCCCAATGGCAACATCTTGGTCAAAGGTCAAGGTCGCAAGGTGAAAAATGTTGGTACTGACAGAAAGGTCATGTCACAAGATATACACATGAAATATGGTAGCCGTACCTGTTATGGTTAAAAAATAGTGGTCAAGGTTAAAGTTTTTTTTCGAGAATGGCAACATCTAGGTCAAAGTCGCAAGGTGAAAATTTTGGTAGTGACAGAAAGGTCATGTCACAAGGTATACACATGTGAAATATGGTAGCCGTACCTGTTATGGTTCAAAAGTAGTCGTCAAGGTTAAAGTTTTTATCGAGAATGGCAACATCTAGGTCAAAGGTCAAGGTCGCAAGGTGAAAAAGTTTGGTACTGACAGAAAGGTCATGTCACAAGGTATACACATGTGAAATATGGTAGCCTTACCTGTTATGGTTCAAAAGAAGTGGGGAAGGTTAAAAAAAAAATTGAGAATGGCAACATCTAGGTTGCAGTCAAGGTCGCAAGGTCAAAAATGTTGGTACTGACAGAAAGGTCATGTCACAAGGAATACACATGTGAAATATGGTAGCCGTATCTGTTATGGTTCAAAAGTAATGGCCAAGGTTAAAGTTTTTTTCGAGAATGGCAACATCTAGGTCAAAGGTCAAGGTCGCAATGTCAAAAATGTTGGTACTGACAGAAAGGTCATGTCACAAGGAATACACATGTGAAATATGGTAGCCGTACCTGTTATGGTTCAAAAGTAATGGCCAAGGTTAAATTTTTTTTTGAGAATGGCAACATCTAGGTCAAAGGTCAAGGTCGCAAGGTCAAACATTTTGGTACTGACAGAAAGGTAATGTCACAAGGAATACACATGTGAAATATGGTAGCCGTACCTGTTATGGTTCAAAAGTACTGGTCAAGGTTAAAGTTTTTTTCGTGCAGACAGGCCAAAAACTACATCTAGGTCAAAGGTCAAGGTCGCAAGGTCAAAAATGTTGCTACTGACAGAAAGGTCATGTCACAAGGAATACACATGTGAAATATGGTAGCCGTACTTGTTATGGTTCAAAAGTAGTGGTCAAGGTTAAAGTTTTTTTTGTGCAGACAGACAGACAGACGTGCAGACGTGCAGACAGACAGGCCAAAAACTATATGCCCCCCAAATCGGAGATTCCGGGGGGGCATAAAAAGGGCCATAACTTGCATAAAATGCAGGATAGATTCCGGGGGGGCATAAAAAGGGCCATAACTTGCATAAAATGCAGGATAGAGTTATCTAACTTGATAATCTACATTGGTGTGATAGTTTGGTAGGGTTGTAGAAAGTTTCAATGCAATACATTTAAGAACTTGCATGCAAAACCTTAACCAAAGTGTGACGAAAAGTCGAGCTAAAAATGTATGAACATTGATATCAGTTCTCACCTCCAAAAGTTGTATTCATAGGAAAGCGTGCTTGCTTGACTGTACGGAGCTTATTCACTTAAGCATTATTTCATTATATTGCACTTAAGTCCTATTAAATTATATATCATTTTAAATGAGAAATATTACAGGTTACTAAAGTAATATACTATTTATCACTTCACATGTTAAAATATTTCACTTGATGCCCAAGTATGTGCTATATTGTTTCAGTTGTGCACAACTACAAGCTACTAGTATATCATTTCACTTTTTATTATTTACATTTTCATTTGATCACTATTAAATGTTATCAAGACAATTTGTTCACAGTTCATGCAGACTAATATGTATCGCTTTATGGTCTGAGAAGTAAGATTCAAAAACTGAACAGGTGTAGTTCTTAATATTGTTGCTGATGTATATATGATCTAACAATGGTCGATAGTCGGTGGTAATATCTGTAACGCACTGTTTACATTGAAGAATGTCTTCAACAAAGTTTTCATTACTGTCTACATTTACATTGAAATCACCCAAGACGATGTAAGGATGCCTTTTTACTGTAAGCACGGAGTGTAGATTCTGGATGAAATGCCGCAATTGTTGCGTTGAAATTGTTGCATCTTTTTTAGATAGTTTTGGAAACAAAACTGAGTCCAAAAATAGAAAAAACCTTAAAAAAAGGTTTTACAATTGTTTGACACCAAAACCTGTTTGTTATGTTTAAGAGTTATATTTCATAAATGAATGATCACACAATTAGAAAGGAATGTAACCAATAATTATGAATTCATCTCAAATTCTCAAAATCAACAAAAATCATGTTTTTTACCCCAAAAAGTCACACTCAGCATCTTCAACATACAATGCGAAGAAAGGTATTATATGTTATTATATTCCAAATATGAAAGCCCTAGCACAAGTACTTATTGAGAAAAATTAAAACAAGAGGGCCATGATGGCCCTGGATCTCTCACCAGATTTTTTTTCCACTTTTGCAATGTAAGCCCCAACACTGTTGGCCATAATTTCAAATAAATTAACTTGGATTGAAGGGATTTGATTGAGGGTCATCTTTGGAACATTTTTACAAAGTTTTGGTCAAAAATGTATCTTTCAGAGTGTTAACAAGATTTTCCTTAAATTTGACCTAGTTTTTGACCGGACATGACCCAGTTTCGAACTTGGCCTAGATATCACTAGACAAACATTCTGACCAAGTTTTAACATGCTCAAGCCAAAAATGTATCTTTCAGAGTGTAAACAAGATTTTCCTTAAATTTGACCTAGTGACCTAGTTTTTGACCCCACATGACCCAGTTTCGAACTTGTCCCAGATTTTATCGAGATGAAGGTTCTGATAAACTTTCATGAAGATTGGTTTTTGACTGGACATGACCCAGTTTCAAACCTAGCCTAGATATCACTAAGACAAACATTCTGACCAAGTTTCAACATGCTCAAGCCAAAAATGTATCTTTCAGAGTGTTAACAAGATTTTCCTTAAATTTTACCAAGTGACCTAGTTTTTGACCGGACATGAATCAGTTTTGAACTAGGCCTAGATATCACTAAGACAAACATTCTGACAAAGTTTTACATGCACAAGCAAAAAATTTGGCTTCCAGAGTGTTAACAAGATTTTCCTTCAATTTGACCTAGTGACCTAGTTTTTGACCCAGTTTCGAACTTGGCCTAGAGATCACTTAGACAGACATTCTGACTAAGTTTCAATATTCTCAACCCAAAAATGTTGCCTCCAGAGTGTTAACAAGATTTTCCTTAAATTTGACCTAGTGACCTAGTTCTTAACCGGACATGACCCCGTTTCGTACTTGGCCTAGATATCACTAAGACAAACATTCTGACCAAGTTTCAACATGCTCAAGCCAAAAATGTATCTTTCACAGTGTTAACAATATTTTCCTTAAATTTGACCAAGTGACCTAGTTTTTGACCGGACATGACCCAGTGTCGAACTTGGCCTAGATATCACTAAGACAAACATTCTGACCAAGTTTCAACACGCTCAAGCCAAAAATGTATCTTTCAGAGTGTAAACAAGATTTTACTCAAGTTTGACCTAGTGACCTAGTTTTTGACCCCACATGACCCAGTTTCGAACTTGTCCAAGGTTTCATCGAGATGAAGGTTCTGATAAACTTTCATGAAGATTGGATGCAAAATGTTGCCTCAGCATCTTCTGCATACAATATGAAGAAAGGTATAAGATGTAACTATATTCCAAATATGAAAACCCTAGCATAAGTACATATTGAGAAAAATAAAAAAAATCCAACTTGCCCTAAAACTTTAACCACCAAAAATCATGTTTTTTACCCCAAAAAGAAGGTCAAACTCAGCATCTTCAGCATTCAATGTGAAGAAAGGTATAAGATGTAACTTTATTCCAACTAGAGATTGCTTTTTTGAAAAAGCGCTTGTCTCCCCATTTGTGTGGTCGTAGGGGAGGAAAAGAAATGATGGAGATGAATTTTTTAGTTTTGGACTGGAGATGAAGCAACAGTGACAATCCTCAGTTATTGAGCGGAAACCATTTTTCAGCTGAGGGTTACCATGACCTAGTGACCTCAAAATCAATAGGGGTCATTTGCTGCTGGTGACCAACCTGCACACCAAGTATGAAGTTCCTGGGCCCAAGCAATCTTCAGTTATTGAGCGGAAACCATTTTTCAGCCAAAGGTCACCACGACCTACTGACATCAAAATCAATAGGGGTCATCTACAGGTTAGGACCAAGCTGCACACCAAGTAAGTGAAGTTCCTGGGTATAAGCGTTCTTGAGTTATTGAGTAAAACACATTTTTCAGCTGAAGGTTACTGTGACCTTCGACATTTGACCTTGTGACCTCAAAATCAAACAAATTCAATAAAGGTCATTTACTGGTTAGGACCAACATGCACACCTGCACACCAGGTATGAAGTTCCTCAACATAAGCATTCTTTAGTTATTGAGAGGAAACCATTTTTCAGCTGAAGGTTACCATGACCTTGACCTTTAAGCTAGTGACCTCAAAATCAATAGGGGTCATCTACTGGTGGTGACCAACCTGCACACCAAGTATTAATTTCCATGGCCAAAGCATTCTACAGTTATTAAGCAAAAACAATGTTTCAGCTCATTGTCACTGTGACCTTTCAGCTCAAGGTCACTGTGACCTTGACTTTGACCTCAAAATTAATAGGGTCTTCTGCTGGGCATGGCCAACCTGCATACCAAGTATGGAGTTCCTCGGCCCAAGCATTCTTCAGTTATTGAGCGGAAACCATCTTTTACCTCACAAGGTCACCATGACCTTGACCTTTGACCTTCTGACATCAAAATCAATAGGAGTCATCTACTGGTCATGACCAACCTGCATACCAAGTATGAAGATCCTATGCCCAAGCGTTCTTCAGTTATTGAGCGGAAACATGTGTGACAGATGTGACCTTGACCACTGTGACCTTGACCTTTGACCTAGTGACCTCAAAATTAATAGGGGTCATTTTCTGGTGGTGACCAACCTGCACATCAAGTATGAAGTTCCTGGGCCCAAGCAAAAACTATTTATCAGCTCATTGTCACTGTGACCTTTCAAGCTCGTGGTCACTGTGACCTTGACTTTAGACGTACTGACCTCAAAATCAATAGGGGTCTTCTACTAGGCATGGCCAACCTGCATACCAAGTATGGAGTTCCTCAGCCAAAGCGTTCTTCAGTTATTGAGCGGAAACCATTTTTTACCTCACAAGGTCACCATGACCTTGACCTTGACCTTTGACCTTCTGTTATCAAAATCAATAGGGGTCAGCTACTGGTCATGACCAACCTGCATACCAAGTATGAAGTTCCTACGCCCAAGCGTTCTTCAGTTATTGAGCGGAAACAAGTGTGACAGACGGAAGGACGGAAAGACGGACGGAAGAACGGAAGGACGGATGGAACGGGCAAAAACAATATGTCACCCCCATGTAATGGGGGAGACATAAATATGAGTATGTATTGAGAAAAATAAAAAAACAAAAACAATTCCAACTTGCCCGAAAATTTTAACCACCCAAAATCATGTTTTTTACCCCAAAAAGAAGGTCAAACTCAGCATTCAATCTGAAGAAAGGTATAAGATGTAACTATATTCCAAATATGAAAGCCCTAGCAAAAATAGTTATGAGTGAAAATGCCAACTTGCCCTAAAACTTTAACAGGATGCCGATGCCGGGGCGAGTAGTAAAGCTCTCATATTCTTCGAATAGTCGAGCTAGAAAGGAAACAACAGAGTAAAATGGCAGAGTAAATAGGTGAGTGTGTTTCGTTATGTCAATTTCTTTATATTTTCTTGTAATCTTTTCTGTTTAGATTTCAGTAGGTGTTGAAAAGAAACGGTTGAAAACTGTGGACTGTATCAAGTTCACAAGCTGAATTTAACAATATTTTGAAATTCTATGGGAGATAATTTTTAACCTAATGGTCCGATGTTGCTCATTTTCAATAGGCTCCAAGCTGTCATCAATATAAACATACTGTACAAGTTTGAAAAGAATCAAATAAAAACTGTGGACTGCAATATAAACATACTGTGCAAGTTTGAAAAGAAACGGATGAAAACTGTGGACTATATCGCGTTCACAAGAGAAAGTTAACGGACAGACGGATGAACAGTGGGAAGGGACCAACGCCATCCCATAAGCTCTTCTGGCCTTTGGCCAGTAGAGCTAAAAATGGAAAAATAGAAAATAGATCTAGATTTTTTTTTTCTACACATTTAAGACTGCTAAGGTCAAGCAATTCAAAGTGACTTCAGTTGGGGCAAAAGGAAAAGGATACCTAGTGTGTAAGGTGATTCTTGTAAGGGGGAAAGGATCTCTATGTGATTTCTGATGACCCAAAGAGACTTGTGACTCACACTTTGCCTTAGAAAGATGACTATATGATAATCACCTATGCTTGTGTCTCCATATACTCCAGATATATTTTTCATGCAACATCGGCATTCTTCTATCTGATTTCTTGAGTGATGATCTATTTTGTAGTACTTGTCATAGGCCAACGGTTGCAATAAATGCTCTGCGAGTTGCACAGCATATGCTGTTTCTTGCTTATTGTCAAACTGGCCTACCAGTCTTTTTGAAATATCTGAAACAAAACATTGATCTATAAAATGTAGGTATAGAATTATTTACACTGTAATTTAACATGGATCTGCCAGATTATTTTTTTGTTACTAATTAATACCAGAATAAAGATACTACAATCAAGCATAAACTGTATAAGTGATTACATTTGCGGGTCAAAATTGCAATTACCAGTATTTCCCTGGCAGAAATGTTCATGAGATCCATAGCCATTATGATTAATAAATTTTGAAACATTGTGGGAAATGGAAAATATTCAGTAACAGACAAATTCCTCCATTTCCAATGTTTTCTAATTAATTTAATGCAAAAATCAATAACATGGTTTCTTCCCACCCAAGTTGGATCAAAAGCAAGTGCCTCAAAAGCCTCATGACCTAGTTTTTGACCCAACATGACTCAGTTTTGAACTTGACCGAGATTTTGTCAAGAACATCATCCTAACCAAGTCTGAAGTTGATTGGCAGAAAATGTGGCCTCTAGAGTGTTCACAAGCTTTTTCTATTATTTGACCCAGTGACCTTCATTGTGACCTTCATTTTTACCACATATTACCCAGTTTCGAACTTGCTCGAGATTTTGTCAAGAACTTGAATCTGAGCAAGTTTGACGTTGATTGGGCAAAAGTTGTGACCTCTACAGAGTTCACAAGGTAAAAGTTTACGCACGACGCCGGATATAGCACAATCCCAATAGCTCACCATGAGCACTTTGTGCTCAGGTGAGCTAAAAATGACAGATGAGGAGGATGATGCCAATTATGAGATGAGCCTAAGTCTAAGAGATATTATCAGAGGCAGGATGTTGTTAGAAAGTGTTTACGATCTTTTTTGATCTAGGTCTATAGACAAACTTAAGGTTTTCACATGTAATGTGAATGGAATTTATTTAAAATGATTTTTAAAATGTAAATGAGATATTTTTCTTCAAAATAGTTATAAGGGGCACGATTTCGGATTATATAGGTTTAGGGCATATATTATGGCACTACAGAAGAAAAGATACGAAATGTTTTGCAAACTTCTTAATAATTAAACTGTTAAAAATCAGCTGGTTAAAGTTTTTATTTTATTCATTTTGGACTCCTGAAGTTTTCTTGGACTCCCTTGTTTTAGAAGTGTCAAACCCTGAATTGACTTGCAGTTATGACAGTCTAGCATAAATACATAGATATCATTGTCGGATACCCATGTACAAATCATTTCCATTTGTTGGTGTGCATTCTGTTCTTTTCGGATGTGTCAAATGCAGATATTTCATGTCCCCTCACAATGTAAAGGGGAAAATATCAAAGGCCTGAAAGGCCTCAAATGTGGCTCGTGTTTGATAACTTGACTTAAATTTAAAACAGGTTACAGTGAGGTCTTTATAATGCATTTCATTGTAGTTCATGAAGGGATTACACAGTTTGTCAAGAACATCATTCTGACCAAGTTTGAAGGTGATTGGGCTGAAAATGTGGCCTCTAGAGGGTACACAAGCTTTTTCTTTGATTTGACAAACTTGACCAAGATTTTGTCAAGAGCATCATACTGACCAAGTTTGAAGTTGATTAGGCTGAAAACGTGGCCTCTAGAGTGTGCACAAGCCTTTTCTATTTTTTGACCTAGTGACCTACTTTTTGAGCCCACATGACCAAGTTTCAACCTTGACTGAAATTTAGTCAAGAACATCATTCTAGTCAAGTTTAAAGTGTATTAGGCTGAAAATGTGGCCTCTAAAGCGCATACAAGCTCTTCCTAAGTATTTTCTAAGATTTGACCTAGTGACCAAGTTTTAAGGTGATTTGGCTGCAAACGTGGCCTCTAGGTGCACACAAGCCTTTTCTATGATTTGACCTAGTGACCTACTTTTAGACCCAACATGAGCCATTTTCAAACTCATCCAAGATATCATCAAGACAAACATTCCTTTGATAGAGGACCACCAGATGATGCTCCATACCAATTAAATAAACTCTAGATCATGTGGTTTGACAGGAGAAGATTTTTAAAGATTTCACTATGTAAGTCTATGCAAAACTTGTGACGCCCAGGGTAGAGCCCATAATGATTCCAGGGGCATGATTTGAACAACCTTGATAGAGGTCTACTAGGTGATGTTCCATACCAAATATCAAAGCTCTAGGCCAAGTGGTTTGACAGAAGAAGATTTTTTAAGTTTTCACTATATAAGTCTATGTAAAACTTGTGATGCCAGGGGTGGAGCCCATAATGACCCTAGGTCATGATTTGAACACTCTTGATAGAGGTCCACTAGATGATGCTCCATACCAAATATCAAAGTTCTAGGCCAAGCGGTTTGACAGAAGAAGATTTTTTAAATTTTCTTCAAAATTTTCTTTAAGTTGCCATAGCAACCAGAACCAGATCTAGAGCTCCACCCAAGGATCATTTCTGCCAAGTTTGATCAAAATCTGATGAGCAGTTTAGGAGGAATTGTCGTTTAAAGAAATTGTTGACGCCTAACAACGGACAAAAGACAATCACAAAAGTTCGCCATGAGCTTCGCTCAGGATAACTTAAAATACAGAATAGTGTGCTTGGTTTACACGGAGACAACAATATTCCTTGATTTAATATCGTAGAATATTCCTTGATTGAATATCGTATGAAAGTAAACAAAAGGGCCATGATGGCCCTAGATTGTTCACCTGAGTTCCTATGCACATTTCCTAAAGTTGTTTGCATAACAGCAATGGGTATGAATCATTTGATCCCCTGGAGTGCCCAGGGGTATGACTTAATATAAGTCCAATAAATTATGCTCCTTACCAAATTTTAAAGCTCTATACCAAGCATTTTGACAGAAGATTTTTAAAGTTTTCACTATATAAGTCTATGTTAAACTTGTGATGACCTGGGTAGAGCCCATAATGACCCCAGGGGCATGATTTGAACAACCTTGATAGAGAACCAGCAGATGATACTCCATACCAAATATTAAAGCTCTAGATCATGCAATTTGACAGGAGAAATGTTTTAAAGTTTTCACTATATAGAAGTCTGTACATGTAAAACGTGTGACCCCCGGGGTAGAGCCCATAATGACCCCAGGGGCTTGATTCCAACAACTTGATAGAGGTCCACTATATGATGCTCCATACCAAATATCAAATCTCTGGGCCAAGCAGTTTGACAGAAGATTTTTAAAGTTTTCACTATATAAAACTTGTGATGCCCGGGGTAGAGCCTATAATGACTCCAAGTGCATGATTTGGACAATCTTTATAAAGGTCCACTAGATAATGCTCCATACCAAATATCACAGCTCTAGGCCAAGCAGTTTGACAGAAGAAGATTTTTAAAGTTTTCACTAAATAATTAAGTCTATGTAAAATTTGCGACGCCCGGGGTAGAGCCCGTAATGACTCCAGGGGCATGATTTGAACACTCTTGATAGAGAGGTCCACTAGATGATGTTCCATACCAAATATCAAAGCTCTAGGCCAAGTGGTTTGACAGAAGAAAATTTCTGAAGTTTAAACTATATAAGTCTATGTAAAAATTATGACGCCGTGGGTGGAGCGCATAATGACCCCAGGGGCATGATTTGAACAATCTTGATAGAGGTCCACTAGATGATGCTCCATACCAAATATCAAAGATCTAGGCCAAGCGGTTTGACAAAAGAAGATTTTTTAAATATTCTTTCAAAATTTGGTAGAGCTTCACCCAAGGATCATTTCTGCCAAGTTTGATCTAAATCCGATGAGCGGTTTAGGTGGAGATTTTGTTTAAAGAAATTGTTGACGCCAAATGACGGACAAAAGGCGATCACAAAAGTTCACGTTGAGCTTTGTTCAGGTGAACTGAAACAAGAGGACCATGATGGTCCTTTATCGTTCACCCGAGTTCCTTTGCACATTAAGTTAAATGGTTTATGATAAAGCTCCATTTGAAATGTTTAAGTTCTCCACCAAAGAGACGGGTAACTTTTGCTGTGTAAACTACTGACCCCCTTCTAAATTTTGTACAATCTTGGTAGAAGTCCATTAGATGAAACTACATACCAAATATGGTAGTGACTTTCAATAGGAAAAAAAAGTAAGATTTATCCTTACATGAGCCTACAGTGTCCGACAAATTTCAGAATTGTTTGGTAGCCCACTGGGCTACCAGATTTGGAAGCTGGTAGCCCGAAATATCGCGGATGCCAATGAGTGTTTTATGATTATTTTTGTTTTCTACTTCTGTACAAACATAATATTAAGAGCACACCATGTACATGATTTAAGGGTAATGACCATTTCAAATAACATGACTGTGTTGCAAAAGACCTGAAGTGCAGCATTCAGTTAAAAAAAATGAAATTTGGAAAAAAGACTTTTTGGTAGAGCTTAACAGATAGGAGAAAATTGGTACTAAAGATTTTCAAGATTACTTTTCACTAGGTTATTTGAAATATTCTGCATAAAATGTATGTATTTTATCCATATTTACAAAAGATTTAAAAGCTAGTGACAGAAATGTTTAAACTTGAGACCAAAAAATCAAATGATGTAGTATAAACTCTTTAAATTGGAGGTCACCGATTTAGGTCCCTCACCGAAACAGGGCATACGATACGAGTGTCAGTTTTACAAAGAACGCCATATTAAATAAGATTCAATTTTATTAACCAAAAGTCAAATTTATCAGGTTCAATGAAGTTATTAACCCTTTCCCTCATATAGACGCTCTCTGACGTCTCTGCAGCAGACAGCTTTTTGAAAACATAGTTACAACAGAAGAAATTGATCAAAACAAGCAATATCTCCTTTTACCACAATGTTTTCCACTTAGTCATAGGTTATCCATTATATTTTTTATTTTTTGACAAAATATGTTCAAAGTCGTCTGCTGCAGAATTGTTGTATGAGGGAAAGGGTTAAATCATAAAATATTGTCAAAAACAATGACGCGAATAATACCGTAACACATGTAACACGTTAAATTTGTTTCATGTGTTACGGTATTATTCACAACATAGCCGCCATTTTGATAATTGCGCAATGTTAATCATGGTTCCCTACTGAGAATTTGAAATCGGTAAACAGCGTTGAGTCGTCGGGTCGTTAACGTCATTGACCCAATTTCTCATTTCTTCCAATGAAATCGCAATTATTAAGTCATATGATTTTTTTCCCGCCGGTTATGCTAATTAATTTTGGTAAACAAAGCCGTGATTGGGCATTTATTATTCATTATAGATTTCATCCCAAACATTTTCTTTGACATATCGCATACTATGTCGATTATGAAGGTGTTTCATATTTGATTAACGACAAGATAAAATCTAGAAGTGGTCGTATTGTATTGTCTTTAATATTTGGATCGAATTTATTTTATTAACTTCTGCATGGTGACAATTTTCTTCTCCGTCTTTCTGAACCGGTCTGCACCAGTTTGCAAACATCGCATACCGAAAGTAGAAATATGGATCAAAATACGTTTAAGGGAATATTTGAATTTCATTGGTTATTCGCAATCATTCATGGATTAACACCAGGGAACAATGGTCACTAATGATTGGACCGCCGTAATGGGTATATATATCACGTTAATTAACTATTACTGAAGCGATTCGGTTGGCTGAAACCACTCGATCTGACAGGTTGGTAACTCCGCCTACTGATATTGATTTGTTTATGGTCACAGCGGGTGGTTTTCGCATGTAACATACAGTCACTGTTTATACACGACATGTGTGTAAGTAATTAAGCCGGGCTACCAGACACGGGAATAAACAGTAGCCCGCCGGGCTTTCATTTGAAAATGACAGTAGCCCGGGCAATTATTGTGGTAGCCCGCGGGCTCCGGGCAATGGATTTGTCGGACACTGAGCCTATGTTAAAATAATCAGCCCCAGGGCTACAATTTGGACAATCTTTGTAGATGTATACTGTATAAAGCTAAACACCAAATATTGACCTAAGTCAACCAGTTTCCAAAGAAAAGATTTTTCATGATGTTCCTTATATGAGCCTAAGTTTAAAAAAATGCCCCCAAGGTTGAGGCCTTTTTTTACCCCAGGGCTATAACTTGAAAAATCTTTGTAGAGGTCCACGATATGAATCTTCACACCAAATTTGGAAGACCTGAGTCAAGCTAAATTTGATAAATATTTTCATGATGTTCTTAATGTAAAACTTCTGACCCCTGAGGTAGGCCTACTTTTGACCCCAGGGCTTTAATTTGTACATTCTTGGTAGAGACCCAGTAGATGAAGCTACACAAAAATTTATTAGCCCTTGGCCTTACGATTTCGGACAAGAAGAATTTTTAAGATTTTTCATGTTGTTCTTAATGTAAAACTTCTGAACCCAGGGGTGGGGACATTTTTTACCCCAGGGCTATAATTTGAACTATCTTTGTAGAGGTCCACTAGATGAAGCTACACACCACATTTGGTAGCTCTAGGCCTTATGATTTCGGACAAGAAGATTTTTCATGATGTTCTTAATGTAAAACTACTGACCCCTGGGGTGGGGCCATTTTTAACCCCAGGGCTATAATTAGAGCTATAATATAGTAGAGGTACACAAGATGAAGCTGTACACCAAATTTGGTAGCCCTATGCCTTACGGTTTCGGGAAGAAGATTTTTAAAAATATTCCCAAATTCCCCCTTTTTGTTGCCATGGCAACCAGAGTTCTGCATGGAATCAAATTCTTTGCACAACTTTGAAAGCCCTTCACCCAAGGATCATTCCTACCAAGTTTGATTGGATTCCATCCAGTAGTTTAGGAGGAGATGTCGTTTAAAGAAATTGTGAACGGACGGACGGACGACGGTCAAGAAGAAATTTTTTGTATTATGCCAAATTATTATCAAATTCAGGCATAAATGTAGAAGTAATGGCACTAGCAAATCTATTTTAACATTTGACCTTAAATTCTGACCTTGACCTTGGCCCTAACTGAACAAATGTTTAAAATGGCACTGCAACTGATCAAGAAAAACAATTAATTTGGAAATCCATGCATGAATGTAGAAGTTATGGCCATTTTAACACTTGACCTTCAATTGTGACCTTGACCTTGGTTCTACCAGAACAAATGTTTCAAATGCACCACTACTCATCAAATAGAACAATTGTGCCAAATTATTTTGAAATCCATGCATAAATGTAGAACTTATGGTCTGGAAAGGCTCAACTTTAACATTTGACCTTCAATTGTGACCTTGACCTTGGGTCTTCTTCAACAAAGGTTTCAAATGGCACTTCTACTCATCAAGGAGAACAAACCAGCCAAATTATTTTGAAATCCATGCATAAATGTAGAATTTATGGTCCAGACAAGCTCAACTTTAACATTTGACATTCCATTATGACCTTGACCTTGGACCTACCTGAACAAATATTTCAAATTGCACTTCTACTCATCAAGGAGAACAATCAAGCCAAATTATTTGAAATCCATGCATAAATGTAGAAGTAACGGTCTGGACAACCTCAACTTATGATAATTTTAACATTTGACCTTCAATTGTGACTTTGACCTTGGACCTACCTGAACAAATATTTTAAATCACACTTCTACTCATCAAGGAGAACAATCATGCCAAATTATTTGAAATCCATGCATAAATGTATAAGTTATGGTCTGGACAAAATCAGAAGGACGCGCACACATACATCATTTGAACTGACATTGTCAAGAACTGTGTCTCAACACCCAAAAGGCAACATGTGAAGTTTCAATTCAATAACCCTTATGGTTTCAGAGAAATAGACAAACACAAAACCACTGCAAAAGCTACACCTTAGTCCCCCCTGCTCCTTAAGTCACAGACGAGACAAAAAGTAATTTGATGAAAGACAAGATCTGTCACTGGACAGCACACTTGACTATTCTCAGTGTTGGATAGTAAATTATAAAAGCCATCTAGTATCACTGTAAAAAGTTACAGAGATATCTTTAATCATAATTTTCTTAGTCAAAAAAGGAGCATAATTCTGCTAAAATGCAAGTCTGAGTTATGAGATTATGGATTATTATATAAGCTCCGCCCAACGGTGGCCATGTTTTTTGACAGAACGGAAATCTTTGAACAATCTAGGAAGAGGGTACCCCAAAGAACATTTCTGCAAAATAATTTTCAAATAGGGCCAGTACTTTTGGACAAGAAGATTTTTTAAGTTTTAACAATGCATATATATAAGGAAAATAAGCTCCGCCCCCTGGCGGCCATGTTTTTCCACGGATCCAAATAATTTGAACAATCTTGGTAGATACTTAGCTAAGGAACATCTGTGCCAAAACATTTTGAAATCTGGCCAGTAGTTTTGGAGAAGAAGATTTTTAAAGTTTTTCATCTCCGTTGCCATGGCAACCAGAATTCCACATGGAATTCAATTCTTTGAACAACTTTGAAAGGGGACCACCCAAGGAACATCCCTGTAAAGTTTCATCATAATTGACCAAGTGGTAAAGGAGGAGATGTTGTTTGAATCAAATGTTGACGGACGACGGACGGACGATGGAAGAAGACCGGTCACAATAGCTCACCTTGAGCCTCTGGCTCAGGTGAGCTAAAAACTGGTATGTAAACTTTAATATTGTACAATGCGAATGAGTGAGTAGGATAGCTCCCCTATTCTTCAAATAGTCCAGCTAAAAACAATATGAAGAAAACTGTTTACAACAAGAGGCCAATGAGGGCCTGAGTCGCTCTACTGGCTGGCATATATCTTAGTAATGCATGGGCTCCATCAGATAGATAAGCTGAATTTAGCAATTGTCACGAATTCAAGGAGAGATAATTCTGAACTTAATGTTCCAATGTTACTCATTTTCGATAGGTTCCGAGCTCTCATCAACATAAACATATTGTGCAAGTTTGAAAAGAATGGAAAGAAAACTGTGGACTGTATCGTGTTCACAAGCTGAATTTAACAATATTTTGGAATTCAGGGAGAGATAATTCTGAACCTAATAGTCTGATATTGCTAATTATTGTTAAATATTTTCTAATCGATAGGTTCCCAGCACTCATCAATATAAACATACTGTGCAAGTTTGAGAACAATTGAATGAAAACTGTGCTCTGTATCGTATTCTCAAGCTGAATTTAACAATATTTTGAAATCCAAGGGGAGATGGTCCGATGTTTCCCCTTTTTTGATAGGTTCTGAGCTCTCATCAATATAAACACACTGTGCAAGATTGAACAGAATCGAATAAAAACTGTGGTCTTTATCGTGTTCACAAGCTGAATTTTACAATATTTTGAAATTCAAGGGGAGATAATTCTGAACGTAACGGTCCGATGTTTCCCCTTTTTCTATAAGTTCTGAGCTCTCATCAATATAAACACACTATGCAAGTTAAAAAAGAATCGAATGAAAACTGTGGACTTTATCGTGTTCACAAGCTGAATTTAACAATATTTTGAAATTTAAGGGGAGATAATTCTGAAACTAATGGTCAGATGTTGCTCATTTTCGATAGGTTCCTAGCTCTCATCAATATAAACATACTGTGCAAGTTTGAAAAGAATCTAAAGAAAACTGTGGACTGTATCGTGTTCACAAGCAAAAGTTTACGGATGGACGGACGGACGCATGCAAGCACGATGGGAACAATGCCGTCCCATAAGCACTTCTGGCCAGTAGAACTAACAAGACATGAACATGGTTATAAACAACAGGCGTATAAGCAGACCTGTGAAAAGAAAGGCGGAAATAGTATGTCATTTGTGAGAGTCGCGAATATAAACTCAAAAAGTATGGCCTGTTGTTTCAAAAGGTAGACTGTTGGAATATACTACAAGCAGTGGTCAACTGCTAGATTGATCTATTAATAAACTGGCAGTGGTCATTCAGGTATGCTGTAGCCTCAGAATATGTTACAATTTGGCGGTCAAAGTCATGTGACATCAATCACATGATTATGGTGTTTACCAGGAGGTTAAAAGTAGAATGTGTAGGATTTTCCAAATTACTTCGACTTCGATTTATAAAGACACAATAAATTTATTATGCAGTAATTTGTAATTACCTAACAGACCTGAATGATCATAATATAAATTAATATTAATTGCATTAAATCACTGAACAATATTTTGTAATGTGGTTTTAGATCTAATTTTATTTTGTAAACAATTGGATAATTATTTATGTCACTGTCAGTCACAGTGAATGAAACCGCCTCTGTGTGTTATGAATATTTAATGAGGTCAATGTAAACTTGCAAAGGAACTTAATCGTGACTGGTGGTAAATGTTAGTCAGTATATGACAAATTAATAGATCTATAAATTTTAATTCTTACATAAATCATCTTTACCTGACGAGTTGCTATTTTTGTTATCCCTTTTGATGATGTCTAGCCGACGTAGTTTACTTTTGATATGGAAGTGATGTTGCAAAAGAAATTGGGCTGAATTACTGGACTCAACTGTAATCCAAAGTGTATTTGATCATGAGGCGAGGAATGGTAGAATTACTGGACATCGGTATGCAACTTGTTTTACTGATTTTAATGCCATTTTCTTCGATATTTTGTCGAAAATATGACTTATTCTGTGACATTAAATGTTGATTTTAACAATTTCACAAAACACTGATTAAAAGCGGTCAAAATAGACCATGAATTGTTCAATTTAGGGCTTAGCCTAGGTGGGTCGAATTACTGCACAGCATCGTACAGCTATGCTCAATTTAAGGCTTTTGCCTAGCTCATTTAAAACGATTCTAGGACATTTGCCCCTTCCCCCCCTGGACACTCACCCCCGTTTTTAAGGATGGCTGACACTCGCCCCCTCTTTATTTTTAAAGGCAGGACACTCGCCCCCTCCCCCCAAACACAGCTACGGATATTAGTCTTCATGTTAATGCACATGTATATATTCAAGTTTTAAAACTATAACACAGAACATGCTAAAAACAATGTCTACAGATCATCTATAGCACTAAAATCTTTCAATTTATGTCTTTATTGTCAATGGTTAAGAAACAAAACGCAAAATGACAATCCTGTTAAAGCTATGCCCATTAATCGCGGAATTAATCAATAAATTAATTATCGTCAGTTTGCATGTACGTTAACGAATTTTATTCTATTACTTACAATATTCATTTATCTGCACGGTAAACGGGTACGACGGGATGCTGTTGGACACAATTTCTGATTAAGAGAGGGTTAACAATTTTTTACTTTGAGTTTATACTACAAATATTTATTTATAACAAATGTACTTCGGTTTTACTTATACTCAAACGATAATATAGACATGGATAATGCTATACCATCTCAACAAAACTGGTCCATTCTTTTTTCTTAAACAATACTTTTCAACACAGAATGTCAAAGTTTCACAAATTGCTATTGACTTCTTATATACATGAAATATTACATACATTAAAAAAAAGAGTAATTTAATTGGAGTCTGCTATATAATTCAGGTTTTTTTTGCTTCTATGTAAGGGGCCATATAACGTCCCCTTCCCCTCGTAAAATAAGCATGGTTTAACCCATTATAATAAAAAAAAATCCCCTCTGATAATTTTAGAATCCTGTTTCCAGTTAAAAGACCAAAGCTTCTCAGTTTTCATGAATAAAATGTGTTTTTACACAAGGCCCATAGTATGCAGTGCTGGATATTTGTTTATTAAACCTTAAATCTCATTTATCAATGTAAAAGTTAAACATGCAACTTATACTTTTGTCCCCTTTTTCACTAAAACGCCGCAAATTTTCTTCTTCTCAAAGGCCCAGGCCCCTTCCCCTTTTCCAGAAAAAAAAACCTGTAATTTCGATATAGTGTAAATTTACCCTATTTAAATCACGTGGGGTTGAGTGTCCGGCCTTCAAAAAGAATGAGGGGGCGAGTGTCTGGGGGGCAAACGTTGGGGGGGAACGCCCTTAACAGATATTTTAACTTTGTCTTATATTGCCAACCTTTTTGCTTGTGCTAAACACTTAACTGTATCAAATAAACCCTTACATCAATCAAAGTGGCCTTTTTATGCAAAAATTTAACTTTTCTTTTAACAAAACCACAAATATGTCGGTCTATGTGAAGGCATCCGTTGTTATTGAGAGGGACCTAATTTGACGCCTCCGATTGGCTTACCTATTTAAGCAATATAGTCAGCCTAATGGACTGCGTGCTTGAGGAATACCAGTACTATGTACATTTTTTGGTACTAGCAAACTGAATCTGCAATGCATTGACACTAGTTCGAGGTTTTTAGCACTTTTATTTCATGCAAAGAAATATTTTTGTTTTTTTTACTAATCAACACATTGCTGACTCTTGTCTGCAATATTCTAATCTATAAAGGCAAACAGAGATAACTCAGGTCAGACAGTTCCTATAGGATCTGGGTTTGTTCTGTTTGCAAGGACATATTAAGATATTACCTTGAAAGAAAGTTTTATGATCTGGCAAGGTCCTGATTATTGATAAATTGTGCATCCGACCTTAAAATTTGTATAAGGCATACATGTTTCACCAGAGTGTGTGCATTCCATAGTAAAACAGCCAGTCACATGATTGTTTCATGATATTATGGAGAATCGATAGGACAAAGCAGACAAAAAACAATATTTTATTCAAGTGGTCCTATTTGTATAGAAAAACAACGGTATAAGTGTTGATGTTTTTGGCATTAGGAAAAGTACTATAAAATGTACTAGATGAATTAAAATTAAAATTTTCTTACATTTGTATCCCTTATTTTCCAGATTTTGTCTTTTAGCTATTATATACTGTGTTTATTGTGATATACAAATCATTGATAACATTATCAGAAGTCGCTTAGATGAATCATAAAAGAAAATAACGAAGGCATTGAAATAGGGCAGCGTCATTACAGGATCTGCGACGATACCAGACATGACTACTGTATATAGTTTTAAATTTTAACAATTGAGACTTCCGTGCACCACCACCACGCCTAGTTTCGTTGAGCTACGTACGTTCTTTCAAGAACCCAGCTCAGTATATGGAGGAAGAAGAAGTTCATGTAGTTCATGTAGAATTAGAAACCTGATAAGCTGTTTTATGGCTTATAAGCATTTATGCTTTTATTGGTCCTTTTATTATTTGTTTTCCCATATTTGAATTATGTAATTTCTTTAAATCACAACTATTCACAGTCTATTTATACAAGACTGTTTTTGTTGTTTTTTCTACTATTGTATGTACTTATTAATTTTATTTTGTACAGTAAAATTTATTAAAAACTTTTTTACACTATACAGTTTAATTTTTTACAACTTTTTTCTCACCTTTTATACATTTATTATATTGCTTTAATTAATCCTAGATCTCGACTCCTTTTAGTATTTTTTTAATTTTATTTATTAATTTTTATTTATTAACTTAGTATGGAATATAACATTTTGCATTGAATTTGTTTGTAACATACCAGTGTTTGTTTAATCTCGCTTTGAATGTATTAAGTGAAGGTGCCTCGACTATTTGAGATTTGAGATTATTCCAGTCATTGATAACCCTATGACTGTAGCATTTTTTTCTTATTTCTTTATTTGCTCTCGGTTTGTATATTTTATATTTATGCCCTCTTGTCTCAACAGCGCTGCAAATGTTGAGAAGCTTCATCGATGTTTTGTCTATTTCTTTGACTAGTTTGTATGTCTGCACTAAGTCGGTCCTTTGCCTTCTATATTCTAGTGTTGGTAATCCAAGTTCAATTAGTCTTTCTGGGTAAGATTTTCCCTTTAAATTACCTAGGATCCTGGTTGCTCTTCTTTGAACGTTTTCTATAGATTTCCGTGTTTTTTGCTTGACGGTCCCCAAATTACAGTTGCGTACTCAAGATGAGGCCGTACTAGGGATTTGTACAATTGTAGAAACATTTCCTTGTTCATAAATGATAAATGAGAAATTTCTTACTATAAGTCGCAGATTTCTATTTGCGAGATTGATTTTTGCATTTATGTGTGTTTCGAATTTTAGTTTATTGTCAAAAGTAACTCCTACTTCTTTTTCCTGTTGTACATCTTGGATTTTATATTTAACATTTTGTGAGTCTTTCATGAAGTAGTCGTTCGGCAAATTTGGACCCATGTGCATTGATTCACATTTTTTAATGTTGAATGTCATTTGCCATGTTGTGGCCCACTCGCAAGCTGTGAAGATATTTTCCTGTAATTGAGCTTTTTGTTCAGGAGTATTGTTCATGGAGTACAGTTTTGTATCATCAGAAAGAGTTTTACTGTGCAGTTATAAATAAGAAGAAGATACCATTAAAAACATAACTTACCGTCCATCTCTTTGAACACGGATTCCAGATTTTCAATCAGCTGTCTTTCTTGTGTGGTAAAGTCACAATCTTTATTCGAAAGGTACTTCACAAATTTTTTAACAAAGAATTGAAAAAAGGTCGGGAAAAAGAATTCTGTTTCGCTGCAATACTTTGTGTGACATGTTGCTTGGGTAAAACAAAGATGGTCGTCTCCATTACTGGATAAGAGTTTTATCAAACAACAATTTGCAAAATCCGAAGACAGTAAACGCTCAAGCCCATAAGCAATATTATACTTCAATTCTGAAATATTGGCGGCTAGTTTTGCTTTTTTAGCTGGTGGGCCATCGCCTTGTTCGCCTCCATCTGCCATTATTGGTTATCGCTTTGGAGCACGCTATAGTATAAAAATAGAATCTACGCAATGGGGACGTTTTAGTCGCTCATGCATATTAATTGCCGGATCGCCGATTGTCGAGTTAGCTCCGCCCACATTAGCAACGGTTACTAGCCCGACATTATGTGTAAACAATAACAAATCAAATCAAATCAAATATGTTTATTGGATAATCAACATATACAATTGATATCTTCCAAACAATGAACAGACAATAAAACAAAATACAAAGTAAATGCATATACATTAGAAACCATATTTGAACAGAGCTTATTATGAAACATTAATACAATGTTAATACAAATAACAACAATGGCGGACATCGTAACGTTAAACGATGTCGCGGACATTTATTCGTACGCTTATCTGCCGTATTCGCCAACACTTCGACAACAACAGAGGGCTACATCTTTAGATAGAGACTGTCACATTAAGACCCTGTCGTTTTTTTACTCCTGGAGCTGGAATTAAAGTCCACATAAATGCACAGATTTACCAGAGACGGCCACAGGTGTTTGTATTGATTGATCATTTTACGCCCATATATTGTATCCTTAACAATTGTTAAGTATAGTTATAGTGAAGTTATCAATGCGGTACATACACCTGTGGAGACGGCGTAAGAACGAGAAGCCTTATAGATTCAATGGGAAAATACGTGATGCACACTGCGGTTGCAAAGCAGGGTAAATACAAACTGCCATGGGACCACTATACGTCATCAGTGGCCCAGATACAAACAATCATGTTTTCTATGTTATTTAATTAATTATTCTTGATTTACATCTACTTTTTGTTGTATTACATTCATGTTTATGGCTTACAGAGCTTTCGACCCCCTCACGGTTCGACCCCCTCATCTTACTTTCGGTTTCATATAAGGCCTAAACAAAAAAAGGTTTGTTTCCTGTTACATGCCCAAAAAAATATGGGTCGGTAGGTAGGGATTTTTTTTGTTGTTTTGTTGTTGTTGTTGTTGTTGTCGTTAACACACTCCTTTGATATTAAATGGAACATCAAAATGAATGAGTTTGTTAGTTTCTATTACATGATTATATATGTCATTTTGGGGGTAGTGGTGTGAAAGAAATATATCTTTATAGGCCTGTAGAAAACGGGTTGGTTTTTTTCAAAGGTTCTACCGGAAGTATAACAAAGCGATATTGATATTTTCCGGAAGGTATAGATGTACATGTTTACCAAAAAAAATCGCATAGAAATCCGTCTCTTACAGAAAAAGTTATTGACGCTTCAAACTAGGAAAAATTTCCTTTATTTTATATAGGAAAGTGAAAGTAAAAGAAGAGTAGTTCGGATAATACGTATGTTTCGGATATCTTCCAAAAGTATATGATTCATAAGGTTTATTGTTAGTGTTTTATTAAAGACGTTTAACGTATTGAATTTATCAATGATTGTGTTTGTAAACATGAAAATGAACCTATGTAATCGGCGTTTAAAGCAATTTAAAATGTGTACATAACATTGTCTAATTAACAGTTTACTTATCGTTAAGCTCATATAGTATGATCGTTCTGAATGCGCAATTTTAATACAGTTTTTATTAAATGAATTTATCTGAAATCAATTGCTTCATATATCAACGTAATAAATTATAAATGTCAGCGTGTCAATTTAAAATGATTAGTGGATAATTTTATTTAAAGCAAGTACATCTACATAATATTGACTAATTAACAAATTATTTATCATTCAGTCGATATTTAACCGGTCTTTATACTTCTTGTGTGTGGTTTAATCTATCAGTTGAATATAGAGCTTGAATCAACTGATTTATTTTACAAGATTAAGTTCAAGTTCTTTATTTGCATAACATTTTACATGTTGTTGCAACATATACATAATAAACAATTGTATAGCAATACATATAGTATAGTTACATGTTGACATGTGATATATAATATTCGAGAAAAGTGTAATTAATATTAATGCGTACAAGTTGACTAAACTTGGATTGTTTATTTTGTGGATTTAAAATAGCACCTTTTTCGGATTTCTATCAGTCTATGGTACTGTTTTAGAATCGCGTTTAGTATTGGTCATGTATATGTATTTACTAAGTTTTCGTAATATACTTAGTTTATCATTTTTCATTAGTTGTTTAAATTGATATAGTGATGGCCAAATATGATACTAATTTGGAAGTAAATTGATTCTCAGTTGACGATACAAAGGACATATAAGTATAAAATGATATTCATTTTCAATAACATTCCAGTTGCACATTTTACATATTTTATTTTCCCTAAGGATGTTATTATATCGTCCTTCCTCAATTAATAAATGGTGGGATGAACATATTAGTCTTGTCATTGTAATTCTGTAATTATTGTTATTAACACAATCGAGATATTTTTCGTGTTCAAAGTAGCTTTTAAAAGATCTGTAATATTGTAATTTCGCAGAATTATCTAAATCTGAAAACCAATTTTGAATGTAACTATCTTTTATTTGCCCAATAACAATTTCAACGTCAGAATTGGTAATGTCTGATTTCATGTGCATATATGATAAACAGAGACTATCCAGTAAACTGTTAATATCTTTGTGAAAAGTATTTACAATATTGCCCTTTGCATCCTTCATGTTAAAAACATAGGATAAACATATACATTTATAAATGTCAGCGTGTTATTTATTAACTGGCAAATGGGTGTCGTTTGTTCTGACGTAAGCAGTGGCGCAGTTTTATAAAATATCTGCGTAAGAAAATTTCCAAGATAAACATTATACTAGCTAGTATGCTCTTGTATTGAAGAGATCAAGGTTGTTCTAAATCTGTGTTAAACATTTAATGTATTAACCAAACAATGGCTTCACTATTTTTGACGATTGTACTTTCAAGGCTAGTTTATGCATTATTTGCGACAAAAGTTTAACTGACTCAAAATTTGGCGTTAAGAGCTTTTTATCAGGCTTATATATGGTGTCAAAACCATTTGCCTGTCATAGACCTACCTGATCGACGATTAAACGGTTGGACACAAAATGAAAATGGAACATATCAGCCCGTCTATTTCGAAAAAGACCCAGCTCCAAAAGAAGTAAGAGACTTGACTCATATGTTTTGCACGGATAAAATGTGCGGATCAAGTCGGCAATGCCAGTGCCTTTCAGCAGGTTTACCCTGTCTTGAAAATTGTAAATGTTTTGCTGAATGCAATAACAAACTCATCGAAACAGATGTTAATGAAGATGACCTTAACGATTAAATAGGTTGAAAGCAGTACAAAGTTCGCTAACAAATCATATTTCAAATTTGAAAGCAATACTAACTCTGATTTTAGATATTTGTTCCGCTGAAGCCAAATGGGGCCGACAAATAAGCGGACTGACATATCTATGGGCGCAAAAATACGATACCTATATATATATGCCCTAAAATACTTTTAGGTCAACAAATCTCACCAAATGCTTGTTCTTATCATTCAGTCATTTTCAATAAAAGGGAAATTACTATGGTTTGTGTTAATTATATTTACAGTCGACGCTCGTTGTGTCGAATTCGAAGGGCCCTTCAAATTTTCTTCGACACAAGCGTACTTTGACTTATAAATAAATAACAAGTACACATATTTAACATACAAATAGCACAACATAATTAAACGATTTGTCAGCATTTACTCATTGATGATAATTTAATTTAAATTATGAATGATTTTCGTTCACGATGATTATTGTTTTTAAATGATCTCAAATTATGCGAATCAAAATTTAATTAAAAGTTAATTGTAATTTACAGGCTTGTGTTTGGCTAATTAAACAAAGCGTGGTTATAAATTTACCTGTCAAGTCAACAAAAATGACCTACTTTAACTATTATCGTACACATACGCAGGTCAATTTCTAGTAGGGACCAAATAAAACTTTGACACAGGAGATGTTGTAAATTCTCGAATTTTGACTTATCCGTTGTAAAATCATATAGACAAAGAAGGAAAAGAATTGGGACCAGAAAAAACACGTTTGGACATAAATATTAAAGAACTGAAGTATATTTACAGATTAAAAGTTTCGAAAATTTCCCAAATATCGAACGATAATTAGTCACAAAGTTACGGTAAAAAAGCATACATTAAATGTGTTTATTGTTATTATAAAAAAATTAAATAAAAAAATTGTGTTTATCGAAATGTTGAATTAATGAACGGACAGACGGATAAATGGATGGGTGAAAAAATGAAAGGCACAACTAACCCCTAAATGTATGTTTGCTTCAGACAGGTATGTTTAAATGATATTGTAAAGGTATAACATGATATATGTGTCAATTAACTCATTTACAGATTTAAACCGTACTCGTATAACTAAATTTGCGCATGCGCAGAAGATATGAACGTAAAAACACAAAAATAACACATTTTTGAATATCATGGCTTCGTCAATATATAAAAAAACATTCATTAATACATATTTTTCTCTTTATCTATTAAACGCAATTGACGACTTCAAAAATATTGAAAATTTTATCTAAAAAAAAAAAATCCGGGCCTCTTGGAAACGCTCAAAATTTTGGTATTTCTAAGACCGCGATTTTTATGCGAGAACTTACCTAATATGTAGCAGGTATTAACCTACTCAAAAACAACAAATTCGGCTTGTTATACTTCCGGTAGGGGTTCCTCCTTAATTAGGGTCCGTACAGAAAATTCCTACAGGCCTATAGTACTCAATTTCAGATATGAATCTGAAATCTGAAGTGGCTATAATAAACCAAGGAAGATGTTTGATATAGGCTATACTGTCTTCGCAATTACATGTAAACAAGAGACGTTGCATTTCAAATAGAACATTTATTGACTAGAATGAATGTCAAAAACAAATTAGTAACAAAGAAACAGCGCATTAAACTAGAAAAGTAATACTTTTTTCAAAGTGAACATGTCACATCTCTGTAATACATTACTCAATAGATACACATTTTATCAAATGTGAGACCAATGTACTACCAGATCAGCCTGCGCATCTGTCTGATCAGGACCTCCATTGTTCACTTTTCAGTCAGAAATTCTTCAATGAAAATAGTTTGCGAACATTGCAGGCTGATCTGGATCTACACTGGTCGCACACATGATTAAATGAGTATCCATGGAGTAATAGTTTACCATATGAGTTTAATTGACAATTGACATATGACTAGACTTGTATTACAACCCCTGGAATGTGACCATAAAATATTTAATACCATTGACTAGGAACAAATGATTAGACTTGTATTACATGTATATTATAATCCCTGGAATGTGAACATAAAACAATGAACGTATATTTATGAATGACTGAAGACTCAGAACTCGACACATGAACATTATAAAATATATGGGAGGCAAACATCATGGAAGCTGACCAGATGTGAGTATTATATGTATTAAAGGTTTCGTGACTCAATAATAGAAACATATAGAAAATGACAAAATATATGAACAAAAAACTGTCTGGATTTGCAGAACCCCTTCAGATCCCCGATTGTCATGTCAAGCTGCACGGTATACAAGTCTCCATCTTTCAGGCTTGTCTGCAAAAATAATTTGGCTTTTAATATTCTAGCACCATTTTAAAACTTCTTTAATAGAAACATATAGAAAATGACAAAATATATAAACAAAAAACTGTCTGGATTTGCAGAACCCCTTCAGATCCCCGATTGTCATGTCAAGCTGCACGGTATACAAGTCTCCATCTTTCAGGCTTGTCTGCAAAAATAATTTGGCTTTTAATATTCTAGCACCATTTTAAAACTTCTTTGGACATTTGTTTAAAAATGCGCCTTTTACAAAACATATATTTATATGGTATTTTACATGGAGTACTCCTTGTTTATACTCTAAACTGAGATTTTTTGTGAAATAATTTGGTTCAAGATTGTTTATATTTTATTGTCTGATAGAATTTAGATTTGGCAAATTTGCTACTATTTTTCGAGTGATAGAAAGAGGATAGTAAGAAGGTCTGAACACCATGGCAAAATTCGGTGTTGAATTCCTCGAGTATTTTAAAATTTATGTTGCAGAAGTGTGCTTGTTTTTATCCCGAGTTTTTTTCTTACCGAAACCTTAGCAATAGCTTGATATCCTTCGTCTCTGATTTCGCCATTGATGTTGTTAAATACATCAATAACTTTGGAGTGGTGATGTGATATTATGAACGAACAGCAATCAACGAAGACGCCATTCTGCTTGGTCATTTCGGCAACGGTTGTTTACATCAGTGCCTGCACTAACTTTTTGAAACAGGAAATCCTGACTTCCTGGGTCTGAATTTTGGAAGTCCTGCTCATAATTCTTGGAAGTCCCAGGTGGCACGCTGGCCTTTTTCGCATCTTGCACATTCTATTGTGTTTCCCTTTGTTTTATTTTTAAATACATTATTGGAAAAGAAGCTAATTAATACAGAAAGTGGATATTGCTCCTTTGTCAACAATGTTATTATTGGTTCTATCATAACACCTTTAAACCAGTAGGTTTTTATGTGATATAGAATGCTTTTTTCCAGTCATGTGTCAAAAGCTATCCAGCATAAAATTCATCAAAAATTGGCATGGCCATGATTCATTACATTCACATTAAACATGAATTATGTTCTTAAATCACATTCAGTATGGCAAAAGGAATGATTTCTGTTAATGAGTTATTGATTTCATTTTAAACACCAGTAAATAAAGTGTTCTGCAGTGAGACAAACACACATTAAGGGCACTAAACTTTCATAATAGTCAACTTTAAAACAAATAAGAATGAGTGTGAGTAATACTTTCTTGAATGACATTTCCGATTTCCAAAATGCAGAAAATGCACGAAAACCCATTACAAAATTTACAATATGTATTTTCACCTCCAGACTTCAGTTTCTTTTATATTTTAAAAAAAGAATGAACTAAAATGGGCTTATATGCAATAATTTATTTCATAGGCAAGTCCTTTTTGACAGCTGGCTGTGATTTTGATAGATCTTCAGGTCAACTTTGTTTTTAAAAAATCGGCAATTAAAAAATGTTTCCTATGGATTCAAGCAAACAAAATAATAATCTTTAAACAGTTAAATTAATATAGGGACATTCTTTTATCATATCCTAGTATGTTTTTACATGGGTTATTGAAATTTATTACCCCTACGCTGTTTATAATGACAAATATAATTGATTGGTAGTAGTTCTTTATTGCCTCCATTAACGGAGAGTGTTACATACATACAATTTATACGAAAGACAAAACATTACAAACATAAAAAAGACATGTGACAAAATAGAACACAATCTGGGGGTGGGTGGGGTACGCATTCTCGATCGTGATTGGCTTAAATCTACCAATTGATAACTCCCACTGTCCATAATTGACACTTCATAAAACACAATATACAGTGTCTTTAGATAATTACACACATTTCTAGTGGACATATATACGTCCTGTGTTTTGATTGTCGGCGTATACCCTTAATTCCTGGACGTACTTGGACGTCTCCCTTGTCAATTTTGGGCGTACGAGATCGATTTTCGGGCGTAAAAACGCCCAATACGTCCATTAACGTGAGCGCTGTTACATGGAAAAAATTATACCTTTCACCGTTTCTGTGAATCACCAAAAAGAGCGCGAAATCCGATGCCGATTTTTTTTTTTTTTTTTTTTTGGGACATAAAAACTTTTGGGTCGGGGGTTAAAATAAAGGGTCGGTCGGGTAACCGGAAACAAACATCTTTCTTTTTTAGGCCTAAGTGTGAACAGATAAATGGGATCGACATATTGATCTGTCACGCTTGACTGATTATCGGTACTGTACTTCTAGTCGGTTGAATGATATTTATCTACGACTTTTGAAAATATCTATTTGAACATATTAACAATATCTACCAATGATAGTGTAAATATAGATTTAAAGTTGAAAACATTGTGTCAAAATGTGAAATTACTATAGTAGAGTGTAATTTCTCTCTTTTCCAGAATTATTTCAAATCTGGTATAATGTATGTGGGAAAGGATTCAGATATTAATGATTGAATAC
Source organism: Serripes groenlandicus (assembly GCA_031761405.1). Classification (NCBI taxonomy): domain Eukaryota; kingdom Metazoa; phylum Mollusca; class Bivalvia; order Cardiida; family Cardiidae; genus Serripes; species Serripes groenlandicus. The sequence continues at coordinate 245,684 of JASEVX010000209.1, read as the reverse complement.
TGGATAAAGTAATAAAAAACAACATGTTTTGTTTAAGTTTAATAAATCTATTGAATAAACTCTTAGAGGAAGCTATTAACCCTTTCCCAAATGCATTTGATCAATCTGACAACATCATTTTATAACATCATCATTAGCAGACGATATCAGAAAACAATGTAATCATATTGACCAAATTCTCCTTTTTCCACAATGTTTGTCTGCTGCAAGTGTGTTGTAGGAAAGGATTATTAAACAAAATATGGACAAATCAAATATGTTATTATCACTATTGAATATTCAGAATATAAACAGAAACATTTTTTAACAATATAATATAACACATGAATTCATTGCAGGTTATCTGGCCAGTGTGCACATGTTCTGACAGTTATATTGATGATGGAGCCTGATGATAATTGATGATAACCAGCAAAATCAGTTGGATAAGCCAAGGGGTCCAAACAATTGCTTCATTTGTTGACAACAGGAAATTATGAATACATTACTGCTGGTGAGTATTTGGATGAAAATAATATAATTATAATGATCAAGTGCTAGGGAAAAGGTACAAATTGGCTTAATTAAATGAATAATAAAGATCCAGATCAGCTCATATAAATGCATTCTGATAAAGATCTACACTGTTCACATATTTGCACAGTATTCAGTAATAATATGGTTTATGGAGTGAAGAAATATTCCAGAAATTTCTTTATGGTCAGCTTCAATGGTGTAGTGGTACAGCAGCTGCCGTAAATGCAGGAGGTCAAGGGATCGATCCATGGATGGGTCATACCATACTTATTAGTTTTCCTCATTGGGACTCTGGAATGATACAAACAAAATGTCTCAAGGGTTTTATTAAAATCCTTTTTTGACTACTTAAATAAATAGGACTTTATTTTTATGTCCCAAGTTTAAAATTGTTGCATTTTACAGGAAGACTAATATATAGGCTGGTGATATCCTGCACCTAAAATGGTTAAAGCACAGCCCTATCGGCTACATTGTAGATGCATTATCCACAAGCCAAAGTGCACATACACCACTATGTGATCAACTCATTGGATGAGCCTCTCATTTAATTGTGCTGTCTTCTATTAGGATTCTATGCCTATTTCAACAAAATTTAAATTTAACAAGGCAACTGTTCACTTATTTGTGATCCCTGTGTAAACAAATCACATTGATACTAGGGTAAACACACCAGTAAAAGGTTAGCAATGGATGTGACCTTAGTATGTAAGTAATGCAGTGCTGAAATATTATTAACTTGTAGAAGCAACTTTCCCATTTACAATAAATTAGCATTTTAATTGCAACACATGATAAATCCCAAGGGGTCATGGCATATTTTTTTTAAGCTTGCCTTTCTCATCTATTAATGATTGGTTCTCTAGAGAGACAGCCAACCTATTCGGATGGTCAAAATCTTAATAGATACAAATAAATCACACTGAGTTCTTCAGTTTAACTTGAAAAATATTTAACACTTTCCATCATATACATGTATACCCATATTGATAGCTCTGGTCAGTCAGATTATGAAAACATTGTGGCAAAAGAATAAAATGGCTCATGATAAGCAATACCTCCTTTTATGACAATATTTTCAACTCAACTGAATTATTAAACATTTATTAAAAGATTTCCGGTGTTGTCAAGATGTATTCAAAAACAGTCTGCTGCAGATTGCTTGTATGTTGGGAAGGGTTAACATCAAATCACATATTACAGGCCCCCATATGTACTGCCCATTGCAAAGCCGAGGGAGCTGGACAGCTGTGGTGATACTGTGTTTCCAAAGACCCCTGACTTGTATTGATATGCAGAAGGATTCAGCTTTATCTGTGCAGTCTGTGATTGGTGGACATGATTGTATGCTTGACTCACTGCTCTGGTCCCTATAAAATGATCATGTGTTAAAACTGGGTTACACACATCTTTGTTTGCAAACAACATAGACCAATACCAGTTTGCTGTGCAGTATAATTTTGGTTTCCATGTTTACCTAATTAAGTTATAATTATATGCTGTTTATTCAGGTTTTGACAGTAATGATTTACTATGTGTTGAAGTAAATAGAGATTAGAGTCTAAACTAAATCTGCTTCTGTCAACTGGTGTTGGTTATAATAAGAGCATATGGATGGGCTTATCTCAACCTATAGAGTACCAGAGATACCAACTTGTATTTTTTTCCCTGCACTGGGTCAAACATGACAAATGTATCAAAATGCAAATTATATGAGTATATAATAAATGAATAAAGTTACAAAAACCTGTGTAAAAAGGAGATACTGATCAAACAGTTTTCAATAGCCTGCCACTGCAGAGGCATCAACATGCATCTGCATGAGTAAAAGTGTTATATTCATGAAAAATGTGTTTTTGTGTAAATAGTTTAATATATATATATGTATTGTTAGATTAGTTTAGTTATATTTTGAATTGTTTTTCAGACTCAGTTGATAAATGCTTTTAGCTTTTTAAGGTAAGAAAAAAAAGAAATGTACTTTTGTACTGTACAAAAGTATTTAGACAACTCTGCCATGCTGGTATAAACCCGATGACTTGACTTAAACTCTTTCCTATAAATAAACACTTTCTGATGCCTTTGCAGCAATATTAATTTTAAAAATATTGTGGCAAAAGAAGAACTTACTAATAAATGAAGTTTTCCACATTTTCCTATATGCAATTCATTCTAGTTTTGACAGTTATTATTTACTATATATGTGATGAAGTAAATAGAGATTTATAGAATCATAATTATTCTTAAACTCAGCTAGTTGCTTACTTTGGTTAATTGAGGTCATGGCTACCACTAATTAAATTTTTTAATCATCTGCGTAATGTGTATACCTGCCTTATCCAGATATATTTAAAAAAAATGTAATTACTGTACTGCAAAAACAGGTACATGTATATACAACACTTATATCAAGATCACTTTACAAAACAAAAAGAAAAGCAACAGACTAAAACCATGTTTACTTATATAAATGTACACATCCACTGTTTATTATAATAACTTATTATAATAAACAGTGGATGTGTACATATTTACTCACACAATCTGCCTTGATTCCCTCTAAGATAATTCCTTAGATGCACGGACATGAAAACAGGATTTGTCTTCTTGCTGGGGGCTTTCTACTTGGAGTGAGGGTGTCATAGCTATGATGGCAGGGAATGGGTCTGGGTACTTCTATGATGGTTTTCCCTTAAGGAAATACTCATACATGAACATACACAATGTTATTGTTAAGAACAAACAAACAAATCAGAAACATCATGTTAAATAAACCTGTTGCTAATTCAACTAAAACATTTAGGAATGGGTTTTAGTGATTTCAAAAGTCTGCATGTGGTATATTAGTCTCAATATATCGCCGTTACATATTGCGAACAGTCAAAATAAAAAATCGCATTCCTTGTACAGAAACCTGGACTAGTGGTATATGTGTTATAAATTTACATTATGTCAGAATAGTTTGCTTTATGTTTGAAGTACCCAGACCCATTTCCTGCACTTAGCTATGACACCCTCTCTCTAAGGTTAAAGCTCCCGTGATATGTCTTTTTGTTTTTCATTTGCATCATAAATTTATGTAAACATAACTTTTTTCATTATACATTATTTTCAATCTGTTAATTGTCATACATCTTGAATATTGAATAAAGTTTCATAATACATGTAATCAAAAGTTTGTCATCCGTTTTTAACCCTATAATGTCTGATATAATCGATACCGTTAGCAAATATTTAATACTGCAGAAAAACTCTCTAATAAAAAAAAAGAAATTATAAATGTAGTACGAAGTCGCCAAGAATGGTACGAAATTATAGTTGTACGAAGTCTCACAAATCAAAATTGTGAACCCTGAAATCAATTATATCGCATCTTTATTTCATTTGTAAAATATATCAAATGCTCTTGACGTGCATCATACTCTTGCAAAACACAACATAACAATAAAAGAGTGAATGAAATATCTTCCCCCGACCACCGACCGTTCTGTTCAACGTTACAGTGGGCGAAATATACTTCATTTTAACCTTCGTGTGTATTTCGAATCACTCGTTTCAGCTTATTTCGTTTTGCAAGTGAATGATTTGGTTGTTGACATTAAACGTTAATGGTTGACAAATGCAAATTACCTTTGAACACACGTACACAGTTTTGGCTTTCCCCCTTTCCATCGGTTTTTCCCTCGCCCAACTGACTGTGTGGCCTGCCGCACAATCGTATCCATTTCCTGGCCTTTTCAAGATTTCTTCCAGGTTTAGGAAAAGGGATAAAACGAATTCCATTCCTCAGACGATCTGGATACCTGCTATCGGTAGTACAGGTTCCTCAGCAACACCGTTTAACCATAATCAACACTTTTTTTTAAAAAAAACTACGACATTTCTGAAAGTGTCGGGCAAAATGATGGTGAAGGTCATGGTGGAGGAAAGACGTGAAATGTTTAGGAGATTCTGAAAAAATAGTTTTATAACTTTTAAAGGCTGTACATCAACGAAAAAGTGGTTTTAAGTGTTTTATACAACTGTATCATATGTTTTTACTCGCTGGAGAGTGGTGACGGGAATGTAAATAACGAACCATTTGAGTGAAAAGGTATTGTTGGTGCGTGGCGCCCACGAACAAAGTCGTCGGCCATCTTGAAAAAGATAAAAAAAAAAATTCTGAAATGCGCTTTTAAGGCAGTACACAGCGGACGTGGCTTTGCAGAATACAATTAAGTATAGGGGCGTGCCCACCTCAAAATTGTATTGCATAATTTTGACCTGTTTTAGTGCGGAACTTTGAAAGTTGCGTACAGATTTTACGAGGTATTTATCCAAGTCAAACTGGACTTTCTACATATTTTAACTGTCATCTTTTAACGTTCGTTTACCTACTTTTAACGATTTTAAAGATATGCTCAACACTCGTTTTACCACATAAACTCTGTTCTTTAAAAGATAGTATGAACTTTTAAGTCTTGTGCCAGAAAGTCTGTTGTGGTTTTGTGGTAGTCTGTGAGGAGTCGGTCTGAGGGACCCGGCCGGAAACATCCTGCCACTGCCCCGACGGTGCAACTTGTGCAATCATGGCGCAGAAGGTAACAGATTATGAACTGAATATTGAAAAAAGCCTAGCAAAAAAGCTTTCTGCAGCAAATAGAGCACAAAACATTGAGTGTGAATTAAACAATGGAGGGCTAGTCATCACTGCAGATGCAGCCACGTTCGAACTTTTAAAAGAGGCGTCTCTGATATATTATTCTGCATACCCCAGTCAGAAGGGAACTGCGCAAATCAGCAAAACTACTGATAAATCTGCAAAAAACATTGTATCCATAACAGTTAAGAGTAAATTCGAGTTACACATTCAACCTTTATACTACCAGTACATGTAGTAGATTCTTGGTGAACGGTAGGGATATTAATGTGTTTTTGAACAGTGACTTAGACGAAATACAGAAAAGTGTGCAGGGTGCCAAAGTGAACGGCCAACCAGTCAATGTGGCAGAGATCAACCAGTTACTAGCAGAAAGCATAGAAGGCGTTTTGGGTCATGGACAGAAGCCAGACAGGGTAACACAGACCAACAAAAGACACCCAAGTAAGGCAATTAAACAACCAAATTCTGACGCTGAGGACATTGAATGTATCAAATGTAAAAGGAACTGTAAACCAAAGGGATTTTTCTGTGGGCTCAATCAGCATTGGGTACACTACAACTGTTTAAAACTAAATGAAAATGAAATTAAAGCAATAGAAGCACAATCCAAATTCCTTAACCTACTCTTGCCGAATGTGTACGCAGCACCAGTCCGTAGGTCCCAGTGCAAACATACAAAAACTGGCGTTGCCACCAGTGGGAAGCGAAAGTGTATCGTTATCCATGGCACAAGATATTCTGACTGAGGAGCTCGACCTTGAAGGCGATGCAGTTATCATTGAACAATGCTATGTATGCAATAGAACAATTGACTCAAACCCCAAATCCTGTGAAAATTGTAACACAATATGCCATGAAAATTGTCTTGAAATGAACCCTGACAACATTACATTCACTTGTATCCCCTGTGCCGGCGTTGCTGAACAGCTAGAACAGACTACAGCAAAGACAGTGGTGGATAATGACAGTCCTGCGGAGGACGTACAGCAACCTGCTCGTAAGTTGAAGGAGAAGGAGCAGAAACTCAGGAAGCTAGAAAATGAACTTAAGGTAAAGGAGAAAGAACTCCAAGAAGCAGCTAAACATAGACCCAAATAAGAAAGTTACATACAGAAATTAGAATCCAGAAACGAGGAACTTGATCGCACCGTTAAAACTTTGCTAAACAAAATTGATCATTTAGAGAGCAAGGTGGACCACACTTTGAGACTGAACTCATCTACTAATAAACCCTATACCGAAAAGAATTGCTCAAAAGAAAATGAAACTCTTATGAACTCTATACATACTAAAGTTACGAACTTTATCCTCAAGCAGATTGATAAGCAATTTGAAGGCTTGGAAGCTGGTATACCCCACTGCCAACCACAAACTTACAACTATGAAAAACCGCCAAGTACACCTACAGTAGTGACTGAACCAGAAATTCGGAATAACAGTAAAGTAGTAACAAGTAATATGGCCATTCATAGGACTGTTAATAAAACTATTAATACCTGGTGGATGTCAGACTTCTTAAGTAAATCTCAACGTTCAAAGTCTTTGATCAACCTAAATGTGAAAGCAGTGACTCCTGGGAAACTCCATCCTCTACTCCAAATTCCAACGAGCTCAACTTACGACGCAAATAGGCAAATTCTCAAGCTTAAGTTCATGAGTGGATCATATGTGCTCCAGAGTAATCGTGCAGCGTTTAACCAGAACGAGATTGATGAAACCTGTCGACTGTGTGAAGAATCCCCTGAAACATTGGCTCATTTCGTTCTTCACTGCCAAATCCTGTCGGGAATCCGTGCTCCCATTATCAGTGACATAAGGTATGAATCTGAGAAGATACTGGTATCCAGCTGGGACCAGTGCAGCAGTGAACGTAAGTTAAAGATTATTATAGACTGTACACATATAAGTGATATGAGCATTGGCAAAAACAGAGGGACTACGTGGCTCCAGAGTGTTGAGTTTCATTGTAAAAGATTACTCTTTGCCTTGCATACCGAACGATATAGGCACTTAAACATTCTAGATAAGAATAAGGTTATTAAATGCAAAGCCGCTTCCGCCGTACATACTATTGCCTAAACTGTTTGAGAAGCATATACGTATATATAGAAACTGTTAACTGTGGTAATACTGGATATACAAATGAAATAAACATTGTGGTGCTGGGACATACATTCAACTGACGTGTGATACACGGTTCACCTATTAAGGTGGAGAAGACTAGGAATACAGAATACAGAATGGCGGCGCGTCTTTAGTTTCTAGAATCGCGCGATCTGATTGGCTAACGTCAACTGTCAATCAAAAGTCGGCGATCCCACAATTAATCGCTCTAGTTACCTAGGGTAATGGCTGATGAGCCAATGGTATAGTTGTGCAGTGGTCGGTGGTTTTAACCAAGCATTAGGCGATGTTTGAAAATTATTATTTCTGTGACATTTCGTAGGTGAAGTTGCTGTCAAGACAAATTATTAGATTAGATTCACTCAATTGTAACAAATTAATTCATTTGTCTTTAAATCTTTCTCGTATATAACGAAGCACGTAGATAAGAAGAAGAAAAAAACTTGCCAGTACACCAATTATCTGTTTCAAATATCATGTAGAGAAATGTGATTGTCCAAAATTCCACAGTGTGTGGCAAATAAATCTTTGAAGTCCTATGTGACAAAAGTACAAACCTGTACATACTTTGTAAGCATAGCGTTTTAACTAAAGCAACAGTATATTAACAAAATAAAATGTTAACATTGTGACAACTCCAAAAAGTTTATCAAAATGATAAAGTTCTTCTTTTGCCACAATGTTTTAAACAGTCGACTGCTGCATAGCCGTCATATAGTGTCTGTATGTTAACATTGTGAAAACGGAAGAAATAACTTTAAATGATAAAGTTCATATTTTGTCGCAATGTTTTAGAAAGTCGTCTGCTTCAACGGCGTTATAAAGTGTCTTTATGTTAACCAAGGACTGTTTTAACATTGTGGCAACTGGAGGAATTACTAAAAATGATAATATGTTCTTCAAGGCAGATGAACTTCAAAAAGATATTTAAATAATCATTGCATCTAAAGACGCTGCAAATATGAGCATGGATATAATCGATTGTTATCATATATCTGGCACAATTCAATCGAAAATATAAAAGTGTGTAAACAAAGACTCTTAAACATCCTTCAATATCGTAACACTTTCCTTCAAAAAAATAATTTGCAGCAGACGACTCTGCAAGAATAACAAGTCAAAACTGTGTATTCTGCAGGTCAAATCCTTTTCGGCGGTACAGTGAACGATTTTCCCATAACCCCGTTCCCACATGCATACACTACCTATAAATGAACTATCGAAAACATTGTGATAAAAACAGCCATAGGACTGAACACAGTGTAGTATAAGGAGCCATTGCTCATCATGCTTTCAAAGGTCAATGTGATTGCATGTTGGGGTTTATAGGCCGTTTTCAACAGCATTTATGTCCAATCACTCTCACAGTTCACAAACTCATGGGACCTGGGAGAATCAACCCAGCTATGCGTTAGGACTGAAAACAGTGTGGAAAGAGGAGCCATTGCTAATCATGATTTCAAAGGTCGTTTTGTTGGTATTTTTGGATTGTTTACGCCGGTTTCAACATCATATATGTCAAATCACCCGCACTGTTCACATACTAATGCGTCCTGGGTGATTCAATCCAGCTACTCAATAGTACTGAACACACTATGACAAAGGGAGCAATTGCCCGCCCTGCTTTCAGAGGTCATTTTGTTTGTATTGTTGGGTGTTTTAGGCCTTTTTCAACATCATTCCAGTCATACCACTCCGTCAGTTCACACACTCGTGATCCCTGGGTGGGTGAATCAACCCAGCTATGCAATAGACCTGAACACATTGTGGCAAGAGAAGCAATTGCCCGCCATGCTTTAACGTGTCTTCTTGTTTGCACATACTCATGTTTTTTGAGCGATTCTATCCAGCTAGGCAATAGTACTGAAAACAGTGTGTTAAGAGGAGCCATTGCTCATCATGTTTTCAAAGGTCGTTTTGATTGCGTTGTTGGGTGTTTTACGCCGTTTTCAACATCATGTATGTCAAATCGCACGCACTGTTCATATACTCATGCGTCCTGGGTGATTCAACCTAGCTATGCGTTAGGACTGAAAACAGTGTGGAAAGAAGAGCCATTGCTAATCATGATTTCAAAGGTCGTTTTGTTTGTATTGTTGGGTGTTTTACGCCTTTTTCACTATCATATATGTCAAATCTCACGCACTGTTCACATACTCATTCGTCCTGGGTGATTCAACCCAGCTACTCAATAGTACTGAACACACTGTGACAAAGGGAGCAATTGCCAGTCCTGCTTTCAGAGGTCGTTTTGTTGGTATTGTTGGGTGTTTTAGGCCGTTTTCCACATCATTCAAGTCATACCACCCCGTCAGTTCACACACTCGTGATCCCTGGGTGAATCAACCAGGCTATGCAATAGACCTGAACACATTGTGGCAAGAGAAGAAATTGCCCGCCATGCTTTAAAATGTCGTTTGGTTTGCATTGTATGGGTTTTGATCTTGGAAGCGAGTTGTTGCATGACTAAATAAGTGTGGAAAGTGGCGTAAAATATCTGCATGTGGAAAAGGGTGAGTATGTGTTCACTGGTCTTCGCACCTCTGCAGGTCAAATCCCTTTCGGCGGTACAGTGAACGATTTTCCTATAACCCCGTTCCCACATGCATACACTCCCTATACATGAACTATCGAAAACATTGTGATAAAAACAGCCATTGCTCATCATGTTTTCAAAGGTGGTTTTGCTTGCATTATTGGGGTTTGAGGTCGTTTTCAACAGCATGTATGCCCAATCGCCATCACAGTGCACATACTCGTGTGTTTGTGTGATTCTACCCAGCTAGGCAATAGGACTGAAAACAGTGTAGTAAGAGGAGCCATTGCTCATCATGTTTTCAAAGGTCGTTGTTGGTTGTTTTAGGCCGTTTTCAACAGCATTTATGTTAAATACACCTCACTGCTCACACACACATGCTTCCTGGGTGAATCAACCCATCTACGCGATAGGACTGAACACAGTGTGGTATAAGGAGCCATTGCTCATCATGCTTTCAAAGGTCAATTTGATTGCATTGTTGGGGTTTATAGGCCGTTTTCAACAGCATTTATGACCAATCATTCTCACAGTTCACAAACTCATGGGACCTGGGAGAATCAACCCAGCTATGCGTTAGGACTGAAAACAGTGTGGAAAGAGGAGCCATTGCTAATCATGATTTCAAAGGTCGTTTTGTTGGTATTTATGGATTGTTTACGCCGGTTTCAACATCATATATGTCAAATCACCCGCACTGTTCACATACTAATGCGTCCTGGATGATTCAATCCAGCTACTCAATAGTACTGAACACACTATGACAAAGGGAGCAATTGCCCGCCCTGCTTTCAGAGGTCGTTTTGTTTGTATTGTTGGGTGTTTTAGGCCTTTTTCAACATCATTCCAGTCATACCACCCCGTCAGTTCACACACTCGTGATCCCTGTGTGGGTGAATCAACCCAGCTATGCAATAGACCTGAACACATTGTGGCAAGAGAAGCAATTGCCCGCCATGCTTTAACGTGTCGTCTTGTTTGCACATACTCATGTTTTTTTTAGCGATTCTACCCAGCTAGGCAATGGGACTGAAATCAGTGTGGTAAGAAGAGCCATTGCTCATCATGTTTTCAAAGGTCGTTTTGATTGCGTTGTTGGGTGTTTTACGCCGTTTTCACCATCATGTATGTCAAATCGCACGCACTGTTCATATACTCATGCGTCCTGGGTGATTCAACCTAGCTATGCGTTAGGACTGAAAACAGTGTTGAAAGAAGGGCCATTGCTAATCATGATTTCAAAGGTCGTTTTGTTTGTATTGTTGGGTGTTTTACGCCGTTTTCAATATCCTATATGTCAAATCACACGCACTGTTCACATACTCATGCGTCCTGGGTGATTCAACCCAGCTACTCAATAGTACGAAACACACTGTGACAAAGGGAGCAATTGCCCGTCCTACTTTCAGAGGTCGTTTTGTTGGTATTGTTGGGTGTTTTAGGCGGTTTCCACATCAGTCAAGTCATACCACCCCGTCAGTTCACACACTCGTGATCCCTGGGTGAATCAACCCAGCTATGCAATAGACCTGAACACATTGTGGCAAGAGAAGCAATTGCCCACCATGCTTTAAAATGTCGTTTGGTTTGCATTGTATGGGTCTTTGATCTTGGAAGCGAGTTGTTGCATGACTAAATAAGTGTGGAAAGTGGCGTAAAATATCTGCATGTGAAAAAGGGTGAGTATGTGTTCACTGGTCTTCGCACATCTGCAGGTCAAATCCCTTTCGGTGGTACAGTAAACGATTTTCCCATAACCCCGTTCCCACATGCATACACTCCCTATAAATGAACTATCGAAAACATTGTGATAAAAACAGCCATTGCTCATCATGTTTTCAAAGGTGGTTTTGCTTGCATCGTTGGGGTTTGAGGCCGTTTTCAACAGCATGTATGCCCAATCGCCATCACAGTGCACATACTCGTGTGTTTGTGTGATTCTACCCAGCTAGGCAATAGGACTGAAAACAGTGTGGTAAGAGGAGCCATTGCTCATCATGTTTTCAAAGGTCGTTTTGATTGCGTTGTTGGTTGTTTTAGGCCGTTTTCAACAGCATTTATGTTAAATACACCTCACTGCTCACACACACATGCTTCCTGGGTGAATCAACCCATCTACGCGATAGGACTAAACACAGTGTGGTATAAGGAGCCATTGCTCATCATGCTTTCAAAGGTCAATGTAATTGCATTGTTGGTGTTTATAGGCCGTTTTCAACAGCATGTATGTCCAATCACTCTCACAGTTCACAAACTCATGGGACCTGGGAGAATCAACCCAGCTATGCGTTAGGACTGAAAACAGTGTGGAAAGAGGAGCCATTGCTAATCATGATTTCAAAGGTCGTTTTGTTGGTATTTTAGGATTGTTTACGCCTGTTTCAACATCATATATGTCAAATCACCCGCACTGTTCACAAACTAATGCGTCCTGGGTGATTCAATCCAGCTACTCAATAGTACTGAACACACTATGACAAAGGGAGCAATTGCCCGCCCTGCTTTCAGAGGTCGTTTTGTTTGTATTGTTAGGTGTTTTAGGCCGTTTTCAACATCATTCCAGTCATACCACCCCGTCAGTTCACACACTCGTGATCCCTGGGTGGGTGAATCAACCCAGCTATGCAATAGACATGAACACATTGTGGCAAGAGAAGCAATTGCCCGCTATGCTTTAACGTGTCGTCTTGTTTGCACATACTCATGTTTTTTGAGCGATTCTACCCAGATAGGCAATAGGACTGAAAACAGTGTAGTAAGAGCAGCCATTGCTCATCATGTTTTCAAAGGTCGTTTTGATTGCGTTGTTGGGTGTTTTACGCCGTTTTCAACATCATGTATGTCAAATCGCACGCACTGTTCATATACTCATGCATCCTGGGTGATTCAACCTAACTATGCGTTAGGACTGAAAACAGTGTGGAAAGAAGAGCCATTGCTTATCATGATTTCAAAGGTCGTTTTGTTTGTATTTTTGGGTGTTTTACGCCTTTTTCACTATCATATATGTCAAATCACACGCACTGTTCACATACTCATTCGTCCTGGGTGATTCAACCCAGCTACTCAATAGTACTGAACACACTGTGACAAAGGGAGCAATTGCCAGTCCTGCTTTCAGAGGTCGTTTTGTTGGTATTGTTGGGTGTTTTAGGCCGTTTTCCACATCATTCAAGTCATACCACCCCGTCAGTTCACACACTCGTGATCCCTGGGTGAATCAACCTAGCTATGCAATAGACCTGAACACATTGTGGCAAGAGCAGCAATTGCCCGTCATGCTTTAAAATGTCGTTTGGTTTGCATTGTATGGGTTTTGATCTTGGAAGCGAGTTGTTGCATGACTAAATAAGTGTGGAAAGTGGTGTAAAATATCTGCATGTGGAAAAGGGTGAGTATGTGTTCACTGGTCTTCGCACCTCTGCAAGTCAAATCCCTTTCGGCGGTACAGTGAACGATTTTCCCATAACCCCGTTCCCACATGCATACACTCCCTATAAATGAACTATCGAAAACATTGTGATAAAAACAGCCATTGCTCATCATGTTTTCAAAGGTGGTTTTGCTTGCATTGTTGGGGTTTGAGGCCGTTTTCAACAGCATGTATGCCCAATCGCCATCACAGTGCACATACTCGTGTGTTTGTGTGATTCTACCCAGCTAGGCAATAGGACTGAAAACAGTGTGGTAAGAAGAGCCATTGCTCATCATGTTTTCAAAGGTCGTTTTGATTGCGTTGTTGGTTGTTTTAGGCCGTTTTCAACAGCATTTATGTTAAACACACCTCACTGCTAACACACACATGCTTCCTGGGTGAATCAACCCATCTACGCGAACACACTATGGCAAAGGAAGCAATTGCCCGCCCTGCTTTCAGAGGTCGTTTTGTTTGTATTGTTGGGTGTTTTAGGCCGTTTTCAACATCATTCCAGTCATACCACCCCGTCAGTTCACACACTCGTAATCATGTTACAATACAAACAACAATTAAATCTTTCAAATATATGTCTTCGTTTCGAAAAAATGTTATGTATCATGCATTTAAATATTCTTACAATTTTTTTTCTATGTCACAAAGAAGAAATTAGAAGGAGGGTTGCGGGGTTAGCATTAAGACTGACTAGCTGGTGTCAGAATAAATGGACCAGCAGTACTGGTAACCTTCCCATGAAACGCCATGATAAAACTGAAAAATGGTTGAAGGCGGCGTGAAATACCAAACAATCAATCATTTAAATTTAACTGAGCAACGCGTTAGTTTTTATAGACGGGCAAATACTCCAATGACAATACTATGACTGTTTATACTATCGATCCATGGTTACTTCCCCTGATAAATGTCACAAACTCTGTTTGATTGATGGCAAACATTTGACAATACTTGATTAATTAATTCCTCACATAGTATATGACAATTGAATTTATTGATTAAATGTTTTGCATAGGTAAACTAAATATAGATATACTGATATGACTGGTAGAGGTAAACTAAATATAGATCTACTGATATGACTGGTAGAGGTAAACTAAATATAGATCTACTGATATGACTGGTAGAGGTAAACTAAATATAGATCTACTGATATGACTGGTAGAGGTAAACTAAATATAGATCTACTGATATGACTGGTAGAGGTAAACTAAATATAGATCTACTGATATGACTGGTAGAGGTAAACTAAATATAGATCTACTGATATGACTGGTAGAGGTAAACTAAATATAGATCTACTGATATGACTGGTAGAGGTAAACTAAATATAGATCTACTGATATGACTGGTAGAGGTAAACTAAATATAGATCTACTGATATGACTGGTAGAGGTAAACTAAATATAGATCTACTGATATGACTGGTAGAGGTAAACTAAATATAGATATATTGATATGACTGGTAGAGGTAAACTAAATATAGATCTACTGATATGACTGGTAGAGGTAAACTAAATATAGATCTACTGATATGACTGGTAGAGGTAAACTAAATATAGATCTACTGATATGACTGGTAGAGGTAAACTAAATATAGATCTACTGATATGACTGGTAGAGGTAAACTAAATATAGATCTACTGATATGACTGGTAGAGGTAAACTAAATATAGATCTACTGATATGACTGGTAGAGGTAAACTAAATATAGATCTACTGATATGACTGGTAGAGGTAAACTAAATATAGATCTACTGATATGACTGGTAGAGGTAAACTAAATATAGATCTACTGATATGACTGGTAGAGGTAAACTAAATATAGATCTACTGATATGGTAGAGGTAAACTAAATATAGATCTACTGATATGACTGGTAGAAGTAAACTAAATATAGATATACTGATATGACTGGTAGAGGTAAATGCCTGACCCTAGCAATTACGTGATACAACTGACATATTTTTAAAAACTGCGTAAATCATAATTCAGTTTAAACCGTAACCGTGAAGAATGCCGGAATATCAACTTCGCCAGATGAAAGGTAATCGGTATGGGCGTGAGACATACATGATACACTTCTAGCTTTATCTCCATTTAATAGGATGCTATATTTCTATCAGATATCCCTATTTGATTCTGGCTACGATTATAATAGTTGATCTTATTTGATTATGGGGTACATTCTTATGTAAATGTAGTCATGACATGCAATGGTCACAAAAAATACATTTAGTTATTTCCCTGTGTGATCTTTGTACAGAAGAAACTTGTATGTTATAAGTACATGTCGGTGCACAGAGAAGCCGTGTTTCGTATTTGTTCATGGGCATAAGCTTACACGAGACCACAATGTCTCGTTATGCAACTAGAGGCATTTCGGCCTATTATTATTTGATTTAAACTTATTTATTTTACAACGATTGCGAAACAAGCTTTCAGACTATATATATCAAGGTAGATGACTGGTTCCGGGAACCTAAACCAGTGCTAGTGCCGTTTGTGTGGAAAAATCCCAAAGGCAGAACCTGCTCATCATGGGATTCGAACCCAGAACCTTTGTTACGAGAGGCCGACGCTCTTACACTGCTGCACCACTGTCTTCTATTATATTTGATCATGGTCCTCATGAGCGGGAGAACAGGGATCGATCCACGATCGAGTCATACTGAAGACTTTTAAAATGGTAGAAATGATTTCACTCCTTGACGCTCAGATAAATAATATCGGCAGTGCTGGTAAATAACGCGGGAAACGTCGTGATCGTTTTAAAATCCATTTGAATGAGGTGTAAGAGACCATACAAACAGAAGAAACAATTCATGCTTAAAGGGACAAATTGGCTGTGACTATAAGCTTATGTTAAGATCCTCCTTAAGTCTTATCCACAGACGCACAAAGCTTCTCCAAAAATCTTCTGAAATTGGTTTGTGAACAGAGTAGATCTTGATTAGATTGCGCAGATATGCAGGATGATCGGGATTTGTAATTTTCGCAAAAGGCAAGGCAATTACTTTGTACATGGATTGGCAAAGGTGTGGCTTTTAAGGGTTTTGTGCAATTGTCAATAGTAATTAAGAAACAGTACAATATGCCTAGTCATAAACCTAAGATGACTGACCCGTCCTAGGCTAGAAAATGTTTACTCCTCCGATACACTATACCATGACCGCCACGATGGAACCAAGTCAAGGACGCCCGGCTAAAATACGCGCGCCAAGCACTGGTCAATTCCTATGCTCAAGATAAATTAGTCGATAAAATATAACACTTTGAATCGTTTTTGAAATTATTGGATGATTTCTTGAGTAGGGTTTAACACCATTTTCAATAGTTTTTCCGTTATATCATGGCGATCTATTCGATTAGCCATTTTTGTCCTGACATATACGAGTCAGTCGTAATGCTAAACCTACAATCATGTGCGTCAAGGAGAGAAAGCTGTCCCTGTCTATAGCAACCATACTCTTTTCCCAAATACTCATTGTCTGTATAACTGACCCTGTAAATAAAGACCACGTGTGACCAAAGACCAGAGTGTTGTCTCGCCATGTGTGGTCAAACACAGGTCTATTTGTGCTTTGTTAATCGGGATTCGTCGACCATTTGAAATGGTCACGGTGTAAGGATAACAATATATCTAAACATGTATTTAACTTTTTTTTCTTTGAAAATTGTATTGCTTATAACAATAACAATGCATATTAAAAGAAAGCCAATTATATCGTGTCAATATTATACGATATACACGTACATTAAATCGAACAATAATAGTCGCTGAAATCATGAGTTTAACCCTTTCACATATGTAGACGCTTTCTGACGCCTCGGCAGCAGGCAATGTTTTAAAACATTGTGACAAAAGGAGAAATTGTTCCTTTTGCTAAAATGTTTTCAACTTTTACCCCCAAGTAATTGTACATTCAAAAAGTATTCTGGGTATAATTGCCGTCCGCTGTAGATTTGTTGTATATGGGAAAAAAAGGGTTCACTGTAGTCCGCAACACTCATAACTACATATGAGCCGTCGCGAGAAAACCAACAGTGTGGACTCTGCGTAAAGTATTCACCCGGATCAGCATAAGCACGCCGCCCAGGCTTACCCGGATAGACACTTTTCGCCTTTTATGGTTTCTCTGTTTCAGGAATCTCTACTTTATACCTCTATTCCCCTGAGACGAAATGTGTCGGTCCGGATCAGTCTGTGCGGACTGCGCAGGCTGATCTGAGTCGATACATAACGCAGAGGCCATAATGTTGGTTTTCTCGCGACGGCTCATTTATAAATAGGTTGGAAAGATGCATATAGCACATGCGGCATATCTCGGCCGATTTTGTTACCCTACATCTTAATATTAAGGACCAGTACGTGTTCATAATATCATCGCAATTACGATAATTAATTGAACAAATACTTAAAATATTGGAAATATATATATAGTTTCAAATAAATTATAATCAAGTCTCTTTACTATCAATTGTAACTGTACTTTGTAATCAAGTATTTCGGCCTCCGGCCCATATACATAAGCATAAATCAATAACTATATACATGAAATAACATGAAAAATGAATACATTTGGTTAACATTGTTAATGTTTTACATATTTGTATCGTTTTGAAGGCCTTTTTAATGATTTTTCCAATATACTTAAGTATAAATCAATTATTATATATATGAAATAACATGAAAAATGAATACATTTGGATAACATTGTTAATGTTTTACATATTTGTATCGTTTTAAAATTTGTTTTCTTATATAGACCTATATTTATTTTCAAAATCCCTCTTTATTCGCTGAAAGCTTTTGTGACAGTTTATACCTTTCTGCAGCAAACGCCTTTGAAAACACACAAATATAGAAACTCGATATACATTAAATTAAAGTTGAAAACATTTTGCAAAATTGAGAAATTGTTCGTTATGAGTAATGTTTCCTTTTCCCACAATGTGTTCAATTTCGTCTTCTTTTGAAGCGTCCAAAAGCGTCTGTATATCGGATAGGGGTTACAACATTGAGATATAGTATGTAACTTTAACAAAAGTACGTTTACCACTAAACAATAAATGATCAAAGTTCGGGATCAGGAAGTAACGACCTTCCGTTGGAACACGTCGTCATTAAGGAGCTTGGATTGCCAGTAATGCTCACGTTCCACGGCACGTGACATGATCCAATGCGTGTATATTTTATCGTCAGCCTTGTAATACAGGCCACTCCATGCGCAGACGGATTCAGAATTGCCGTTTGCAGTGTTGTTGTAGGATACGGTCCACGCCAGGACGACGGTCGTGTTGGTAACGGATTCAGCCCACGTGTATTTTCCTGAAAGGTCGTAGTAATCGTCGGCATTTCCGACAGCGCTGTGGTATCGTCCGGCGACGTGGCCTTCGGAACACCATTCGATTGCAAAACTAGAGTCGAGTTGATTCTGCCATACTCCCTTCAATCCACAGTGATTTGTATCTGGGAAGATAAACAATAGGCGTAATAATACAATTGCAGTATTATAGGTTATCGCAGCTGTATGGGAAACTACGAGGGGCATAAATTGAAAATGTGTGCATTTACATATTTAGTTATTATAAATTAACATATTTCCCATAAATTCTGAAGATGTTAATATGATAGTAAGCTCATGGAGCAATTTACGATTTCCAAGTGTTGGATGAGTTCCACTGGCAGAACTCTACCAAACGAACGAGTTCCAACACTGTATTTCCACATATAAGCCGTCATTGATTTGTATCTGGGAATATAAACAATAGACGTAATAATGCAATTGCAGTACTAAAGGTTATCGCAGCTGTACGGGAAGCTACGAGTGGCTATCCAAATATTCGTGGACAAAAAGCATAAATTGAAAATGTGTGCATTTACATATTTGAAACTTGTAGATATTGTAAATTAACATATTTCCAATAAATTCTGAAAATAGTAATATGATAGTTAGCTCGTGGAGCAATTTACGATTTCCTCGTGTTGGATGAGTTCCTCTGGCACTGTATTTCCACATATGAGCCGTCCCGCGAGAAAAACTAACATTACGGACTCTGCGTAAAGTATCGATCCGGATCAGCGTAAGCATACCACATAGGCTAACCTGGACGGACACCTTTTCGCCTCCTGTTGGTTTTCTGTTTCAGGAATCATATACCTCTATTTCCCAGAGACGGAATGTGTCGGCCCGGATTAGCCTGCGCGAATTGCAAAAAAATACCACAGTAGATTACAATAAAATGCATTAATTGATTGAAGGGTGCAATTTTAAAGTTCGCAGGATAAGTCAGTAGCGGGTGTGACCACCAGCAGCATTCACCACAGCTAAACATCTTCTTCGCATTGATGCGATCAAGCGACGCACACAGTTAATCCAATGCAATTATCCAGGAGTGGCGTAACATTCCCATTAACTGTGTGCGTCGTATATATATATATGTTAGTATGTGTATTGGTATATGTATATATATATATATATACAATTGCTTGTGTATATATGTGTGTTTATACATATGCATATAAACTTGATTTTAAACTTATTTAATTACTATTTCTCAACTATTTCATTGTCTTAACCATGTCTGTATGTATATTTGTGAATATCAACCATGAGCTGTTTATGCTTAAGTTGAAAATAAAATATCTCTTCTCTTCTCTTTAAATGTTCGAGTAACTGATTATCTCTAATATAAATTATTTACCCGTATACTATTCAACAAAAAGCAATGTTCTAGACACCCTAATTGTAATGATATGTTTCTCGAAAACCATAATAATAAATGATATGTGTCTTTATACTCGTTGTGGTTTCCTAGTCCGATCTGACGATTAATATATGCCGAAGCATAGGCACTCAAGCTCATGTTTATTCGGAGTGTAATTAATATTTCCGTTCTAGTTAATTATACGAGGTAAACATATTCTACCATGCAAAGTCACTTTTGTTTAAGAACACCCAAATCTGCTCGTATAAACAAGGACCGTACTAGTGGATTGTTTTCATGTTGGACACTCGTATATACACGTTACTACGATGGTTGTTCACAATCAAGTTTCTTTTTATTGTTATCTCAAGATCATGTGCATGCCAGTAGGTAAGAGACACTATTCCCTTCAAATTGCGAGAATACGCAATGAGCCACAGGAACCTGTCACCCTGTTGTTTCGATTGAGATGAACGAAGCAGAAATATTTAGATTTGGCTTAGCCGGTAATGTTGAAAACTGTCGGCCAAGAGGTCGTGAGCTCGAATCAATACTTGATCATTCATTTAACCGATGTTTAACACGGAAAGTCAGGAAATTTAAAATAATATATAAATGGCCGCCTTGATATAACTGCAATTATGTTGAACCTGACTTAAGAAATCCGCTGTCTCTCGTATACAACTGTTCGGCTGTAAGTCTTAGTTTAGGCCGTTAACATATGTTGTCCTCACATGTTCTCTTGTTCTGGATCTAATGTTAATTCTTCATAGAACTTATTATCAGAAAGTGTTGTATTTACCATACTTGTATGATGATTTATGCCCACCTTTGACTACTTCTTTAATAACGGTGTACATGTAACTATCTAACTTAACTGGTTTTAAAGCTTTACGTTCGTCTTTTGAAAAATGGCGATACAGACAACCAAATCGAATTCAAGGTTACTCTATGTAAATGTTTGTTACGATTAACCATAAAATAAATAACCGGGCCCTGAGAGCCGAATTGAGCCGTAACGAAAGTAAACACGAAACAGATCTGTCGGAAGACGTTTGCGGCACGACATAACCATTATTATGAGCCGTCGACGAGCAGGAGAAATGCCTCAACAACAACATTAATGAACCTCAAAAACACTTGTTTATCCATTTTTGATCGATTTCGTTAGAACAATCTTTCAATGCATATGTAATTCAACAAAAACAGTTATCGAATGCGATTCTATATTTTAAGAAGAATATTCAAACCAGTAGCTAAAGCAGCAGCTACACAAAGGCTGAACAAATTGCTAGCATCTTCATGGCATTAACCGTATGTCCTTTTTAACTTGTATAAGAGCCTGATTGAACATCCCCTAGTGTTCAAGTGTTCGTGTACTACAGATGACACACTGCTATATGTTCTACAAATTGTTTGTTTAGATGTATCCCTCTTTCATAATTACTCGAACATTATAGGCACAGACAATACTGTTCAACGGTTTTTGTACAACAATACAAATAAATACTAAAATACACTATTTGATTCACGTCAAATAACACTAGTTTACCCATTTTGTGATCGATTTAGTAAGAACCAGTTTAAATGCATATGCAATTTAACAAGATAGTGATCGAAGCCTGAAGAAAACTCAATTTCATACTTTAAGAAGAGTATTCAAATCAGTAGCTGAACACAAACAGACACAGTTGTCAGCATCCTAGTAGCATTAAACAAATGTGCTTTGTAACATTTCGAAGTCCTTTATTGAACCTCATCTAGTATTCAATAGTTCGTGAACTACAGATGACACACTGGTGTATGTTCTACAAATTGTTTGTTTAGATGTCTCCCTCTTTCATAATTACTTGAACATTATAGGCACAGACAATACTGTTTAAAAGTTATTGTCCAACAATACAGATACATATTAAAATACACCAGTTGATGAACAAAGCATATTTTTTAGATGTTTATTGATAACATACGAATACAATTCGATCTCAGTATTTAACATACTTTATATATTACGAACACGTTTCAAATACAGTTAAAAAGGAGCTCCAGTTAAACAAACAGAGTGCCGCTAAATTATTCTTACCTTCAAGTAGATGTTCTTTATCAAACAGCAAGTCCTGTTTTGTTATAACCTATCTTGGATACTGGGTTAATGATCAATACGTGTCGGCTATGTTATGACTTATATATTATTATCTAGTGTGACAACATGACATTTTAGAAAATTGAGCATATTGAAATATTTCTTTTAAAGCAGCTGTTCGTAGTTTACTTTGTTCCTTAATTGTTATAGCGCGTGTATATTTCATATTACTATTTTGTATTTCAATGATTGTTAACCGCCAGAAACAATCTTTACTAGAATCAGTAATCAACGATAGATTGTAAGATATTAGCATGAATAATACTATTCCATTGAACGTTTCATCAAACTGGCATTGCGTGTCAATTGACGTGATTGAAAATACCATATAATATTATTACAATTTAATATATATCTACCAGTTTTTATGCAGTTATAGTTACTGTTTTTGTTATTGTTTCTTTAATATCGAATTAAATATATATAGTGTTTAAATAAGGATATAAATATGAGGATAACCAACTCCTGTTCACGATGCCTCATACATTATAGACATTATTCTATTGATTAAATAATATTCAACCTTTGTGTTTGCGCTTGCATACGAAATAGAACAATTGCTTTTACCAGTAACAGACAAAGTCAAATGCGAACCTTGGATTAGGCCAAACCTGTATAACTCTCCAGATAATTTGACAACAATATATTGACATACATGTACATTGTATTATACACGGATAGCTAAATATTTGATTTAGGTCCACAAATTTTCATCCGAGTATTTACAATATCAACATGTAAGTACTCGTACCATTCTCTCCAGACAAATTTAAAAATAAAAATCCCGATATTTTAATTGTGATAAACGTACAGAAGACTTGAATTTGTCAAAAGTCACTTCTTGAAAACACACTTACCTTCACGTGTTGTCTATTCATATTGTCAATTTTTCGCCAGGATGTAAAAATGTCAAGTTATAGCGAATAGTTCTACAATCTTGGAGTGTAAACTGATTAATCCAATATTGATTTAAATTGAAAAATATTTTTCAGTAAAATGACTTGACTGAACACTACATGTTAATATATTTGGAGAAAAAATGATCATGCGGTCATATCAGTTGGTGTTCTGTAATGATATTTGAAAAAAATCTTAGTTGTACTGTTAAATAGTATGGCGACAGAACGATAAACACATTATTACAGAAAAAAGTGAAAGACAATATTTGTATACATCTCAATATAGAATTATACCATATTCACTAATTTTTTCCATTATTGAAAGCGTTTTTTCCCGGATATTTCAGTCACTTTCGGGAAGTATTTTTGTCATATTTTCAATATCTTCTAAAATAACCAATAGGGGAAAAAACATGCCCTTATATCCTTTTGTACGAATGTTTAAGATCCGACTGTTTAACGTCTAAAATGGATGACCTGGAATCATTTCATAATTTTCAGAGGGCACCTCTGATAAACTTTTTTCTTGTCATTTATCTTTGCAACCAGTTTTACAGTCAACCACGATTCTCATTTACAGTAACAACACGCATCGTTTTAAATCTTTGTCTAAATCTGTGCACGTGCCATCGCATTTGGAAACATCTACCAGAAACATCACTATCATCGGCAGCAAGTGCAATTCCATCTATAATCGAAAACAAACTCAGATTTAGCTCAGTTGGTAAAGATGTGTATTGTTGGTCAATGGATTGAGTTTTCGAATCAGTACTTTGGCATTTCATTCATTCCGAAGTTTGACAAAAGCCTTTGTGGCTAAAGTCAATCTCCCACAAATGGGACCAATGTCTATTTATGAAGGTAGCAAATTATCCGGATATAATGTGCGAACAATTTGTGCGAAGAGCAAGGAAACCAATGTGCTGATGAACTGGTTGCCAGGCTACAACTGGCATACTGTTGAACAGTATTGAAGAAATCAGTGTGAATCATGTAAGTAACTCTTTCCATACTTAATTAAATGTCATACTTAATAATCCAGTAAAAATGTAGGCTTAACATGGCTGTCCGACCACACGTTCCTTATGTTAGGGTCGTTAGAATGTGTTAATCGCACATATATATTTGTGACATTTACAATTCTTTCTGATGACTCGACGTTTATGCACTTTTAGTTTAAACATATTTAATTCTCATATATTTTACATAGAAGGAAATATCAAGAAATATACAATAGAGAAATTGATTGGACTGAAAGCTTATAGCTTATTTTATGTCCTCTACAATGACGATTGATTTACAGGAAGCACGGAAAATTGTTAACATGTTCAGAAAATATCAGTTTACTTTAGCTTAATAATTTATCATACACGAACAAATATACATAAAATCGAGTGAAGAGAGAGCATGATAGGGAGAAAGAGGGGGAAACAGAGGAAAGGGGAGATAAATGAGGGTAGGTGCTAGTAAGGGAGGTTAGTCAGTGTATATGTTAAATATCCATACCAAAACAAATAAAACAAACAAAGATTCATAAAGAGTTGCAAGTTAACAACAAATAATTAAGGAAAGGTGTTAATTATCGCGAGCTAAACCTTTTGGTTCCGATTATAAATATTTGAACTGATTAAAAAATAATCTATTATTTTTTACTTGGATTGATGAGTTTGGATTTCCATCTAACAAAATATCAAGCCTAATGTTATGTGGAAGTGGAGAATCAACAACATTCCTGAGAAAAAGACGATGATTGAGCCGGTCCACTACATTTTGTTCGTAATCGGGTATGTAATACCTTTAAATACCTATTCAAATAGTTATAATATAGAGGCGGTTTAGTAATATGAAATTAAAAGATCTTAAAGGTTCAGCATTTTTTATTTCGGGTGACAACATATTCCATTCTCTTATTGATGAAGGAAAAAAATAATTAATAATCTTTTGTTCTAGAGTGTATTGTTTGCACGTTATCAGAGTTTCTAAATGCATATTGAGAATTTTGACATACCATAGTTGGGACTTTATTTCAAGATTCAAGATTCAAGATTTATTTATTCAGTATCGTAAACTTTACAAAGTTTCTAGTTACTTACATATAATGATATATTATATAATACAAATATCAAGTCAAGACAACTAAGTGCACAATGTTGTTTCGACAAATATATTCTATCAATATATAATTAAGGTTGAACATATATGGAAATGTAAGAAATATATGTGAATATTTATAAAGACAGATATATCTTACATATACTTACACGTACATATAAATGATAAGAAACATATTGGATTTCCATGGCATATCGCATGATAGCTTGAGATTTTTAAGTGATATTAATTAAGCTTATCATTTGTGCAAAAGCTTCACGTAAATATTTGGCCAAGTTCAATAACGTAACAGTTTTATCAGTTTTTAATAAATCAATAAATTTGTTTACAGATGGCTTAACTCTGTAATAAGGTTTAATGAATTTGGTTCTAATTTTCGAATAAACAGGTCATATTAAAACAAAATGGTATTCGTCCTCAATATCTTTTTCATGACATAAATTACAATACCTTTGTTCATAGTCAATCCTTTGTGAAGTATATCGGCCAGATTCTACTCTCAAATTGTGAGACGATAAGCGTAGTCTGGCAAGATGCATGCATAGATTACTGGGTAAAACATTCAAATATTTTTCACAGTCAAACGTATCTTTAAGTAGTTTATATATTCTCAGTGAACAGCTACTATTTAAGTTAGATTACCATCCTTTTGTGAAGATATCAATTAATATCTGTTTAACAATTCCAGGAAATGATTTATAGTTAATAATACATTGGTTTTCCCAAGCATAAGATAACCCAGATGTGTCAAAGATATAGTTTACTTTATTTTTGCCCAATGATTACAACCTTTTAAACAATCTGTAAGCATTGTTTGATATCATCTTCTGATAATCACATTATCTGTTGTAATACTTTTGCACCAATAATGTATTATTCTATATAATCTGGCTATGTATAATAGGTATCTTCCAATCTCCCCATGTGTTGATTGTTTAACATGTAAAATTTGCTTTAAGAATTTAAGATGAACTCGCTCCATTTGCTTAGACTTTGAAAAAACCTGTTATTTCACATCCATAATTTAATGTGGCTCCAACAAAGGAATACAAAAGCTGACATAACGTATTTATTTTTATATTATATTTCCTTACATTTACCATTAGAGCATGTAATGCTTTAATTCCTTTATCAACAATAAAATCGTTGTGTAACAGACAAGAGCCGGTGTAGTTAAAAACACATCCAAGGTAGTTAAAGTCATTCACTAATTCAATATCTTGCCCCTTAAAAGTCCATGATTCACTAGCCCTTACCCCACCTCATTTCCTAAATACCATAACTTTTGACTTATCTACATTTACTGACAAACCCCTATTATCACAACAACTTTCCAACAAGTTTAGGCTATTTTGAAGATCTTCAGGACTGTTACCAAAGATTACCATATCGTCAGCAAACAACATTACAATAAAAGTAATGTCATCAATAGTAAGTCCAGAGTTAGCACGGTCATTAAGAACAAGTTCTAAGTCTTCTAGAAAACGTGAAAACATTATAGGTGAAATTACCTCCCCTTGTTTCAATCCTAATGCACATTCGAAAAAAGTCTGATTAATCACTACAACATCTTACCCTTAAGACAGTTGAATACATGTCACGTGTTATACGCAGTAATTTCCCTTGGATCCCAACTTGATATAACTTATACCATAAACCTTTATGATAAATGCTATCAAATGCCTTCTGTTAATCAACAAAAGCGCAATACAACCTGCCTTTATTAATTAAAACATGTTGGATAATGGAATTTAAAAAAAATAGCATCTGTTGTAGAACGTCCATTCCTAAAACCAAACTTAGCATCACTAATAATATCATTAGTTACGACCCAGTCACGTATGCGTTTATTTAATATACCCGTAAACACTTTTAAAAAAAACTGACTAGGATTATACCTCGGTAATTATTTTTCAATTTTCATTTAGAGTGGAAAAATATTTGTAAAAATCTTCTAGGCTAATGTCAGAACTTTTTGTTTTCTTCTTTTTACTAAAAAGTTTCCAAAAATCTTTAGGGTTGCCTTTTCCGTTTGCTTATAAGTTGTGTGTACACCTTCTTATTGTCGCACATTTCTTCATTATTTATGTTACTTTTACAGGCATTATATTTACTTAAGGATTGTAGGTAAATTTGTTTTAGAATTGTTGCAATCTAAATCGAACCATTCAGTCTTTTCTATGTTCAGACCATTCGAAATACTATTATTATTCGACCATATACAGATTTGCTAAATAAAGGCTGTGCGACATCATTAATAACACTAGAAAAAAACAAAGAAAAACTTATTTACATCATCCTTATTACACGTTCATGGATACAGTCTGTATCCTTATCTAATAATGGCAATTGGGAGATCAGCTTACTTCGAAATTCATTGCGGTAATCATTATCCCACTTTATGATATTTACCTGGGTTTACCTTGGTATCGAGACCGTTTTCGGCTTCCGCCTCTCTGGTCTATTTTAGATTTTTTTTACTTGTGCCGCTTCCGGTCCTCCATAATATGGCACACATTTAAAAACTGGATCATTCCAGCACTTGTTTAGCAAGTTTTTGGAATTATTTACATTTTTTGCATTTATGACGTCTTCAGGCAGATTATTCCATGGTTCAATGATTCTTTGTGAAAATAAATACTTTCGAATGTTTAATCTACAGTGGCATTTGTACAGTTTCGGATTATGACCTCTGGTATTGGTCTAATGAAAGTGGAATAACTTGTGAATGTTAACTTTATCAATGTTGTTTAAAATCTTGTAGGTTTCCTCCATATCAGCTAGGAATCCGCTGTGGTCGAGTGGTTAGCGTCGGGGATTTCGAAACCGGGTGTCCCGGGTTCGATCCCCAGTCGTGGCACTACGGTCATGGTGGAGTGCCCTTGGGCAAGGCACATTTTGTAGCCTAGTACTGGTTTGTTTACCCACGGATCATGAATACGTGAACTGTCGCCGTGATATAACTGAAATATTGTTGAAAACGGCGTAAAACCCCAATAAATAAATAAATAAATCCATATCAGCTCTTAATCTCCTATATTGTAGTGTGGGTACTCCAAGTTCTTTGAGTCTCTGTGGATATTCTTTGTTCTTGATTGATGGTATTAATTTTGTAGCTCTTTTTTAAACATTTTCATGAAGTAAATCATACGTTTTGTTTATTACCGACCAAACTGAGCTCCCACTCAGATGTGGCCTCACTAGGCTTTTGTAATGGACTAGAAGCATACTTTGTTCATATGCGAAAATGATCGTCTTATAATGCCTAGCATTTGGTTTGCTTTTTTGACTTTAGAACTTATGTGTTGACTGAATTTTAATTTGTTGTAAACTATGATACCTAGGTAGTTTTAGTTTATACTTTTTTATAGTTTTATACTGTAGTTGTTGGTATCATGTTACCGCTCATGTGATAGGTGTAGTTTGTCTCTTGTCCTAGATGTAGATGATTACATTTATTATTGTTAGATTTTAAAAGCCATGTATTGGACCATTCAGTTAGTTCGTTCAAATCGTTCTTGTAACATTATTATTATTAATGGGCAATAACCAAAGTTATAAATAGCATTGACTCGTTGTAAGTGTTATCTTTCTTTGAATGCTAATTGCCTTGATTATAAAAATGTAAACACCAGTTGATGAAAATAAAATGGTTGAATTACACGCTGTTTATTATCTCCATAATATGATCCATATTCATAGCGTTAGGGCTTCAAATATATTACAAAGTTTAGCATAACGTTACAGTTCTGAATGTTATCTTTGTCTTTGGTATTATTAACTACCGAGTATATCTTAGTTTATCTATGTTGGATACCACATCCGGGAGGTCGTTTATGTAGAAAGTAAACAAAATTGGTCATAAGACGCTGCCTTGAGGTATACCACTAATAACAGGCGCCCACCTTGAGTGTGAGTTGTTTAGGACTACTCTTTGTTCTCGTCCAGTTCGGAAATGTTCTATCTATTTATGTAGATTTCCGCCTATGCCATATCCTTTTATGCAGCACGGTATCAAATGCCTTCTGAAAGTCTAGATATATGATATTCATCTTGTTTTTTTCCATCTAGGTTAATAGTACAATCTTCAATGTCTTCTAAGAGTTGAGTTTGACAAGATCTACAACTCCTGAATCCGTGTTGATGGTGTTGATGGTTAGTAAATAAATTGTTTGACTCGATGTGGTTCATAATTGCATCTCTAATTTCTGTTTCCATTATCTTCCCTATAATTGAGGTTAAACTTATTGGTCAGATAAAAGGTTTTTAGGTCCTGTTTTGTGAATAGGCATTATGTTTGCTAGTTTCAATTCCGTTTGTACAATGGAATCTGTCATCGACTGGTTTAATAAGTTAGTTAACGGTGTCGTTATTTATATAACAGTTTCTGTGATAACTTTTGGGTGCATGGAGTCGTACCCTGGAAATATGGCTAACATTGCCAGAATTATCGTTCTTTGTTGCGACATTTAATTTTGAAAACTAAAGGCGCATGATCTGATCATTCACAAACAATCGCTTACCAAATTAAAATCGCATTCGCCAAGCAGAAGATAATCAATAACGCTTGAACCTAGCTTACTAGCATATGTATAGATACCCACCCCGTGGTCGGAATATAATCTTCCGTTAGCAATGCGTATGCCAGTTGATTTACACAAATCGAGAAGTTTAAGCCCGTGTGAGTTACTGACAGAATCCATCGGACAACGGTAAAGCGGTTCATCAACAATATAACCAGTCTTAGCAATGTCCAAATTATAATCAGAAACAATGTTATCACATTTTGACCCATTATCAACTCGTGCGTTAAAGTCGCCGCATAAAAAGATACTTCCCTTTTCTTCAAAATGCTCAATGTCCTCTTGTAGAGTTTGAAGTAAATCGACATATACAACGCTATAGTACGGCGAGTTTTCTACCAATAGATATACTGCAGCAATGTATATGTCCTTATCAGTTTTAAAGAACATTTTTATCAAAGCATAGTCATATAATTGTGTCAAATTGTGATTTAACGATCTTTACCCCCGCACTGATAGATTTGCGGATAAATACTGTAAGACCGCCACTATTTCCTCGAGCACGCATATTTTGCGCGTTCCTGTAAAAGTTATAGCTTTTATAGCCACTAATGTCTAATTTTGTATTAGATTTTGCCCATGTCTCATACAAAAACACAATGTAATTGGATTCAATTTTCTTACGATAATCACTGTCTGAGTGTTTATCGCTAAGACCATGTACGTTCCAAGATAGTACATTTAGTTCGTCCTCGGCGCACCGTTAGTAAGAATCGGTCTGCACTGGTCGCCAATTTATATACAGCCTATCATAAATCAACCATGCCGATTTATCCTGCTGCTTTGCGGCTTTTAGCTGAGGGATGAGGCTCTTTCTGCGTGCCGCGATTTCCTTCGGAATCTGCTCGGAAATGCAATAGTTGGTGTTTCTTAGCTTTGAAGATTGTTTGCGTACCATTTCTCTGTCTTTGTGATTAATGGACTTGGCAACCGTCATAAGAGGATATGTAGATTAGTCTTGCTTTTGACCCATTCAGTGTACCATTTAAAACTTAATTCCGTTAACCATATCTTTAGCCATTTTAAGTTTTTCAATCAAGAAATCACGCACTATCTGTTCTGATTGGACGGTACTCTCTCCTTCGGATTCCGTTATGTTTGAAAATTATAAGTTGTTTCGCATGGATTGGGTTTGGACGTACAATAGTTGGTCCTTCGTGACACCCTTTTCTTTTTGTAGTTGTGACAACTGCTCATTAGCTAATCCAAGTGAAAAAGCCATGGTCTCAACTCTATCCTACACCTTTACCACCTTTTCCTCCGTTGTTTTCATATTATCATATACATGATTTTTCAAAGCTTTAAGCTCGTGTTCTAAACTACTAACCCTTTTCTCAAATGAGTCCAGTTTAACCTTTTATCGATGTAGTCTATTTTTGTTATCCAAACGCTTCAGATAATCAATAATAACAATGTCCGACGATGATCGTTCCAGAAACTTTGGTTTTGTAACACTTTTCTCTATACTTCCGTTATTAGCACGTCCACACAAAATACTGGCGAATCCATATCAGACAGAGATTGGTTAAATAATACACTGTTTATTTGTCGAATACTTTCACTTACACTTACACTTTCGAATCCGCTCCCTGATGACTCGACACGTCCTTTTTGTCCGCCATTTGGCCGCCATTTGGTCGCCATGTTTTGGAGTCTTTGTTTCAATCGGATCAGTGTAACTACTTTTCTTCCGCTTAATTTTCCTGTTTCTTCCACCCATATGCCAAGTTGTGCGACTATAATGTATCCTAAAGCTTCATATATCTTTTACAGCAGAACTTATCAATTGTGCTCGTTTATAGTAGAAATCTATTTTTTATCGGAGCCCAAAATTTAGTTAGATTTCCACCTCATCTTATTGTAAAGATCAAAAATTGAAACTTAGTAGTTCCGGAAATAATTCTCGCTCCTTCATGCTGTATCTTTTCTTATCTATTCTTATCATTTTGATTACAGTTATCCCATACAACATCTGCATATTCCAAAAAAGGTCTTCTGAAAGAAAAATAACTAATTTCAATGAATTTTCTATCCAAAACAAATTTCAATATTCTCATTATTTTGATTCTTTTCCAAGCTTTAACCGCTATATAATCAATATGTTCGTGCCACGTGCAATCAGTAGCAAGATTAAGACATAGATGTGTATGTATATTAACCTCTTTTATCGTCTTGTTACGCATATATAAGAGATCGTGCGCATTTCCGTTAAGTTTGCGCGAAAAGAGAAGAGTTTCATATTTGGAGGGATTAAAATTAACTAGCCATGATTAATATCAAGCTGTGTCTATGTATGCACGTTTGGTTATACATAGTCTACATAGTCACAGCTTTGTCGGTTTTCTAAACTTATGTTATAGTCATATTGTACCCCCCCCCCCCCCCCCACCCCCCACCCCCCACCCGCAAAACCGTGTTAAAAGTCATCTTACACACTACATGTAGTATATACTTGTTTATCTTTCTGTTCAGGATTAGAAAGCTATTTGTTCATACTAGTTTCAATAAGAAAATATTATTTACCATACTTATAATAATTGTTGTCGACTGCACCACCTTTGTCTGTTTCTATAATCTAACTTACGTGACACATGTTGATTAAATTGAAAACGGTTCAATTTGTCAATATAATTTAAAAACAATAACTGAGAATTGAAAAAGAGACAAACTGACTATTTGTTTCTGAATGCAAATGATCTTCGCAAATAAACGACATTATTTTGCCTGCTTATTGGTGCATCTAGCAATCGTAGGTGAATTAATTTTACTGATATGCATAACGTAATTACTCATTAGCTTGCCAGCTACTTATCATGCTTAACATATTTTAACAACAGAGAATTGAATATATCATAAAGTCGACTCGGCATTACTTATTAACAATGGTCAATGGATATATTAATCAGACCACTGCCTGCTTGCACAAACTATGTAGACAACTGCAAGCATATTGAAAGTGTTTCATGAACTTACAGGTGACATTTTAGTCCCCTACTGTTACTCAGTGGAGTGTAGGTGCAATGTTGTAATTGATACAGCCCAATCTGGGCTTGCTGTTATCATTTTGGGCAGTTTTTGATTTGTGTTGTTTTTATTCCTAATTTGGGATTTTGTTGGGCTAGCTATTAACATTTTGAGTATCTTTTTTGTTTTAGTTTAAAAGCCGCCAATTACTGGGCAAAAGTATATTAAAATAATAATGAATAAAAATAAATTTATTTATTTGTGTTGCAGTTTATCAATTGCTCCGTTAAAAATACGGCTTTCCATTATGGATAGTAACGGGTTATTACGGGTCATTGTTGATTTTGTTGTCCTCTGCCTGCGGAAGTGTTTGGTTGCATTTGGGTATTTCTCACGATGGTCCATGTTTTACACTTCACCCGTGTTCAACCCACGAGGTAAGGAATATGTTTCTGCTGCCAATTTCTGTTAAAAACCACCCTCCCGTTCCAAGACAATAGAGTTAAATATAAGGTATTACCTTGTCAAACATGATACTGCTCTGAGAATGTTTGTTTCTGAGAATGTTTGTTTCAGACCAACATCAAAGACAATGATTGGGATCCAGTGGTTGGTATAAACCAAGTATAGTATTCTATGGACATCTCAGATGTTTGATCAACCGAATATGCCTTTTTGTGTGTGACTTCTACAAGAAATGTGAGTGGCGGCCGGCGAAGTTGAAAATGTTTTATGAATTTGACATTTCATTCTCCTTATGATGTCCCTGGGAAGCTAGGTTCAATGTTGTATTTGATGCAGCGTAATTTGGGCTTGGAATTAACATTTTGAGCAGGTTTTCTTTTGTGTTATTTTTTATGCATTATTTGGACTTTTGTTTTGGGTTAGCTATTGACATTTTGAGCAGCCATTTTTTGTGTTCTGTTTGCTGGTTGTCTATACGCCGCAACCAATTACTTGGTAATGTATATTAAAATAAAAAATAGAATAAATATATTTGTGTTGCATTTCATAAATTGCTCCGTAATAATAAAAAAGAATTGATTTCCTTGGTAGCTAATTTTTCCTTCATGTTTCAGGAGATAAAGCAGAGTTTAGCTTTGTTGGCTAGTATCTGATAATATAAACATGAGCTTGATATTTTTACATTGATTCAATGTCTTGTTCATAGTCCATTTTAATATATATCATCACGTGTGTATTCATTAAAGTGATGACAATTGATGCACATTATAATGATATACATCTTTACACTTGTATAAGGGTTCGGCTTTGCATTCCTTCCGACAATTGGCAAAGGTCATATATTTACCAGCATCATTCGTCTCCTACGACATATGTCCAATATTCTAAATCCATGAAATAATGATGACAGGTACTAAAAATAATTGACTTGCCCTTCATACAGTACTTCCAATGAAATTATTCTCTATAATTTACGGAACTACATTTGCGACGAGTCACACTATCCTTTCCTATCATTTCTGTCGTTTTACTTTTAGGTTTTTATCCATCATTTGCATTACGATAATATAATGACGTCATGTTAGTGAAATTTGGATTTGTAACATCCGGTTAGTCAGTAAAACCTTGTTAGTTTTTATATGAACTCATTTTTAAAGATAGGCGACGAGTGTTATTACATGCAAATTATCACATATAAAATTACTTGTGCTCGTTCCTTTATCGAGTTCGTATTATCATATTTAATTATTTCCTCTAGAAGTTTTTTTTGGTTCGATATTTTCTTTTCATCCTATCAAAACGTAGGAGTATCGTGACTGCATCGAAAAATTCACTCTGGACACATATTTTGGATAGACGGTATAGCAATTTGCAAAGTTCATACACATTACCCATTGATGGGGAAAAAATCGCGGCTTCGACGTCGATTTGTTTACCCGTATCAGTACAATTTTCGACAGTTCATTTTTGGCCTGGGGCTTTAGCCCCTGGTCAGAGTACTAAAATACCATTGTTTCTGAGTTGGCAGCCTGCCAATTGCTGTTAACACACTATAACGCATTTTAGGGTGAGACTGCGCCAGAATAATAGTTCATCAGGGATTCCACATAACTTCATTTAAAAGGTTAGGATAACCCAAAAAAGATCATTATAATGTTATTGGAACATCGGTGAAAAACTTAAGGCGTGAGTGGGTCACTATATCAAATTGAAGGAAAATCTTGTTAATACTCAAGAGGCCGAATGCTTTGCTTCAGCAGCTTGAAACTTTGTCAGAATGTTTGTATTGATAATATCTAGTCCATATTCGAATATGGGTCATATCAGTTAAGAAAAATAGGTCACTAAGCCAAATGAAGGAAAATCTTGATAACATTCTGGAGGTTGCATTTTGAATCTTTGTCAGAATAATTGGCTTGATGAGCTTTGCATTGATCAAACACTTTCTCCCAGTCTAGTTTATGGTTTAGAGAATTAGTTCTACTTGATGGAAGTTGATTTCACATTGACATATTCCTCAATATAATAAAGCAGAAACTTCAAAATAGTCTGCCTAAACCTGCTGTCAAATTTCCCTTTGATTCTTCATTTCATAAATGTGTATACTTGTGAGCTCTTGCACTCAGGTGAGCGATATAGTGCCAACAAGGTCCTCCTGTTTTCAAATTGGCAGTTTCATAATATTTACTATTTTTGATATGAATAAATACATAGACATAAGCTGCAATTGTCATTTCCTTTCACCTTTTCCCTACTACTCCAACCTTCCTGCAGCCCGCAGGCCGTTAGCACTTTCAGTGCTTTGATTATAGGACTGAGGGGGGGGGGGGGGGGGGGGGGGGGGGGGGGGGGGGGGGGGGGGGGGCTATTACTCCAA
Organism: Serripes groenlandicus; assembly: GCA_031761405.1. Taxonomy (NCBI): domain Eukaryota; kingdom Metazoa; phylum Mollusca; class Bivalvia; order Cardiida; family Cardiidae; genus Serripes; species Serripes groenlandicus. Next base: position 210,182 of record JASEVX010000209.1, on the reverse strand, counting down.
TGACAATGATATGAATCTTTAGACTATCGATCCATGGTTACTTCCCCTGATAAATGTCACAAACTCATTTTTTTTTTTTTGAAAACGACTTATAATAATGAAATGTGTCTTGTTGTTTTTAGAATTTTCAAATTGATGGCAAACATTTGACAATACGTAATAAATTAATTCCTCATATATTATATGACAATTGAATTTATTGCTATTACTCCAATGACAATGATATGAATCTTTAGACTATCGATCCATGGTTACTTCCCCTGATAAATGTCACAAACTCATTTTTTTTTTTTTTGAAAACGACTTATAATAATGAAATGTGTCTTGTTGTTTTTAGAATTTTCAAATTGATGGCAAACATTTGACAATACGTAATAAATTAATTCCTCATATATTATATGACAATTGAATTTATTGATGAAATGTTTTGCATAATTATCCGTGTAAGACCATAAGGCAAACTAAATATAGATCTACTGATATGACTGGTAGAGGTAAACTAAATATAGATGTACTGATATGACTGGTAGAGGTAAACTAAATATAGATCTACTGATATGACTGGTAGAGGTAAACTAAATATAGATCTACTGATATGACTGGTAGAGGTAAACTAAATATAGATGTACTGATATGACTGGTAGAGGTAAACTAAATATAGATCTACTGATATGACTGGTAGAGGTAAACTAAATATAGATCTACTGATATGACTGGTAGAGGTAAACTAAATATAGATATATTGATATGACTGGTAGAGGTAAACTAAATATAGATATACTGATATGACTGGTAGAGGTAAACTAAATATAGATCTACTGATATGACTGGTAGAGGTAAACTAAATATAGATCTACTGATATGACTGGTAGAGGTAAACTAAATATAGATCTACTGATATGACTGGTAGAGGTAAACTAAATATAGATCTACTGATATGACTGGTAGAGGTAAACTAAATATAGATCTACTGATATGACTGGTAGAGGTAAACTAAATATAGATCTACTGATATGACTGGTAGAGGTAAACTAAATATAGATCTACTGGTATGACTGGTAGAGGTAAACTAAATATAGATCTACTGGTATGACTGGTAGAGGTAAACTAAATATAGATCTACTGATATGACTGGTAGAGGTAAACTAAATATAGATCTACTGATATGACTGGTAGAGGTAAACTAAATATAGATCTACTGATATGACTGGTAGAGGTAAACTAAATATAGATCTACTGATATGACTGGTAGAGGTAAACTAAATATAGATCTACTGATATGACTGGTAGAGGTAAACTAAATATAGATCTACTGATATGACTGGTAGAGGTAAACTAAATATAGATCTACTGATATGACTGGTAGAGGTAAACTAAATATAGATCTACTGATATGACTGGTAGAGGTAAACTAAATATAGATCTACTGATATGACTGGTAGAGGTAAACTAAATATAGATCTACTGGTATGACTGGTAGAGGTAAACTAAATATAGATCTACTGATATGACTGGTAGAGGTAAACTAAATATAGATCTACTGATATGACTAGTAGAGGTAAACTAAATATAGATCTACTGATATGACTGGTAGAGGTAAACTAAATATAGATATACTGATATGACTGGTAGAGGTAAATGCCTGACCCTAGCAATTGCGTGATATAACTGACATATTTTTAAAAACTGCGTAAATCATAATTCAGTTTAAACCGTAACCGTGAAGAATGCCGGAATATCAACTTCGCCAGATGAATGGTAATTTGTATGGGCATGAGACCATAATTGATACACTTCTAGCTTTATCTCCATTTAATGGAAGGATACATTTCTATAAGCTATCCCCACGTTTCTAGTAGTTACCTTTATTTAATTATGGTTACATTCTTATGTAAATAATGTTTACCTTAGTCATTACATGTAATGGTACCTTTCGTTATTTCCCTTTGTGGTCTTTGGACATCTCGGTGGACAGAGAAGCCGTTTTCCATATTTGTTCTAGGATATAGGCTTACATGAGACCACATTGTCTCGTTATGGAACCAGAGGCATTTCGGCCTTTTATATTTAGTTTAGTTTAAATTTATTTATTTTACATTGATTACGAAACAAGCTTTCAGATTATATATATATCACAGTCGATGTCTGCTTCCTGGAGACATAACCAGTACTCACCCCGTTTATGTGGAAAAATATTTGGTACGAGAGGCCGACGCTCTTACACTGCTGCACCACTGTCTTCTATTATATTTGATCATGGTCCTAAGGAGCGGGAGAACAAGCGGGAGAACAAGGATCGATCGACGATCGAGTCAAGACTTTTAAAATGGTAGAAATGATTTCACTTCTTGACGCTCAGATAAATGATATCGGCAGTGCTGGTAAATTACGCGGGAAACGTCGTGATCTTTTTAAACTCCCTTTGAATGTGGTGTAAGAGACCATACAAACAAAGAAAACAATTCATGCGTGAAGGGACAAGTTGGCTGTGATTATAAGCGTTTGTTAAGACCCTCCTATGCACCATAAGTCTTATCCAAATATAAAGCTTCCGACAAGGTTTGTGAAAAGTGTATATCTTGATCAGATTGTGCCGATATGCAGGCTGATCGGGATTTTCACTTTATCGCAGAAAGCAAGGAAGTACCTTTATGATTGGACTGGCACAATTTTTTTTTCATTTTACGCCATTGTCAATAGTATTTTAGATACCGTACAATACACTTAGCAATGGTTGTAGATTGACTGACCAGAGTCCTAGGCTAGGAAAGTTTACGCCTTTCAGGGGCGTAGCTTGGCAATATACCCGGATATACACTTTTCGCCTTCTGTGGATTTTCTGTTTCAGGAATCACTACTCTATCTATCCCCCCTTAGACGGAATGTGTCGGCCGGATCAGTCTGCGCGGACAGCGCAGGCTGATCTGTTCTATACATTACGCAGATGTGTATCGCCGCAGCTGCATTTTTGGGGCATTTTTAGAAAAAATGTGTAGGCATGTGCC